>CM042014.1:73895054-73902554 GCA_023525715.1 Cichorium intybus | reverse complement strand
GAATCTAGTTCCTAATAAAACAATCATGAGGATCTCTTAACTTTTTGACCCTAATAGGATTGTACGTTAATAATAGCAGGGCTTTTTTGGGTTCCCTCATAACCTAGAAAACAAATAGTTCCAGAAAATACATTAGGAGAAATTCGTTTATCAATTTATCATGATATGATAAATTAATTAGGAACTAATTGACAATTTATTAAGAGATTAATTTGGAATTAATTTAAAGAAATTAATTATAAGGACTGGATTATGATTAATTAAAGAGTTTAATTAAATGCGTAAGGAGGCTCCTTAAGTTTGAAACCCTAGGTGCCCTCCAGTATAAATAGAGGCTAAGGGATCAAACCCTAATCATACTTGCCTCCTTGTGAGCTGCCAACTCCCTCTCCCCTCCTCATTTCTATAGAAATATCAACCCTCTCTAGTGCTTGAGATCTTTTGCCTCCTTCCCAAGTGGAAGTTTTGTCTGTCTGGTTTTCTAGAATTACTGGGTGTGAATCATTAGAGGGATTCTATTTTGGATCCTATTCATCCAATTCAAGGTGGCATTAACTCGATCTCAAAGAAGGAGGTTAACTGAGGTACAATTATGTGTTCATCTTTAGTTGCTATAATTGTTATGAACTGCATGATCTTGGATTATGTTCTTAGATAATTTTTATGATTTGATCTTGTTAAGTCTTCTACTGTGCAAATGTTTTGTTATTATGATCAAATACCTTTAGTAGTATCAGACCCATTGTTCATAGATCGTATACACTTTAGATCTAAATTGATTGAATTATGTTTGCATGCTTGATGGTTTTTCAAAACTTCTAGGATTGATGCTAGAATCTGCATTTGAATTTGCATAATATGATTATCTATCTAGGGGTTATGCTAGAAACTTGGTTGAATATGAATGCTATAATTTTTGCTGGTTTTAGGTAGGTAACCTTGGGCATTTTCTTGTACACTAGGGCATGACAGCTAGGATTTACAACCATTGCTTGCCTTGCAAGTTTCCTAACTTTTTTAGCCTCCAAGTTTACCCTTTTTTCCTTAGGAATTAGTTCCAACAATCTCCTAGTTGTACAAGATTCATTATATTCTGATACCGACAGTGGTGAACGTTTGATGGCGGTGCAGTCGTTAATGTAAAAAAAATACTAAATATAACCTTACTGCTCACTAGCTAGCGGCAAGTAAGGGTCGAACTAAGGAGTTCATGGTTGGCACTTTGTGTCGATAAACCAACTATAGTGTCACTCTATAGCCAGTGGATCAAGAACACGTGGGAACAAACTAGAAATCAAACAAAAGCCAAAACAAACTCAGATCTGATTGCGGATCGAGAAAACAATAATAAATCAAATGCTTTACAAAATCAAACTCAACAAACAATCGTTCACTACCAACTATTCAGATCTAAACAAACCAAATGACTACATGAGTATCTTTTGTTATTTTATGTATTTTGATATTTCAAGGTTAATGAGATACCAATGACAGATATTCTTAGAAGATGGAAAAGAGGTATCATTCCTATTGATATACTTAGCAAAACCTTTCGTTTTTCTGAAATGGATGAGGGAATTGATACACTTGCTATTGATCTGTTTTCATCCGTTGAAAAAACTATAAACCATCTTAGTATTGACAAATCCAAATTGGAGGAATATCTTTTGGATGTCAAGGAACTGGAGGAAATGTTCATTGGTGGTGTAAGTGATAATCAAGTAACTAACAAGAGTGATGAACTTGATGTTTTACTTGGTGTAAATTCTTCAATTGAAATTGAAGTTGAAAATCCAATGGACATCAGGAATAAAGGATGTGGATCTTGGAAAAGATTGAAAAGTTCCAAAGAGTTTGTTGTCAACAAGAATTCAAGAGAAAAAAGAAAATGTGGTTGTTGTGGGGAATATGCCCATCACGATAGCAAAAACTGTCCATTAAAGAAGAAAAAACAGTTATAGATAAACGTTTCATGGTTTATTTATGTATTAATTTGTAGTTGACTCTTAGGACTTATAAATGTAGTGATCATATTGTTAACATTTTTTTTCTGACATTCTTTGCATTATAAGAGTTTATAGTGTTTATAAATCATAAATAAAGCCTAATCATATTATATCGTACATGTTATTATTTTTTATTTGTTGGCTGGATAAAGTTTAACTTGTTTATAAAGCCTATATCGATAGATATGTGATTCAACGTCATTCACAAAAATTTTATAGTAGAATTATTCATATAAACAAAAAAACAAACACAAGATGTCATAAAAACCAGAGACATAACATATTATCATAAAGATTAAACACCAAACCATATCACTCCTACTGGGAACATCAAACTAATATTTTGAAAGGATGGATAGTTTTTCAGTGATCTTCTCATCCAGTAGATTTATTAGTTTGACAATAGAGGTTAGGATTTTGGAGTTTTTTTCTATGACCTTCTTGAGGGTTTCCTTCTCCTTACGAGCAGCATCGGTTGGTGGCTTGATCAGCATATGGTCAAGAATATCATCTTGTCGCTGGATTTCATCGGCAATTGACATCATTGTGTGATCGACCCAAAGAAGCTTATTTTTGTATTGGTGTAGTTCCTCTAGATGTTCTTGTTTCGATATCTTCGCTGTCATGTTTGTAAGTGATTGCGATGATTCCATGGTTTGATTTGGGATAGTTTATGACTGTATTTGGCAGTTGGTATATTGGATCGATTTAGGTGATATCACACACACACACACACACACACACACACACACACATATATATATATATATATATATATATATATATATATATATATATATATATATATATATATATATATATATATATATATATATATATATATATATATATATATATATAGAAACTTGGAGAATCAGAAAAGGAAGGATGGCTGTCAAAGAGAGATTAAAAAAATTTGGTGTTGATATTACAGATACAAGGTGTATTCTCTGTAAAGAGGATGAGGAATCTGTTAATCATATTTTCTTAAATTGTATTTTCGCCTCAGAGGTGTGGAGACTGGTGCGAAGATGGTGGGAAGTTGGAGATCATAGGGGGAATTCGGTGGAGGATATGCTAACAGGTATGGTTTATGATGTAAGGGGTAGTTTGGTAAAAAGAGTGTTAAACCTGGTTAGCATGGTGACTTTGAAATGCTTTATGGCGTGCTAGAAATGTGGCTATGTTCGAAGGCAGGAATCGGAACCCAAACTCCATCCTGGAACAAATCCAATTAGACTTCTTTAATTGGATAGAGAGTAGGGCGAGTAAAGTTGAGATTAATAGAAACAATTGGTTGTGTACCCCTAGCTTAGCGGTCAAAATGGTGTAACTGTTGTTCGTTTTTGAGCGTCCCAGTTTCTTGCTGGGTTTTCGCTCCTTTTATTGACGTTGCCTTTTTCAAAAAATAAAATAAAATAAAATAAAATAATATATATATATATATATATATATATATATATATATATATATATATATATATATATATATATATATATATATATATATATATATATATATATATATATATGGCAAGAGAGGAATGAGATCGTTTTTCACAACAATTGCAGAAGAGCAGAAGACTTATTTCAAAGAATTCAAAAAGAGGTGTTCCTTTGGCTCGATTGTAGATCGTCAAAATTAGTGCTAGATAGGCGTTTTTTGGCTTTCTTCGCCTTATGTAGCTTTTAAACCCTTGTAATTTTGCTGGAGCGCCCCAGCACCTTGTTGGGGTTTGCTCGTGTTTTATGCCAAGTTGCCTTTCAATATATATATATATATATATATATATATATATATATATATATATATATATATATATATTGAAAAGGCAATTGGAATTAAAACATGGGAGGCCCAGCTAGAAACTGGGACAACCCACAGCGAAAACAACGTACAACGAGCACTTCATTTTTAGAGCTAATCTAGGGGAATGCACCCACAGACTCCTATTAACTTCCAATTTAGACACTCTACTTTCTAACCAAAGAAGAGACTCCCTTTGAATGTGGGAGAATAACTCAACCGTCTTTCTCTTGGTATCCAGGAAAGTGGCTTCGTTCGTGTTGTACCAAATGCAAGAGAAAGTAGCCGCTCCAATGACACTTAGCACCTTCTTCTCCATCGAGGTAGCTCCTTCTTCATTCAGCCAATTAAAAACTTCAACAGCGGAAATAAGCGGTTTGGCATTAAGACCCCACCAGTTAGCGACTTTAAACCATATCTCTCTAGTGAGAGAACAAGCAAAAACCGCATGGAAGACAGATTCTACATCATTTTTGCATATGTCGCAAATAGTAGAGCCAAAGTTTGACTACAGTCTCGCAAGGTTTTCCTTGACAGTAATCCTTCCTTTACAAATTCTCCACATAAGGATGTTTGTCTTTTTCGGGATCCAATTTGACCATATACTTCTTTTGCTAGTATGCTAGTATTTTTCTATTATTTTTTGTTTCATCCACGCCACTGAGAAACGGTCCTTAGGACATCCTGGGCAAGTCCACACATCTTCATTATCCGTCAATTGAATCGAGTTAATCAAGGAAGACATGTCATCTAATTCTTCTTTGGCTCTTCCCTCACGAATGAAGTCTCTCCTAAAGCAACTTATCCCTCCGTTACTCAGACGATCTTTCACAAAAACTTCCTTAACAGGATCATAGTTGAAAATCCTAGGGAACATAGAAGCGAGTGGCTTGTCCCCTAACCACCGGTCTTTCCAAAATCTCGTGTTGCTACCATCTCCAATACTACTTTTCATGAGCTGTATTGGGTCTAGAGAGACATCTTTTAGCACATCCCATTGTTTGACAATTCTTTTCCAGGTTGAACCCACTTTTATTTTGGTTTTTCCTTCAAAGGGGTCGATTTTACCATGAATGGTATCGAGGATTTGAACCCACAGCGCCTGTTTTTCATTTATATACCTCCAATACCACTTTGTTAGAAGAGCTTTATTCATGTATTTCATCACACCCACTCCTAGACCGCCTTTTGACTTTTCTTTTAGCACCTCCTCCCATTTGACCCAAGCAATACGTCTTCTATCTTGCGTACTCCCCCAAAAGAAGCTCCTTCTCAAGTCTTCTAAAACTTTGACCACGTTGCTTGGAACCTTAAACAAAGAAAACAAGAAATTACCGAGGCTTCCAAGCACATTGCAAACTATCGTGTGTCTACCCCCAAACGAGAGGGTTTTAATTTTCCAGTTGCTCAATTTCTTTTTGAATTTCTCTATCAGCGGCTTCCACGGTTTTCTGTTTTTCATGTTCACTCCAATGGGGATTCCAAGAAAGTTAGTTGGAATCTCGCTAGCTTTGCATCCGATGATCATCACCATATCTTTAACTTCATTGGAGTCGATTCCTAAGCCAAACAAAATACTCTTGTCAAGATTGACACCAAGGCCTGCAGACTTTTTGAAGCAAACAAGAATTCGAACTAAATTAAGCACGTTCTTAATCGTCCAGTCACCGAAGAAGATGGAGTCATCTGCAAAAAAAAGATGGGTTAGCAGGATTTTATTTTCTCCTATCCCAATTCCTTTATAGTTCCCAGACAAAGAAGCTTTATGTAAGGCAGAATTAAGCCCCTCCATAACTAAGGTAAACAGAAAGGGGCGATTGGGTCTCCTTGGCAAAGCCCCCGATAGGGAGAGAATTCAGACGGTGGGCTACCATTAACAAGCATAGAGAGAGACCCAGATTGAAGACATTCCTTTATCCACTTCCTCCATCTACAGCCGAACCCTTTTTGTGATAACATCGAGTCAAGGTACGACCAAGAAACCGAGTCGTAAGCTTTAGCTATATCGGACTTGAAAATGAACATTTTTTTTCTTTTCCTTTTTGCTCAGTCTATAACTTCGTTAGTTATTAGAGGGCCATCGAGGATTTGTCTATCTCTGATGAAGGCCGATTGAGACTTGTCGATGATCTTTGGGAGCACCTTCTTCAATCTATTAGCTAGCATTTTAGACAGCATCTTGTACAAAATCGAAATAAGGCTAATATGGCGAAATTCTTTAACCGAAGTTCGATTGGAAACTTTTGGGATTAGGGTAATGAAAGCCGCATTGACACCTTTCAGGATTTTGGGATTAATAGCAAACTCGTTGTACGCATCAAGAAGATCTACCTTTAACCACTCCCAATATTTTTTGAAGAACTCCACAGTGAAACCATCGGGGCCTGGAGACTTATTGGTCCCGCAACTCCAAACCGCCTCCTTAAGCTTTCCTTCGATGAACGGATTTTCTAGTTCTTCTCTTTCTCTCAACGAGATCATTGTGGTATTACCAAGGTTCTGCGACCAAGTACATTCACTATCTTCTTTAAAAAGGTCCTCATATTATTTTTTGAATTCATCTTTGACTTTGCTCGGGTCCGTTTCCCACACTCCATTGACCTCCACTCCTCTAACACTTCTACGATGCTTCCTTTTGTTTAAGTTTCTATGAAAAAGAGTCGAGTTTTCATCTCCTTCCAAGCACCATTTGTTTTTATTTCTTTGAATATTGTCTTCATTTTCTTTTATTTCTTTTTTTTCTTATTTGGCTAGATAACTCGATTCTTTCTTGCAAAAAATTGACAGAGTTTCCTCTTTCTTCTATTTCTTTATCGATTGAGACAATTCTATTTTGCCAATTCCGAGTCTCTTCTTGTTGTTTTTTGTCTTTCTCTTTTTTCCACTCTTTAATTTTGGCTTTCACATTTTTGAGTTTCTGCATCATCACAAAGAGCTTTTTATGATTCCCTTCAATCTTACAATCGATCCAAGTTTTCTTGATAATCTCTTCTAAGCCCTCATCTTCGAGCCAGTAATTATAGAGCTTAAAAGGGGTATTACCGTAACTTCTACAGACTTGTTTGGCAATTTGTGGCCTAACGCGGAAGTTATATATATATATATATATATATATATATATATATATATATATATATATATATATATATATATATATATATATATATATATATATATATATATATATATATATATATATATATATATATATATATATATATATATATATATAACTTCCACGTGAGTGTCGGAATGCATTTCAATAGAGAACCAAAATAAAACAAGGAACCAATGAACCAAGCGTGAGTGTCGGAATGCATTTTATCGACGGCCGGAGATAAGGTTGTAAATTTCTAACTTGGACGCGCATGTAGCGGATCATAACAAAAAACCCACTTTTTTTTTATTTTTTTTATTTTTAGAGATTATTTTATATCGAAATAAAAAACCGAATATATCAAAATTCATAATTTTTTATTCTCTTTCAATAGACACCCATATCAATATATATACTAAAAACGAAAAAAAATATTCAAAATTTTTGTTCAGATTCACAAGAGTTAATTAATGTGAATCTGAACCATAATAAATTTTGTAGAAGATTATTCACATGTGAATGATCGTTGAAATTATATTTTTCAACAATAATTGATCATTCAATAACAACTCATGTGAATTTAAATAAACT
>CM042014.1:71655054-72040054 GCA_023525715.1 Cichorium intybus | reverse complement strand
AAGGATACATGGAGAGGCTTATGAAGCTTGAGATGCCAGTCCATGAGGATTTAACCGTAGACATAATGCTGAATTCCTTACCTAGTTCATATGACCAGTTCACACTGGTGTATCATTTGAACAACTCTCAGGCCACTCTGGCCGAGTTGCATCGCATGCTCCGTACTGCTGATGACGGGATGAAGGGTAAAAGTATACCCTCAGTTAGCCAACCCGTCATGGCAATTGGTGGTGGAAAGGGGAAGAAGAGAAAGGGCCCTCCCAATCAGAATTGGAGGGAAAAGGTCGATGCTGGGTCATCCAGCAGTGGCTCGAGACCCAAGCCTTCTGGCGTTCCTCACAATGCCAACCCTAAGGAAGCTGACTGCTTCTACTGCAAGGAAAAGGGCCATTGGAAGAGAAGCTACCCGCAATACTTGCAAGATTTGAAAGATGGCAAAGTGAAGCCGTCTTCAGCAGGTATATTCACTATCTCTAAAAGCTCACCATCTTCCAATTCTTGGGTCCTTGATACAGGATGTGGTTTTCACATTTATTCTGATTTTCAAGGCCTAAAGGAAAGCAGGGAGGTGGAGCACGGTAGATTGAACCTGATCATGGGAAACAGGAGATCGTCGCCTGTCACCAAGATCGGAATCTATAGTTTAATGCTTAGTAGTGGTGTTTGTTTAGAACATTTAAATTGTTGCTATTCGCCAGAAATGGCAAGAAACATTATTTCCTTTCATGCATTGTTTAGACAATGTTTCCAGTTTTCTTTTGATAATATAAATGGTTCTATTTTTGTTTTTCAAAATGGTGCTTCTATTTTTACTGCTTTACCTTGTGATGGTGTATATGAAACGATACAATGTGTTGACAATTTAGGACATAGTGTAAATTATATTGATTCTTCTAGTGGTGTAGAAAAGGCGTACTTGTGGCACTGTCGTCTTGGGCACATTAACAAGAAACGCATTGCCCAACTCTAAAAGGATGGAATGTTGGAATCATTTGACCTCAAATGGGATGATGCATGCGAATCTTATCTTTTGGGCAAGATGACTAAGTCACCATTCAAAGGGTCCTTTGAAAGAGGTGAAGGTCTGTTGGACATCATACACACATATGTGTGTGGTCCCTTCAGATCAACCACAAAAGACGACATGCGGTTCTACGTGACCTTCACTGACGATTATAGTTGATACGTGTATATCTACTTAATCAAGCACAAGTCAGACACCTTTGAAAAGTTCAAAGAATTCAAAAATGAAGTTGAGAATCAATTGGGTAGGAAGATCAAGATGCTCAGGTCCTACAGAGGCGGAGAGTATCTTAGTATCGAGTTCCTAGACTATCTAAAGGAATGTGGAATAGTTTCACAGTTATCACCTCCTCCGACACCACAGTTGAACACTGTTGCTGAGAGGCGTAACCGAACCCTGTTGGACATGGTTCGTTCCATGATGAGTCGAGCTTCACTTCCCATCTACATCTGGGGGTATGCCTTAGAGACTGCCGCCCACATCCTCAATCTTGTCCCAACTAAGAAGGTTGCTAAAACACCTCATGAAATGTGGACGGGGAAAGTTCCCCCGTTAGCACATATCAAATTCTGGGGTTATGAGGCTTTCGTTAGACGAGAGACTCACGACAAACTCGCAAAGAGAAGCGAGAGGTGTATCTTAATAGGATACCCCAAATAGTCTTTTGGATACTTGTTCTACAGACCAAGCGAGGACGTGGTCTTTGTAGCTAGACGAGGAGTCTTTCGAGAGAGAGAACTCATATTCAAAGAGGACAGTGGGAGTACCATTGATCTTGAAGAAATTCAAGAGACACCAGATAATGCAACCTTAGGAGAAACTAGCAACCAACAAGAGAAGAAGTTCCTGTTGGTCCGACTGATATATCCTTACCTCTTAGGCGTTCTAGTAGAGTTAGCATGCCACCCGAGTTTTATGGATTCCATATAACTATGGATGGGGACACGTTTGTCAGTGATAGGACACTGACAAATTTGGATGAGCCAGCTAACTACAAGGAAGCAGTGGTGGGCCCTTAGTCTGCCAAATGGAAAGAGGCAATGGACAGCGAGATCAAGTCCATGTATGACAATCAAGTTTGGAACTTGGTTGACAATATACCGTGTCGAAAGACAGTCGGGTGCAAGTGGATCTTCAAGAAGAAGACCGATATGGATGGAAAGGTACACACTTTGAAGGCAAGACTAGTTGCAAAGGGCTTTACTCAAACCCCAGGGATTGACTATGATGAGACCTTCTCACCAGTGGCCAAGATAAAGTCTATTAGGATTATGTTAGCCATAGCTGCATTTCATGATTATGAAATTTGGCAGATGGACGTCAAAACCGCTTTCCTTAATGGGAAGTTGACTGAGGATGTCTACATGAATCAACCAGAGGGTTTTGTCGATGCAAAGTATCCTATTAAGGTGTGTAAGCTTGAGAAATCAATCTATGGATTGAAACAAGCTTCTCGCAGCTGGAATCTTTGTTTCCATGAGAAAGTCAAAGAGTTTGGGTTTTCTAGGAGCGAGGATGAGTCCTGCGTATATGTCAAAGCTAGTGGGAGTATAGTCACCTTCCTGGTGCTGTATGTTGATGACATACTGCTCATGGAAAACGACATTCCAACCTTGCAAGATGTCAAGTCTTGGCTTAGGAAGTGTTTCGCCATGAAAGATCTAGGAGAGGCTGCCTATATTCTCGGGATAAGAATATTGAGAGATAGGAAGAAGAGACTGATTGGACTTAGTCAGAGTACATACTTGGAAAAGGTACTGAAGAGGTTTAGTATGGAAAATTCCAAGAAGGGAGAGCTACCTATCCAAAGTAATGCCAAATTGAGTAAGACTCAAAGTCCAAGTACAGACGAGGAGATAGCTGACATGAGTCGGGTACCATACGCTTCGGCTGTGGGGTCGATCATGTACGCTATGACATGTACTCGTGCTGACGTAGCCTCTACCTTGAGCATGGTCAGTCGGTAGCAGGGAAACCTTGGAAGGGCACATTGGACAGCTGTCAAGAACATACTCAACTATCTGCGAAGGACTAAAAACTTTTTTTTAATCCTTGGTGGCAGTGATACCTTGAGAGTTGACAGGTATACAGATGCCAGCTTTCAGACAGATAGAGAAAATGGTCGGTCTAAGTCAGGCTGGGTTTTTCTTTTGAATGGGGAGCAGTGACTTGGAAAAGTTCCAAGCAAGAGACGGTGGCTGAGTCTACTTATGAATCAGAGTACATAGCAGCGAGTGAAGCGGCAAAGGAAGCGGCTTGGCTGAAGAACTTTATCGGTGACCTTGGAGTAGTCCCAAGTATTCAGGAGCCCATGGAACTATTCTGCGATAACGAATGAGCGGTTGCTTTGACGAAGGAACCGAGAGATCATGGAAAGTCTAGACACATCGACAGAAAGTACCACTAGATAAGACATAGAGTAGAAGAAAGTCACCTCCTTGTGAAGAGGGTATCATCAGAAGATAATCCTGCAGACCCCTTGACAAAGGCTCTGAGTAGGATTAAGCATAATCAGCATGCGCAGCGCATAGGATTAAGAGATGATATTAGTTTTTGTAATTAGATAAGATTTGAAACTTATTGCAATATACTGCCTTTTGTCGATTGTTTATTATTGTGTTTCATTTTTGTATGTTTACTTCCTGAGTAATTTTATATTATTCAAATGTCCACAGTCGCTCATACTTTTAGGGAGTAAGTATGAATGAAGGCTGTCATGAATTGTTTTGTAGATTGTGTAAGGAGTTAGACATAGCAATATGATTGCTGCAATATTCATGAGTACTTAGAAATAGGGATTTAAGTATTGGATAAACCCATGCTCAACAGATTGCTTCATGGATTACATCACGAGCAATGTTGAGACAATAATATCTTTTGATCTTTAAGTAGAGACATATAAGTTACGTTTTACCAAGCGATTGTTCATTGACAATGCGAAAACGCATCGGTAACACGATGTTATAAAACGTGTTGTTGTGAATAATTTAACTAGTAAAAGACATAAGTATATGAGTCAAAGCTTATTCGTCCCTTAACCCTGTCGGGAAACAGATATTTGTACGCCTCTCGATGATTTTGAAGTTGACTGAAAGGGTTGGCCAACCAGGACTAAATTGATATGCTCAATTGGTAGTCTTAAAGTCATATGCAAATCCGAAATCGGGAAACAGAGAATCAAACCAGGATTGATCTTAATCCATGTCCTGAGTCTTAAAATATCTTGTTGGACAGAGGATCATCTGACTACTTATCTACGGACAGAACTGACTAGGTCAGATATCAGCAGCGGTTTCTAGGAAGCTATAGTTGCTAATTAATTAGAGGCTAAATTGGTAATTATAGTGATAGACTGATCCAAGTGGGAGACTGTTGGATTAGGTGTCTAAGCCATGACTAATAATTAGTATTTATCTAATTAATAGTAGCATAGTCCATTTGGGTTGCCCTCATAGCAGGAGGTTTGGTAGAAAGTTCGGTAGAGAGAAAGATTGATTTATTATATGATTAATAAATCAATAGAAATTAAATATATGGTTTATTAATATATTAAAGTGATAATATATTATTTAGAAACTATATTAATTAATTAGAAATTAATCTGGAATTAATTTGGTGATTAAATTAATTAATTAAAGGTGCAGGGACTAAAACTGTAATTATTCAATAGATGAGTAAGTGACAGTTTGAGTGAGTGTAGTGACCAGCGAAATATATATATGGAAATATACAGATTTCGATATATATATATATATATATATATATATATATATATATATATATATATATATATATATATATATATATATATATATATATATATATATATATATATATATATATATATATATATATATATATATATATATATATATATATATATATATATATATATATATATATATATATATATATATATATATATATATATATATATATATATATATATATATATATATATATATATATATATATAAGAGATAATTATAGTTTGAATAATTTAGATAAAGGTTTATCTTAATTTGAATTTCAAAAGGCTTATCTCTTAAGGTTTATCTGGTCATCTGCTGGAGGCTATAAATAGGGAGCCTCATAACCCTTTTAGTCTGCGATTTTTTACCCTCATTCTTTTTGGAATTTTCGAGCCCCTCTTGCTCCCTGGGTGTGACTGCATTTGAGGCAAGATAATTTTTTTGCTTTGCTTCCAAGATTCGCTAAAAGGTTAGTTTTTCTATTTTATTTATTTTAGTTTATTTCTTCTGGCCTCTAGGATTTTGTTATATGTTTAATTAGAAGAAAACTTAGATCCTCATAGGTTGCATGTGAACTTAGGTTATTTAGTTCTGTAATACCGTGTTATTAAATTTGAGAAATTTTGAGATAATCTTAGTGTAATTAAGATTAGTTAGATTGTTACATGAGTTTGGGTAGTTAGAATCCCATTTGGAGGAAGTTTGAGGTTGAATTAAGATTAGTTAGATAATCCTAGTGTAATTAAGATTAGTTAGATTGTTACACGGGTCGTGTTGTAGTCACACGGGTCGTGTAGGTGACTTTTTGGGATTATATGGGCATTCAGTAACTTACATGGGTCGTGTTTAGAGAACACGGGTCGTGTTGTGTGAAAAACGGGTCGTGTTCTAAGAACACGGGTCGTATTTCCCTACAGACCCATTTTTGAGAGAAATCCATGAGTTACACGGGCCGTGCTGTATTAACACGGGCCGTGTTACGCGTGCAGACCCTTTAAATGTGCAGAAAACCTCATTTCGGGAAAAATAGATCCCAATTCAATTTCAGAGCATAAAGAGGCGATTTTCTGTCAAATTGAAGCTAGAGATTCGTGGGGAAACATAAAAAGACTCGAATCTTACCCCGTAAACGTGCTCTTGATTCCTAATTCATCGAGGTGAGTGATTTCTTTATTTTGAGGGTTTTGAAATCCTAGCCTTGATTTCAGTTATTTAGTTATATATTGTTATATATGTTGTTAGTAGATTAATAGTGGATGCCTTTAGAGTAATTGGTGTGATTATTGTCGAGTTTCTACGGTTGAATGAGTAGAACCGCAGATTTAGGGGTTTCGGTAAATATAGAGTTGATATTTACCGTTTATACTCTTTTTCCTCTTTTGATTTATACATCTTTGAGATAGATGTTATTGAGATGATTGTGTATGTTAAAGAATTGATTTAGACTATGGTGTTATAACCAAGTCTAGCGAACAGGAGCCCGGTACGCGAAATCTAGGGGTTCCACATACTGAGCCAATATAATGAGTAACTATAATTCATTCTTATGTTTGAATTGTGAAATAACAGGTTGCTATTGATTTTTAATTGGTTGAGATAACCAAATTTACAAACTGAGAAATAAGAGTTATATCTTGTAGTATGTTATATGTATGTTGTACATATATGTGTTTTATTTTGATATTGCGGTAGCTAGAGTTAGAGAGGTTCAGTTATCTGTGGATAACAAGACACGAGTTATAATCTATATTGAGTATAAAAGTAGAGTATATGTTAGAATGAGTGAGTTAAAGAGTCTTTGAATTTGATTACTACAATCATGATGGTTGTTCTAATTGAGTATAAGAGTAGCGTATATGATGTAGAGGTTGAGTTAAAGAGCCTTTGAGTTAAATTGTTATAGTTACGAGAATTGCATATTATGTATTGCTAATTGTGAAAATGAGTACTGTTGAGAATGTGATTGAGTTTACAAGCAGTACCAGTTATGGTACTTATTGATGAGTTGATGTATACTAATAATTAGCTGGCGTTGTAAGCAAAGGTGAATTGCAGGTTTCAGCTAAAAGGAGGAGGTGCTTATTTGTTAATAAGAATAGCAAGAGAGGAGAATGAGAATGTTCAAGGAGAGACATGTGTGGATTATATTGGAGATTACTCACTAAGCTTTATAAGCTTACACTTGAGTGTTTTGTTGTTTTGCAGGTATCTATAGCTGTGATAGGGGAAGGCATATGATAAAGAGAGATGGACAAGTTTAGAGCCCGTCCTTTAGTTGTAATAGATTTTTTTGTAATGCCTGGTCAAATTTGTAAGGACCTTTTGTGTAATTATTTATGTTGATAACATCTTGTTTTCGTGGTGTGAGTACAAGTATGCCCTTTTTAATGTGTTATTGTTTGAAAAAATTTTGGGTGTACTTTGTATGAGAAACCAGGCGTTACAAGTTGGTATCAGAGCATGGTTTAAGCGAACTAGGTCTTTGAGTGTAGAGTCCTAGACTTAAACCGAGAAGAGAGAGACCCCTATCACATGCTTGGAAAAGATATTTCTACAGATGTGAGTGTATTAGTTGAGTATAACTTTTCTGTTATAATTATTATTTGTTATATTCTGTGTGTGAATATAGATATGGAGACAGATGAGGACGATTTGATGAATTGGTCAGAGCTGGTTGGACCAATAGTGGATGATGAGATGAGGTTTTAGCCGATATGAGATATCAGCTAACGAGGAGACAAGAACTTCAATTGATAATGAGATGTCAACTGAATACGAGATGAGATACTAATTGAGATGAGATTGCAGCTGATTGCGAGATTTCAGCTGATGATGAAATGATATCACGGTTGAAGCGAAATTCCAACCGATGATGAGAAAGAGTATGAGCATAAGCTGAGCATGAGCTAAAGGTTGAGACATATGAGTGTAGCCGAGTACACTCAAGAGTTGAGAGCCGAAGCATCCAAGTTTCAGCTAATGAGAAGACGAGATTTTTGTTGCTATGAGGTATGTAAGTAATTTTACTTAACATGTTAGTTGTAACGCGGATGTTTAAATGTTAATAATACATGTAATAGAATATATGTAAAACATGTAGACACATAAAAGATCAATTGAAATTACATGTGCTAGAAAATTGTGGTTATAAAGTGTAGTAATTAGCATCAAGATGAGAATCTCATGTCCACTTGAGGTAAGGTTTACATATCATATAACGAGTGCTATATGATTATGTATAACTGAGATTATAATAGGTTGCTTGGCGAGTACTTAGCAACCATGGAGAAGTGTGTATATTGAGTATATACATGGTAGAAAATGTATAAATTTTGATATTGTATATATAGTGTTTGTTATTTCATAGATGTGATGACACTTCTATGTATGAGTACTTTGTTGTTGAGACCACATGTTTGTGGGGCCACATGACTAGCACTTATGATTGATCAAAATGAATGGCTGAGATAGCCAAAAGAGTATCAGTTGAGAAAGACAGTGAGTGTGTAGTTGATTGCACACTATAACTGATTATGAGTTGACATGTTGAGAGTTGAATTGTGTGGTTTGGAGTTGTCACATAATGAGATATTTGCGACAGAGTTGCCGGAGGACACTCGAGTAACCACATAAAGAGTACCTTGTGGTTATACTTGAGAGAACCTAGAATGGTTCATGTAGGCCTTTTTGGCCTAGAGATTGAGTTAATTGTCGAGTAAAAGAGGTTGAGACCACATATGTTGTGGGGCCACATATTGAGTAAATGTGATCGAGACCACATATTCGGTGGGGTCACATATTGAGTAAACGTGATTAAGACCACATATTTGATGGGGTCACATATTGAGTAAACGTGATTGAGACCACATATTTGATGGGGACACATATTGAGTAAATGTGATTGAGACCACATATTTGGTGGGGTCACATATTGAGTAAAGGTGATTGAGACCACTTATTTGGTGGGGTCATATATTGAGTAAAGGTGGTTGAGACTACATATATTGTGGGACCACATAACGAATAAACGTGGTGGAGACCACATATTCTTTGGGGCAACGTAATTGGTAGTTGAGGTTGAGATCACATATTTTGTGAGACCACATAATGAGTACCTTGTGGTTGGAGTAATGAAAATTGTTATGACTCAGACAAAAGGAGGAGTGATGGTGAGTCTATATGGCTCGAGACCGTAGCGGAGACCCGCTAGAGTCAAAGAGGAGATGGATTGAGAATGGTACGAGGTACCATGATCTGATCAGAGAACGGTTAGAGGTATCGCGAGATAACGATGAATGGCGAGTTTGGAGGACAGTACGGGGTAATGTAAAACAGTGTTGAAAAATGAGACCAAAGGATGGTACGAGGTACCAAGAGTTGAGGCAGAGTGGTGCTATAGTGGTTGTGCTTGTGTGTAAACAGGCATGTACTTTATGATGATGCGGAGTAATGAGACATGTACTATCCTTGCGTGTGGATAGATATGAACGTAGCGGTAAGCTTGTGTGGCTTGAAACCTACGGGTTGAGAAGAGGACGAATCAGAGGCTGAGTAACAGTATAGAGGTATTGTGAGATAATATAATGAGTAATACTGTTGAGAAGTGTTGTTGTGAGTATGTGTGTTTATCATGTAATAGTGTTACGAATGTGTGAGATTTCTTGCAAGTCGAGCGAGATAGAGTTGTGTAACCACATGATGAGAAAAATATGAGTGAAAAGAGTAGAAGAGTAATTGTAGTTGTGATTAATAGGATTCGTTCCTTAATAATCAAACCAATTACTGCCAATGAGAAAAATGTGTGAATGTCGAGATGAAAATACTATTTATTTGTATGAGATGATGAATAGTAGATTTTATTATAAT
Organism: Cichorium intybus; assembly: GCA_023525715.1. Lineage (NCBI taxonomy): Eukaryota > Viridiplantae > Streptophyta > Magnoliopsida > Asterales > Asteraceae > Cichorium > Cichorium intybus. The sequence goes on along the minus strand of CM042014.1, from coordinate 72,030,411 downwards.
GATTTTGAGTTCTTTTCTTGAGATTAATGAGTTAGTAGAATAATGAGATATGATCTCACCGTAGAGATTACGGTGTTAGATGTTATGATATTGAGTCGTGTGTAGAGATTACGGTGAGCCGTATGTATGACCTATTTGTGTCATTCGGATGAATTAGAGATTGATGTGATAATGACGAAGAGGTGGTGAGAATTTATGCGGTTCTGTTGAGAATTTATTTGATAATAAATTATCGAGTTTAATAGAGTAAATGATTTATTGAGAATATGATGTGGATTATCCACATAAGAGATGATATAATAAGTGAGTACATCGAGAGAAACAACATGAGGTATGTTGTTGGACTGGGATGAAGAGGAGCCATTCTTGGTTGAGAATTGTAAGTTGTATATTGGGTGAAAAACCTAATATGTGTGTTGAAGTGGGAGTAGAGATAAACGAGCTTTCGGAGAAGTTGAAATCGGTTGTGGTGATGAGACAACTGAAACGGGTCTTGCGTGACCAAAGTGTCGAGAGTTAAATAACAAATTCAGAGAAGGCGTGAGTGAAACTAGAGATTTGTTTATAATATTTTGTTAATTCTGGATTTTTAATCTTAGTGTTGATAAATTGTGTGACATGAGTGAGACATTTTAATGTCTATGTCTTTATGCTGTATGAGTATTTCTCCTACCCTGATCGCTGAGAATGTGTTAATAGGAGAAATTGTAACTGGTATGTTGGATCTAGAAGAATGAATTGAGAGAGTATGAGTTGTAAACGGTGAGACCGTTTTTCTTATTGAATTAGAGTAAATCATTTCAATGAGATTTGAAATGGAAGTTGAATTCTAAATAGTTAATTAAGATTAATAATACAAATAGAATGGATGGTCTACTGAGAATATAACTCGATGTGAGCCATAAATATGAGTGTATATAAATGAGGATAGTGATTGAAGTATCACTTGAGGAGTAAGGTGAGACACCTGATTGTCGACAAAGCTAAAACAAAAGGTATGTTCTAAAAAGAGTAAGGATTTGCCTACGTGGCAATGATGATAGTCAATATGACTATAGAGATCATCTTATGAAGATGATAGTGGCGTTACCTATTTATGAGTAAATGAAATATGACAGTATGTACATGTCATATGAGCTGACGAGACGATAATATTATTATCATACGTGATGTGTGATTGCGGTGGTGAGGCGGTTGTATAAACCATACCTATTCCAAGAGATTCCGAGGACGAAATCTTTTGAAGGGGGTAAGAACTTGTAATACCGTGTTATTAAATTTGAGAAATTTTGAGATAATCTTAGTGTAATTAAGATTAGTTAGATTGTTACATGAGTTTGGGTAGTTAGAATCCCATTTGGAGGAAGTTTGAGGTTGAAAAATGCTAAAAAGAGGTTACACGGGTCGTGTTGTAGTCACACGGGTCGTGTAGGATACTTTTTGGGATTATATGGGCATTCAATAACTTACACGGGTCGTGTTGTGTGAAACACGGCTCGTGTTCCGCTACAGACTCATTTTTAGAGAAATTCTTGAGTTACACGGGCCGTGCTATATTAACACGGGCCGTGTTACGCGTGCAGACCCTTTAAATGTGCAGAAAACCTCATTTCGGGGAAAATAGATCCCAATTCGATTTTAGAGCATAAAGAGGCGATTTTCTGTCAAATTGATGCTAGAGATTCGTGGGGAAACATAAAAAGACTCGAATCTAACCCCACAAACGTGCTCTTGATTCCTAATTCATCGAGGTGAGTGATTTCTTCGTTTTGGGGGTTTTGAAACCCTAGCCTTGATTTCAGTTATTTAGTTATATATTGTTATATATGTTGTTAGTAGATTGATAGTGGATGCCTTTAGAGTAATTGGTGTGATTATTGTCGAGTTTCTACGGTTGAATGAGTAGAACCGCGGATTTAAGGGTTTCGGTAAATATAGAGTTGATATTTACCGTTTATACTTCTTTTTCCTCTTTTGATTTATACATCTTTGAGATAGATGTTATTGAGATGATTGTGTATGTTAGAGAATTGATTTAGACTATGGTGTTATAACCAAGTCTAGCGAACAGGAGCCCGGTAAGAGAAATCTAGGGGATCCACATACTGAGCCAATATAAGGTGAGTAACTATAATTCATTCTTATGATTGAATTGTGAAATAACAGGTTGCTATTGATTTTTAATTGGTTGAGATAACCAAATTTACAAACTGAGAAATAAGAGTTATATCTTGTAGTATGTTATATGTATGTTGTACATATATGTGTTTTATTTTGATATTGCGGTAGCTAGAGTTAGAGAGGTTCAGTCATCTGTGGATAACAAGAGACGGTTTATAATCTATATTGAGTATAAAAGTAGAGTACATGTTAGAATGAGTGAGTTAAAGAGTCTTTGAATTTGATTACTACAATCATGATGGTTGTTCTAATTGAGTATAAGAGTAGAGTATATGATGTAGAGGTTGAGTTAAAGAGCCTTTGAGTTAAATTGTTATAGTTACGAGAATTGCATATTATGTATTGCTAATTGTGAAAATGAGTACTGTTGAGAATGTGATTGAGTTTTCAAGCAGTACCAGTTATGGTACTTATTGATGAGTTGATGTATACTAATAATTAGCTGGCGTTGTAAGCAAAGGTGAATTGCAGGTTTCAGCTAAAAGGAGGAGGTGCTTACTTGCTAATGAGAATAGCAAGAGAGGAGAATGAGAATGTTCATGGAGAGACATATGTGGATTATATTGGAGATTACTCACTAAGCTTTATAAGCTCACACTTGAGTGTTTTGTTGTTTTGCAGGTATCTGTAGTTGTGATAGGGGAAGGCATATGATAAAGAGAGATGGACAAGTTTAGAGCCCGTCCTTTAGTTGTAATAGATTTATTTGTAATGCCTGGTCAAATTTGTAAGGACCTTTTGTGTAATTATTTATGTTGCTAACATCTTGTTTTCGTGGTTTGAGTACAAGTATACCCTTTTTAATGTGTTATTGTTTGAAAATTTTTTGGGTGTACTTTGTATGAGAAACCGGGCGTTACAAGTTCATAGTTGCAGAAAACCTTTCATAATTTGTGTCCGAAGAGAATCCAAGCGATGCCAGAAATTTAATCAGTGATGACTAAAATATAATGCCACATCGCATAGTAGCGATAAAATCTCCTCGTCCGCAGCAAGAAACAAAACGCTCCCGGTTCGGATGCTCATCATATATCTTCCCCCTATTTTTGATCACAAATGTTGAGAAAAAATAAAAAATCCAGGCTGGAGAATATAGGATACCAGGAGCTTTGCATGCTCCCCTAGTTGTATGAAGTGTCTCGATGAAAACAAGACGGTCATCTGTAGTTGGTCGATTCTGGTATGCTATGTTGAATCAAGTAATATTGATGAAACGATAAAGTACGTCTGCTAAAACAACATGTGCTATATATGTTGAAGAGCGGATGAAAGACCAACACAAGATCCTCGGTTGCGAACGCAATGTTGTAGGTGTGAAGCAAAGCGAATGCTTCGGCCGCAAACAAGAGGATGATCATGAAGCACGAATCTGGGATATGTCATTGGAACATGTCGGTCGAAGACGTCGGATAAAAATATCTTCGCACGTAATCGAAGGGAGCAGAAAGAATTGGCTTCGTCTTCATCTTCTTAAACTGATACTTTCCGATTGCTAAGATGTCTGCTGCAATAGGAAAGTCAGCGGAAAAGATGACTATAGAGACATCTTTGGATCTGACAATATCGAATTCAAAATATGATGCCTTCATGAATTTTCTCTCTTTCACCGATTTGATGTTGATGATGGTATATCTGTTCCATTTAATGAAATAGTGTTGATGAGCCCAGATGAATCTTTCTTGCCTTATTCGCTCTTGGTAATCTCGATCCAGAACATCTCCTGCCATTGGCTCAATGATCCAAACAAAGATTCCGTTCAGAGTGTTCGGATAATCCCATTATTGACCTCTGAAGGATGCGAGTTCAAATGTTGTGGCCAAACGAAAGTCCTTATCCGCCAACGGTCTGAACAGGTTTTCCTAAGGCTCGTCCAAGATAAAAGAAATGGTAACATGAGGAATCTTTGGAATGGCGACGGGGATGGACTTGGGATGGGATTTTCTTTGGTTTTCTTCGTCTTGCATCTTTTGAGAAATAAGAAAACCCCTTTGTTCTTGGGTAAGGTTTTCATCATTGAATGATTGACCCAAGTCTTTTCCGGGCTCATCTTCTCCCATCTTTGATTTCCGGTTATCTTTAACTGGAGTTTGGGGCGAAGCGGTTTCTTCGGTGTATGGAGGAGGAGTGATGAAGTCATCTTTGGTCTGTTCATATCCTTGCTCTGGATCATTTTCTACGAATTATCGGGCATCTCCGGTTCTTCTATCTTCTCCGACTCATCTTTTTTCTTCTATTCTTCTGAATCAGATGCGATGTCAATGGGATTGACAGGAGGGGTCTTCTGTTGATCATCTTTAGTACTAGTGGGGGAGGGACCATGTGAGGCATTTTCATTGCCTGCTCCGTCAACATTATCTTCTCCCCCTTTTTCAAAAGAAGGCCCTGCCTCATCTGCAAACTTCGGCTTGAGCTCGTCCAATTTCTCAAATAACTGAAGGAAATATGTCTGAACTTCCTTAGACGAAGCATCAATCCCATTATCTGTTGGTGGAGTTTTGAGAATATTCATGATTCTCTGCATCTGTAGCATAAGGTCATCGACCGAATTCAGAGTACCTATAACTTTTGCAAGTTCCAGGCTGATATGAAGAAAGGCTGCAACTTGAGAACCGGTGAATTTAAGTGTGGCATCATATCATTTAAGTTCTTCTACATGCCCTGTGCTTGTAACTTTAACGAGTGCATTAAGGTTCATATCCATATCCCTATGCACGTTGTAAATTCGGTGACCATTTTCCTTCGTATCCTTGTGAACACACTCTAGTACCTCATTCAAAGATTTGACCTTAGTATATAGTTACTTATATACCTTACTGTACTTGTCAATAGTTTTCTGTCTGACAGCATCAATCTTTGCAATAGCTGCCTCGATTGCAGCTTGCAGCCGAACTTCGGTCAATTTGTAGGAGGAGGAACTGGAGCATTCAACTTGGAAAGAATGAGATCAAGATTCTCTTCAAGTTTTTGAAATTTTGCATCCGACGAGGAGGCTTTATTATCTGGTTTCTTGTGGGATGGCATGGAATGCGCATCAGAATGCTGTGAAGGCGGTTTATCAAAAGTGACCATACAGTGAAGGATGGATGTGGGCTTGATAGAGACAATGGGAGATCGATCACTACCCATTAGATTCTCATTCGGAGAGAGAGAGAGGGAGGGAGAGAGAGAGAGAGAGAGAAAGATACGCCTAACTGTGTTCTCTCCAGATCCTTCATCAAGAGGAATATTTGTTTGGTTTCAATGTAGAGCCACAGACTCTTTCTGTGCATCGACTTTTAGTTTCGCCTGAGTTTCTCTCCTTTGATCTTCGGCTTCCTTGGAAAGCTGGTCATCATGCATCTGTTTCTGCATGATCTCATGCAATCTTTTCTTTTGAGCCTCATTTCGCTCAGCATGGATTATGTCTTCAGCCAGTTGCCAATCAGATTTATGGTGTGGTGCTTCTTCTGCTTCCATTCAAAAATTTTATTTTAACGACTGAAGTTGAGCATGACTGTCTTCTTTGGATATACGTTTGCTGCGAGCAAGTTCGTGTAGCCTAAACTTCAAATTTTTGAATTCCCATCGTCATCTTCGACCGACAGCATGCTTAACAAATGATAACTTTGCCTTCATCTTCTTCTTCTTCTACTTCTCTAGCTTCTTCGGTTTTAGAGCGGAGATCAAATCATCATCCTTAATTTTCTCATCAAAAGAGGCAAATACATGTTCAAAGGAAAGTGAACATTAGACACTCAATAATCACTCAATTTGTACCCACAACCAGCAATTCCAGGGAACTCTTTTCAAGTTATGTTAGAACGAGGTCCTAACACAACCACCTATTAATATAGGCCGGTTTTGATGTTGAGCTCATCAGGATTTCCTTCGATCGTAACCAAAGTTTTGGCAGATATAAATATCCGCAACAAAGCAATGAGATATTCTCTCTAACAGAGTCAAATTTTTTAACGTGTGAGTGTATGGGGACTAAAGACGAATCACTTGAAGTTCTATAAAGAGAAAAACAAGCTTTTTAATAAGGTTTTCCCTATGATATATTGAGATGAATTATCAGTGATAGTTCAAATAGCAGGCTTAGGTTAGTATTGATCCGACAATACATTTACTCTCATCGCTAGAAGGATAAACGACAGAACAAGTAAATCGAATGACTTACCTGTTGTTTTATAAGTCGCTTAAACTTTTTCTTCGGTTCGTCGGCCTTGGGCGGAGGAATTGCCTTCTTCAGTACATGGGACTCGGACACCTTCTTCAGAGGGATTGTCGATTTTCTTGCTTGACTCTTGGTTAATCCGGACAATGATGGAGTTGTTGGCCCGGACGTTGTAAGACCCATTTTGTTTTGAGATGCTTATCGAGGTAAGTATAATTATTACCTTATAGTTGGTGTGGTTCTACCTATGAGTTGTTTGATGAGTGAGAAGAGGTTGAACCCTTTCTTATATTCTAATCTGGTTGTGGTTAAGATTAGCTAGGTTGATGTATGAGTTTAGGTGATTAGAAATCCATTTGGAAGAAGTTTGAGTCTTAAAAATGCCAAAAAGAGGTTACGTGGGTCGTATTATTTTTTTTAGAGTCACACAGGTCTTGTAAAGATGCTTTAGAAACTGATTTTAGCTTCTGCCGGACCAACACAGGTCATGTTCAATCACACGGGTCGTGTACTAATGCAGTGGGGGCACACAGTGAGTCACACGGGGGGTGCATATCAACACGAGCAGGATTTTTAAAAGTTAGTGATGCTAACTTTAGATGCTAGCACCACTAACTGCGTACAGTCCCATATATGATGCAAAAAATCTTCATTTTGAATAAAAACACACCCAATTCGATTTTCAGAGCTCTAGGGGCGAAATTAGGTCATATTGAACAGGAGGTTTCAATAGGAAAGCTTGAGAAAATTGAATCTAACCCCGTAAACGTGCTCATGATTCCTAATTCATTAACTTGTCAGTTTTGGGGTTTTCAAACCCTAATTTTCAACTATGTGATTTAGCTATACATTGTTGTTTATGTTGATAGTAGACTGTTAGTGGATACTTTCTTGAGCTATTGATGTGATTATTGTCGAGATTTTATGATTGAATGAGTAGAAACGCGTAACTGGGGTTTTGGTAAATATAGAGTTGATATTTACTGTTTATGCTCGTTTTTCCTCTTTCAATTTCTACATCTTTGAGATAGATGTTTGTTGAGATGATCGAGCATATTGGATTTAGAGTATGGTGATACAACCAAGTCTAGCGAATAAGAGCCTGTTATGCGTAATTTGAGGGTTCCACATACTAAGCCGATATCAGGTTAGTACTTTCAGGTACTTGAGTAAGAGTTACATCTTACAGTATGTAATATATATGTTATATATATCTGTGTGTGTTATGTTGATACTGCGGTAACTTAGAGTTGGAGTGGTTCTGTCATCTGTGGATAACAAGAGATGAGTTGCAATTTATATTGAGTATAAGAGTAGAGTATATGATAGAGTGTTTGAGTTAAAGAGTCTTTGAGTGTAACTATTACAGCCATGAGAATTGTTACGATTGAGTATAGTTGATTGTTAAAAATGAGTACATGTGAGAATGTGGTCTAGTTTACAAGTGGTATCGATTGTGGTACTTATTGTTGAGTTGATGTTGCTAATAATTAGCTGGTGTTTGTAAAGCTAATATGTTTGCAAGTTTCAGAGTTAAGAGAAGGTGAATACTTGCTAATAAGATTAGCAAAGGAGAATGATGAGAATATATATTGAGAGAGTTTCGTGGAGTGTGATTGAGATTAGTCACTAAGCTTTTTATAAGCTTACACTTGAGTTGTATGTTCTTTTGTAGGTATTTGTAGCTGTGATAGGGGAAGGCATGTGATAAAGAGTGATGGACAAGTTTAGAGCATGTCCTTTAGTTGTGTTAGATTTATTTGTATTGTTTGGTCATATTTGTAAGGACTTTTTGTGTAATTATTTATGTTGATAACATGTGACACCCCTCGCTAGGGTATATTTATAAAAACGTTATTTATCATGTTTTGAATATTAGTTAAAGGTTTAATCATCATTTGCGGAAAAATAGGTCCCAAAACATCATATAAAATCTTAACAAACGTATAGCGAGGAAATGTCATAATTCACGTAACATAACATGGTCCAAATGGCCACACACTCCGTGGTCTTCTAAATGTCCACGCCTCGCCACTAGCTCTTATCCTTAACCTGAGTACACATCAAAACAGTTAGGCAATTGAAATGCCTAGTGAGTTACCCGAGGTTACCTCATTATGAGTGAAAGGATAACCTTAACACTTGAGACAACCTCCAAAATAGTATTTCCACACACTTGAGATTTGTATAAAAACATCATAAAGATTTCTCAAATTAGATAGTTATAATATGCAAATGCAATGCAACTATCCCAACCCACGTCTACCTCATAAAAGTCCATCTCACCCCAATGGCACCCACCTAAGTTCACAAGTAAAACACACAAAGCATAGTACTTGATTCCCGTATGGGTTAAACTAAGACTAGTGGCCATCACACTAGCCTCATGAGGGGTAGCAACTCCCTCATGCGGTTTCCTATGTTTCCTATTGTCGGAAACAATCCCAAGACATCATTGAGGGTGGCTATCCAGCCCAAATGCCCTCTACATGGTTATAACATCATAAGGTGGCTATCAAGCCCAAAACATCATAAGTCATCTTTAGGAGTCTCACGGTCAATCCCATCCTATATGCAATGCAACGCACAAAGGAATGCTCAAAACATCTTTCAAAACTACATCAATACTTTTATTAGAGAACATATTTAAAATGACTCTTTTAATGGCATGCACACATAGGATTTATGCAACAATTAGCACATATGAAGCATGCATGATAATAGTATAAAACACACACAAGAGTTAGAAGAGGGATGTGTACTCCTGGTAACTCACCTTCCTTAAGTCCCAAAGAAGGATGCTACTCCTTTGCTTCACTTCAATTACTCCCCTCCTACAAGAAATAATATTCAACATTACTAATGACTCTAAGACTAGTTTGACCTCACTAAATAGGGTAAAATATTAGTTAAACATGTCCTAGGAGTTTAGTTGAACATTAGAACCAATAGCCTAACTCTTAAAGCTAAAAAATCAACAATTCCGGACTGCCCAGACTCACACAGGTCGTGTCCCTCTGACACGGGTCGTTGGATATGACCAGAAGGTCCAGACCCATCCACACGGGTCGTGTGGTCCTGGCACGGGGTCGTGTACAGCGTACAGTAGTTCCGATTTTTGGTCCTTTTCACCCCTTTTGACCCAAATCTAGTTCTAACACTTCACCAAACCCATAAGCATTCAAATGGCATTATTCTAACCCAATTTATGCCTTATTAGACCCAATTAAACCATCCAAATCATTTGAAATGAATCAAATCCATGCTATGATTACAACTTCACTTAATGAGCTTAATTCAAGGAATACCCAATTCCAAACAATCCATTGACCCAAAACTAAGGGAATTCCTTCTTCCAATGACTTGGAATCATTAGGAATCACTTAAGCTCTTCATAGAAATACATTGAAGGATAGAATTGACTCAAACCCCAAGGATTCACCCATAGATGGTTTCCCCCAAAAGTTAGGGTTCATATGAATCAATTAACACTCATAATGGTTCTCCAAGCATTCAGTGATCAAAATATGGAAGAATAACTACTAGAATTCGTTATATAAACTATTGGGATCATTGATTTCATCTCCCCCATCATAAAACTCGAATTTCATACTCAATTTGCCCCAAAAGTGGGTTTCTAACAAGAAGCTTTGATTCCTTACGTTAGATCTTCAAATGATTGATGAAAACTACTAAGATCTTGATGGAAATGAGCTTCTCCCTTTGAATCCACCTTGAAATCGCCTCTAGCCCTCTCTCTTCTTTCAAAATCGTGAAATGAAGAGAGTGTGGGGTTTTTCCCCAACTTAAACCTCAAGTTTTCCCTTATTTGCATTCAAGTCCCTCCAGCACAACTAACTCTTGCATATTTGCTATAAGACCCCTCCCCACCACTACTTGAAGTTTTAGCTTTGCATAAGAGTCCCCCTTCTAGAACTTTTCATGGTAAATTCCAATTTTACCCCCATTTATTTACTCTAGACCAAATATTTCTTCTAAATTGAGACTTCTCATGTTATTCTTTTTTATTAATTATTATAGTTATTTAAATTTAATCTTATTCTAATTCCTAAACTTTTTGCCCCAATTTAAGGATGTTACAATTACCTTCCCCTTAAGAAGATTCCGTCCTCGAAATCTCGGCTTCATCAAATAAGTGCTGATATCTCCTCTGCCTTTCCTCTTCCAGTTCCCATGTGAGATTTACCCCCGAAGAATGCTTCCACATGACAAGTGACATGTCAATCGTCCTCAAGAGTTTGAATTGTTCTCACACTCCTTGCATGAACTTTCGGTATCATACTTTGCTAGCCAACTCTTCCTCAGAACTTCATCAAATTCTCTAATCTCCAAAGGAATAAGATTAGCCCAAAACTCAGTCCCACTACATTCTACTTCCACTTGTGGCATTTCCTTACCAACAACCTTACCTGAACCACTCGCTATATCAATTACCAATTCATACTCTAGCTTGCGTAAATGTAAACTTAATCCCTTTACAATTTAGATGACACATGAGAATGAATAGCCCTGGAATCAATTAACATAGAAGCGGGTAAATAGTTTACAAGAAATATACCTGACTTAACATCCGCGTTTTCTCTAGCTTCCTTTTCGATCATCAAAAAAGTCCTTCCTCTAGTTTGGGGTGCTTCCCTCCTCTCGTCTCCACTAGTCTCTTTCTTCTTAGCAGTACACTCGTTAGACTTATGACCAAAACCTTCACAATTAAAGCACTTTATCCCTTTTGTGCATGCATTCGCTATATGACCCTTGTCTCCAAATTTGAAACACACCAACTCACCTCTTTTCTTGAATTGCCCCTCACCACTCTTACTCGATTCTTCAAACTTTGGTTTCTTTTGATCGGTAGCATCGTTTCCATGCGAATCGTGGCCTTCCTTCATCTTGTTCGTGAATTGGGGTCTCTCCTTGTCTCGTTCTTCCAATGTCTTCTCAATCTTCCTTGCCTTTCTCATGGAAACTTCAAGGGTAGCAGCTTCAAAATTAAGTCGGTAGTTCCAAGGCAAACCTCCCACATATTGAGCTTTAGTGGCTTCATCCGGAGCCAACCTTCAAGCAAAGCTCAAAAGTTTTTGGAATTTGGCGTTATACTCCGTGATGGTCATTTTGTCTTTCTTCAAGTCAAGGAAGTTCCTTTCAAGGTCACAGATTTCTTCTTTGGTACAAAACCTCTCCTTCATTTTCTCTAAGAACATATCCCACAATAGGTTCTCTAACATGGGAACTTCCATCAGTTCTTTAGTTTCCAACCACCACTCAAGACCCGTTTCCTTGAGAGTAGTGATTGCAAAGTTCACACGTTGGTCATCTCCACATTGACAAGCATAGAAAGCCATTTGAATCTCTATCACCCAATTATGAAGCACAACCGGGTCCAACGCCCCATTGTAGGTTGGTGGCTTGCAAGATTGAAGTCCTTAAAGTTACATCTCTTCCTTGGTGTTATCATATCTTGGGATACGTTGTTACTAGGAGGCCGTAACGCCCCAATTTCACAATTATAAAATTTCATTTATTACCAAGGTTCCAACAAAATATTTATTTTAAAAAGTCAAATTGTTCGACATATTTATTAAACCAACAGTGGAAACATTTGAAAATCATAACATAGTTCATTAAATTAAATCTCTTGTATGCGATGCGCTGCCGTCAAGCCTTGCCCTTCCCTTTGTCATTTGAAATACCTGAAATGTTATAAAATCAACGGGTAAGCTTAAAGCTTAGTGAGTCCTCAAATTACCATACATACCCACACATTAAACAACCTGTCCTCGAGAACGACCCGACCCTACCCACCATACAACAGCTACGGGCATCCATCATACAACAGCTATGGACACGGGGCGGTTCTACCCATCATACAACAGCTATGGGTTCCTGGTTATGGCCCAGCCCATCATACAACAACTATGGGACTAGGCAATAGTCCAACTCGTCATACAACAGCTACGACTGAACACGCATCAGTACTGAGCCCAACAACAAATAACCACAGGTATAGAACAAATCATATAACTGTAAATAACATACAAGATGCCTAACATGCACCATAATATAGTAAGGTGAGGATACTCACCTGATTCATAACCGTATAGATATTCTCTAATATCCCCATTTAGCTCGTCCACACACCTAAATCCCACATACACAACATATCAAGCACTGACCAAACTCTTACAGACTTGCGTAAAGGTCAGACCCAACGTTTGCTAACCAACAAGGGTCGATAGTAAACTTTTGGTCAAACGGTCACTCGCCGCGGCGCGACCTTTCTCTTGCGCGTCGCGGACTACCATTACCCTTACGGGGTTCTACTCGAACCCGCGTCGCTGACATAGCCTGTCCGCGTCGCGGACTCGTAATAACCCAAAGTCTTATTAGCCCTAAATCAGTTCAGTCATCGGCTAGGGTTTCACTCTATACCCTTACTGGGATCAGAAACTACCCTAAGGTTACTTCCTTATGGACATGCAAGTCCATGCATGTCCTTGGTCCAAACCCTAAGTGTTACAAGACATCTAATGCTATAAACCAATGGCTAACACCCTATGACGAGATAAAACGAGATATCAGAAAGGTAGATCCTCATACCTTGCTTCTGGAAAAACAGAGTAATGCACACGATCGGCTATAAGCCTTTCCCCACGTTGGATCTCCTTCTTCTAATCTCCCAAAACCTCCAAGCTTTGAAACCAAAGACCCTCTGCTGAAACCAATCGACTCTACTCCAAGAAACTTCCAAAAACACGAACCCTAGGGCAAGAACCCTTTATATAGGCATTTAAATCCGAATTAGGGTTTTTCATAACTGCGGTGTACTGCGTCGCGGATTCTTTGGAGTCGCGCCGCGCGTACAAATCATTCGCGATTCCAGATCCTTCCTAAAGCCACGCCGCGGATCCATCTGGGCCGCGCCTCGGTGGAACGGGTCTTACAATTCTCCCCCACTTAACTGGATTTCGTCCCTGAAATCCGCACCTGTAAACAATTCTGGGTAATGCCTCCGCATTTCCGCTTCCGGTTCCCAAGTCCACTCGGACCCTTTACGATGTTGCCACTGTACCTTAACTAATTCTATCGTTTTATTTCGCAAAGTCTTTATTTTTCTTTCAATGATGGCAATCGGTCGCTCCACATAATTTAGGCATTCATCTAGTTGAATATCTTCCAAAGGCACAATTGTAGTTTTCTCGGTAATACACTTCCTGAGTTTTGAAACATGGAACGTGTCGTGAATCTGGCTAAGCTGCTCGGGCAGCTCCAACCGATAAGCTACCTTACTTACTCGTGCGATGATTCGATATGGTCCAATGTACCTAGGGCCAAGCTTTCTCCGCTTCCTAAAACGAATAACTCCCTTCCAAGGTGACACCTTTGTTGAGAATATTTGTGATGAAGTGCTGATGTATCCGAAGTTCTAATAAAAGACCTTTTTGAAGAAAAACCCCAAAGTAATAAACAAGTAGAAGACAAGTAGAAGACCCCGAAGTCTGAAGACTCTGAAGGGTATCACCTGGAGGATCCGAAGACTTCACCCAGCTGTCAAACTCTGATGCACGCGTGGTTGCAGACTACGTGTTGCATGATCTTGTCATTCTATTGGATAGTACATCTGATAGAATATTCTCTAAAAAAGTTTTGTATTAGGCGTATCACTGATCTAGTATAAATATCTGTGATACCATAACTTGAAAAACATCGATTGTAAAAACTCCATTGTAAAAACCTAAAGTTATAATCAAGCATTCGGCTCTAGTTATTCATTTTCACTGTGCTCATCTACTTGCTTTGCTCTTGTATGTTTGATTAAACTCTTACACAATTGCTAGAATCATAGTCACTTATTCAACTCTTAATTGATTTCAACACCCAACAAGTGGTATCAGAGCAGGTCAGCTCAAAAACCTGTTAGTAGAAATGTTATTCAATTGATACGGTTCTAGATTTGAATTGTTTCTCAGATCTAGTCTTCCGCAACCGTTGCAAATCTCTATTGCTTGTTTTACTGCAAAGATCCTGTTGAAATCCGTCAAAATGACTGATTCCACAGCAACTTATGCCAATATGCTTAACTATGCTAACCTTATCGGTTCTGCAACCAAATCCCCCGTTCTAGTAACTTCTTACTATGATTATTGGGCTGGAAGAATGAAAGACTATCTTATCGGGCTTGATAAAGATTTATGGAGGTCTGTAACTGATGGTCCTCATACAGATATTGCTGGTCCATTCGTTGTCCCCGATGGAGAAGAAGCTGTAGTTCTTAATGCAGCAGACATGAAGAAACTTGAAAGTGATGAAAGGGCCATGCGTGAACTACGAAGTGGTTTGGGCCCTGATGTTAGCTATCACATTGCTGATGCGAAGTCCGCCAAAGAGATGTGGGATAATCTCGCACTTCGTTTTGGAGGAGATAAAATTCTTCACACCAGTAAAGTTCAAGAGATTCTTGCAGACTTTAGGAACTTTAAACAAGAAGAAAACGAGTCCCTAGAAGCGTGCTATGAACGTCTCAGGAACATGATTTACACCTTAGACAAATACGGGGAAACACGAAGCCAACAAGAGATCAACATCAAATTTCTCTACAGTCTTCGCAAGGAGTGGAGACCAATCATGCTCATGGTTAAATCCTATGAAAATATTGAAAAGTACAAGCTGGCTGCCTTGTACAACTTACTAAAATCTCACGAACCAGATGATGAAACAAGTGATGAAGACATTGCTGCTTACATGGTAGATGATAATGGTGAAACTGTTGCTCTATATTCCGCCAATAATCGTAGATTCAAGAAACCATTCCCTAAAAACAACTCTGGAAAGCCATTTGTCAAAAGCTTTAACAAATCAAACTTTAATTCCAAACCCAAACCAGAAATATTCACTCCGAAGGATGAAAATTCAAAATCTCCAACCCTGAAGCCATCCGAAAAACAGGCTTCGGAGTCATCCAAAGAGAAAGTTGAAGAGAAAAAGGTCTCAGGTGATTCAGGCTATGACTGCAACTACTGTCATGGTAAGAATCATTTTGCGAAAGATTGCATGCTTCGCAAACAAAATGAAAACAAACCACAAGTGAAGGATGAAGCATACTACGCAAGAAAAATGGAGGAAGTTAGAGTAAGAACCAAAGACCTAGCCCTGATGGCTGCTGATGATCATCAAGGATCCTATCAAGTTTGGTCTTCGGACTCTGATGATGATGATGTGAGAAAGCCAACTCATAGTGCTTTCATGGCATATGATGTCGGTAAGAGTTTTCTAAAAGACACTTCGGAGAAGATGAATGAAGAACAGATGCTGGAGGTTGAAACAACTGCTGGTCTTGGTTTCAAGACTTCTGAGATAAATGAGATGATTGATGATGAGGATCTGAAGACCTGGTCTGATGACACTTCGGATGATGATGAGGAGATCTGTTTGATGGCAAATGATTCTCGCCTAACCATTCCCGAACAGGTATCCAAACTTCTTTCAACTTTTAAAATTCCTATTTCTCAATCAACTCCTATCATAAATGAAATAACTCGTGATTGTTCCGTGATGCATAAAATGCTTATTGATGCAAAAAATAGGGAGATACTCAGTGAGCAGGAGATTCTCAGCTTGAGGGGGAGAGTAGAAAGTTTGAAGCTAGCCCTAGAGAAGTCCAATCTAAGAATCTCATTGTTAGAAGAGAATAGATAAAAACTTTTAAACAATCATGATGTAATTTTGAGACAACGAAACATATTCTGTGAAACTACAAAACGTTTATACGCTCATATTACACGTATCTATCATTCAGCTGATGTGTGCAATGTTCTACATAGACAACTATTACCTTTTATTGAGTTTAAGCTTAATGAAGTTGATAGTATATCTTATGAGTGTGAATCTATAGTATCTGGGTCCGAAGTGACCAACTCTTCATATAAACATGGTTTGATATCTGTAGAAAAACATCTCACTGCTGATAATTTGTTGAAATTATTGCCACAAGAAATCCCAATCCTGAAAAAGAGCATTCCTCAAATTGAATACAAAGAAACTGTTATTGTTGAAACTGCATCTGAGAATGATTCTTAAAGCGATTCGGATATGGAGGAAATTGATTGCTCATCATTAACTTTATTAAAATCATCCTCCGCGTCCGCACCACCCTCCGAAGACATATCACAACTGTCTTTGAAGAACAAAGGAAAAGAAAAAGCTGTTTGTGAAATTATAACTTGTGAAAACACAGATATTGTTAAATCAAAATTACAAATTTCAGATGAGTGTGCCTCGTATGAACATTATCTTAAGGACAATTCAAAAAGACTAGTACAAGTGGCGTGTATCTATCTGAAGATATCTTATTTAAAAAATGCTATCTTTGTGAAATCAGGAGGATTACCCTTGGTTGAACACGATTTAGAAAAGTTTCTTGAAGAGGATAACTCCTCTATAACTGAGGAAGGATTCTTCTCATCTTCTAAAATGATTGAAAACCAAATGAATGAAAGAATGGAAGTAAAAATCAACATAAGAAAACAAGATTTGTATGGTCACAACATATACAATCGTCTTTGTTATGAAAAGGAAAAGATTCCCAAAAACATGTCATACCTTTTTGAATGTCAAAAATGAAAATCATATTTACAAAAGTCAAAATGACAAACAAACTCACGTGTTGGAAAAACCCGTAGCTCCAAAGATGGATGTTTTTCAATTAATAGAATCATGTGAGTGTGTACCGTTGTCACAAACCTCAGAAAATGTTGTTTCCAAATCAAAAGACTCAACTACCAAAGCTTAGGTACAAAAACCTCAAATTTTAAAAAGACCACAAATTCTTCAAAAATCAAAACCAGCAATAGTGATTACTAAACCAACTCAAAAACCTATTGCTGTGAATTTGAAATCAAAACAAACTCTAAGTCTTGTGAAGAGAAAAACTCCATTCAAAGGCTTGAAACAAAGTGAGGTATTTGCTTCAACTTCTGGAACAAAATCGTTTAACTCAAAGGTTTCACAAGTCAAAGATCAAAATAATAAACCAAGTTTTACACCGACTAAACCTAACTTTCCCAATCCAAAATTTCAAAAACTCACAAAGAAAACATTTTCAAAAGGAAACAATTTGATAGATACATTTCATCAGTGGCTAGACAAAAATTTGGATTTGTTTAAAGATAAGAATCTGTCACTAAACTACTTCAAATTGGCATACAAAGAGTATCTTTGTACATCTACGCTATGCAGCTCAATATCAAGGAAGTCAACAATTGAAAAACCAAAACAAAATTGGAAAAGGAATGATTTGAAAGAAAACTTAACTGCAAGAACAAAAACTTCAAAATCATCAATGAATTCAAAACTTTCAAGTAAAGAGAAAACATCAAAATCCTCGAAGTCAATCAATTCCAAACAAAAATGGGTTCCGAAGCTATTCAGAATCATGTTCAGACTCTTCTAAATCATGCTCATTGCATGAGGCCTCGGAGAATCTGATCAACTTAAATGCTAATGAAATTTCTGAAGAGGCCGTAGAAAAATGGATTCAAGAATCCTTTGCTTACCCTGAGGACCCAAGATTGATTGGGTACCAACTTCTTCTTGATTGATTGCAGGTCATGTCTAATGAGCGGTATGATTCTAAATGGTACATGGATAGTGGCTGCTCAAGACACATGACTGGGAAGAAGGAATATCTCAAGGACTACAGGACTCTGGATGATGATGGAATTGTTTGCTTTGGTATTAATGAAACATGTCCAATTCGGGGATATGGCAAAATAACAAATCGCCAATTCACTATCAGCAGAGTGGCATTTGTTGAAGGATTAAAACATAATCCGGTGAGTATATCTCAATTGGTGGTTGGAACGGGCAATGCTGTTACATTCAACAACCAAGGAAGTGTAATCACAAAAGAGGAAACAAAAGAAGTCTTGCTGAAATCTGAAAGGAAGGGATCGATGTTTCCCTTGAATCTAAAGCCTGTAATCGGTGGGCAATCGTTGTGTCTTCTCTCAAAAGCCAACTCCGATGTTAGCTGGCTTTGGCACCGAAGACTTGCTCATCTGAACTTCAAAGATTTAAACAAGTTAGTGGCGATGGATTTGGTTCGAGGAATGCCTGCTCTCAAATTCGATAATGACACTCTTTGTTCTGCTTGTGAACATGGCAAGCAAACAAAGCAAAGGCATCCAACAGTAATCAATCCCAAAATCACCGAACCCCTTTCACTTCTCTATATGGACTTGTGTGGTCCATCCGCAGTAGAGTCAATTGGAAAGAAGAAGTACATACTCGTGATAGTTGATGATTACTCAAGATTGACTTGGGTGTTATTTCTAAGAAACAAATCAGATGCCGCTGAAGAAATCATCAACTTTATAAGGAAAATGGAAGTGAAACAAAACAAGAAAATCCGAATTGTGCACAGTGAAACGGTTCGGAGTTCAAAAATCAAAATCTGTACAGATTCTTGAAAACAAAAGGAATTAGTCACAACTTCTCTGCACCCTATACTCCTCAACAAAATGGTGTTGTGGAGAGGAGAAATCGTTCCTTTTGTGAAGCAGCTAGAACTACGCTAAATTTTGCAAACTTGCCTATGTACTTCTGAGCCGAAGCTATTTTTACAACGTGCTTTACTCAAAACAGATCCTACATACACAAGCGATTTCATATCACACCTTATGAAGTGCTCAACCGAAGAAAACCAAATGTCAAATTTCTTCACATCTTCGGTTGTAGGTGTTTCATCTTGAACTTAAAGAAACACTTGACCAAGTTTAATGATAAGTCAGAGGAAGGAATATTCCTTGGATACTCTCAAGACTCAAAAGCTTATAGAGTCATGAACAAAAGAACCCGAAAAATCGAAGAAACCTTCAACCTAAGGTTTGATGATTACTACATCAATAAGTCTCTGCATCCATTCCCCATGTCATCCATCTTTCCAAAACCTGCTGTGGATTCTCAACCAATTACTACATTTGATACAGACTTCACACTTTTGTTCGATCCACCTGTGAGGTCTGTGGATTTTGAAGCTAGTGCACCTAACAATCATGTATCCGAATTATCCAAACTTACAGATATACCTGATGATTCTTCCACAAGTAGTGTACATAAACAGTCATCTATTGAGGGGGAGCCATCTAACCGAAGTGAAAGAAATGTAAGTGTTGATGGGGAGCCAAACAACAGTCCAAGGGGAGCCAACAGTCCTACCTCACCTTTACAGGAAATCGCTAATATCATGAATCTGTATCCAACAGTCCAGGGGGAGCCAGAGATTACCACTCCAAACTCAGCAACTCCAATCTCTTCGGATAGAGCCAACACTTCCTCAACACCAACCCATGTCGAGGGGGAGAACACTCTAAACTCTACTTCACAAATGCACACACCTGGTGATTTCCCTTCCACTTCAGGATATCCTTCAGATATCGAGGATATTGATTCTGAAGGACCACCTGACTTTGATCTAAACTATCCTCTTTTGGATAAATGGACGAAAAATCATCCACCATCACTAGTCATCGGTAACGTTCAAGATAGAGTATTGACTCGTGCATAACTTCACCAAAAACAACTTGACTTAAACAAAACTTTGGAGTTGTGCATGTTCAATGTCTTTATCTCCAAGGTAGAACCTAAAAACGTTAAAGATGCTTTTGATCACCTTGACTAGATTGATGCAATGCAATTGGAATTAGAAGAATTTGAAAGAAACAAAGTTTGGAGGCTTATTCCAAAACCTGCAAATGCTTCAATTGTTGGTCTGAAATGGGTGTACAGAAACAAACTAGACACCGAAGGAAATGTGGTTCGGAACAAAGCAAGATTGGTTGTCAAGGGTTATTGTCAACAGGAGGGGATTGATTACGAAGAAACGTTTGCTCCTGTTGCCAGACTCGAATCAGTTCGGATATTTTTAGCTTATGCTGCACATAAAAACTTTGATGTCTATCAAATGGATGTCAAATGTGCTTTTCTGAATGGTGATATCGAGGAAACCGTTTTTGTTGAACAACCACCTGGCTTCGAAAGTAAAGAACATCCAAACCATTGCTATGTGCTAGACAAAGCTGTCTATGGTTTAAAACAAGCTCCAAGAGCTTGGTATGAGACCTTGACAAAATTTAAAAAAAAAAACAAGCTTCAAACAAGGTTCAGTGGATCCTACACTATTCAGAAAGAAAGTTGGATCTCATTTGATGTTAGTCCAAATCTATGTGGATGACATAATCTTCGGATCCATTGACCCCAATTTATCAAAAGATTTTGAAAAATTAATGAAAAGCAAATTTCAAATGAGTATGATGGGAAAGATTAACTTCTGTCTTGGATTACAAATAAAACAATCCAAGGAGGGGATTTTCATCAATCAACAAAAGTACACAAAGAGTTTGCTTGAACGCTTCGGAATGACTAACTACTCCAAAGTAAAAGTTCCCTTGCCTGCAGGTACAAGGTTGAATCCTTCATTGGACAAACCAATGACAGACATACAGTAGTACCGAAGTATGATTGGATCACTACTCTATCTCACAGCCAGTCGCCCTGATATCATGTTCGCAGTATGCAATTGTGCAAGATATCAGGCTGATCCAAGAGAACCTCATCTGGCTCCGGTTAAGACAATCTTTCGATATCTTCATGGCACATCTGCTTATGGCCTATGGTACCCAGCAAACTCCGGCTTCTACATACAAGCTTATGCCGACTCAGATCTTTGTGGATGCTCTATTGATCGCAAGAGCACTTCGGGGGGATGTCAATTCTTAGATGGAAAACTGATAAGCTGGCAATCCAATAAGAAAACTTGTGTCTCTATCTCCACAGCAGAAGCAGAGTATGTAGCAGCCGCAGCATGTACCTTACAAATCATTTGGATCCAAAGTCAACTGAAAGATTATGCCATCAACATGAGAAAAATACCTTTGTTCTGTGACTCCCAAAGTGCAATTCGTATATGCCACAATCCAGTTCAACATTCCAAGACGAAGCATATAGCTCTTCGCTATCACTTCATCAAAAGTCATGTTGAGGAGGGGAATATTGAGGTCCACTTTGTTCACACCACAGAACAACTGGCAGATATCTTCACAAAGGCCCTG
Organism: Cichorium intybus; assembly: GCA_023525715.1. Classification (NCBI taxonomy): domain Eukaryota; kingdom Viridiplantae; phylum Streptophyta; class Magnoliopsida; order Asterales; family Asteraceae; genus Cichorium; species Cichorium intybus. Next base: position 72,008,952 of record CM042014.1, on the reverse strand, counting down.
AATGAAGAGGCATTCACAAGAATAGTTCGTGGACTTGGAATGATAGATGGATCCACTCTTCAATAAATCTCAGATTTTCTTACTATCACTCCTTCCTTCAGTTTGATAATTTGTAAAATCACAAAACACCACAGCGCTCCGAAGAGTTTCATCGCTTCGGAGCTCATCGGAAAAAAACAGGAAAAATCACTTAGAATTTCACCGCAGCACTCCAAAGTAAAATATCACTTCGGAGCTCAAAGGAACAATATTTTCTGTCAAATAAAATCATGAAAATGGAAAAACTCATTTAAACATATTTTGACTTCACTCTTCAAGGATAATCATAAAAATGTTTAAGCAAAAGAAAAATCAAAAACAAGAAAAATAAAGGCTCTTATACATACACATTATGTTCTGAGAAAAGTTGGATGCACAATGGCAAAGATTATCCGTCCTGTCTTGAATCAATCAACTAAAGGACAAAACTTTGATTTTAGATTCTGATAATCATGCCTTACTGCACTAAAAGGCATTTGGGAATCGACTTGAAACATTGGTAAGGAAACAGACTTCGGAGTGAGGTCAAGGCCATTTTACATTTTGAAGTCTTGTTTGATTGAAATATCTTTAACAAAATGTCTATTTCTAACCTCCCTTCTGAACTTGACTCGCTTCAACTTCAAATTAATCATGTAGCCTCAAAACTACACAGGATAACTCAAGTGTTCCGAAGTTTTCTTCAAAATTAGTACCAACATTGTTTGATAGCAAATTTAAATATCTTTTCATTAATGATATAAAATTGAACCAAAAGAAAGTTTTCACACTCAAGGATTGCATAAAACAAAACCAAAAGGAACCAAGAAAGAAACTAGATGATGAAGTTATTCCAAAAAGGAAAAGATAATAAAAACAAATTGAAAAACTCAAAAAGAGAAACAGAAAACAGTTTGTCAAAAGACTCAAAGACAACAAGCAAGACAAAAAGATAATCAGGGAGTACAAAAGAATGAGAAATCAGCACTTAAAGGCATATTCATCTGTTTTAGATAACGATACAAGGAGCTCCTATAACATAGTCGAGTGCCTTGTAGGGAATATGAACATTTCAAGTAATCTATCTTAAATGATAAAGTTGAAGTGGTGTACGAAGCTCAAAGGCTTGTCATCAGAGCCTAGTATCCAAACACTTCAATTGATGAAATGGAATAAATTTTTCAAAAAGGATCCTAAAAAGTCAATCCAAATTTCTAAAAACACTTCTGAAGTTCAATTCAAAAATGAAAATTTCTTTAAATTTCAAATGCAAAGGATGTTGCAACTGGTCTTAAAGAAAAATTTGAAGCACAAAAGATCAATCATATTCATAGTTCAAAGTGAAAAATCAAGTTGGAAATAGGGTGATTAAAATTATACATTCATGACTGATATTGAATCAAACAATCTTTGAAATGAAAAAAGGACTCCTTACATGATTTGAATTATTCTGAACATTAATTTGTTAAATCATCTTTTCATAATATTCAGGAAGTTAAGGATAAATGTCATAATACATCACTCAAAAGTAAAACCAAAACATCTAAGGAAAACCATTGAACTTCAGTGTCCTAACAGATACTTCACAAACACGTGTTATCCACCGAAGTGAAAAACAATACCCTTCGGAGTTAATCATAACTTTATGCCTTCACTCCGAAGAGCACTTGTAACGGTCATATTTATCCCGATAGATCCGAAGTCAATTTATTGTTCAAATGATTTCCACATTTATGATGACTCTCAGAGACAAACATTCCTTATGAATAAATGACCGTTTGTTTGTATACAGCTGTCAATGAAAAATCAAAGGAATATCTTAACAAAAAGATCTCACAAAAAGGGCGGTTCAAATTTTGAATCATTGCAACTGACAGCCGTACGTTTCTCCTTTTTGCAGGGATAGTGGGACGAGCGGTGCTGAGGTGTCAAGATATTACAGGACCTTCTTCATCGTGCATTAAATGACCTAGGGACCACGAATACTATATAAACATCTCACCGTTTCAGTTACATTCTTTACGTGAACATAACTCTCAAACTCTCTCTGCAAACTTACTCTCAAAGAAACCACAAAATTCTTCATCTTCTTCCTTCGTCAACAATGGCAGCTGAAGCTTCGTCTCACACCACTGAAACCATTTCAATCCCAAACCTCAAGAGCCAGTATGCTAATCTGGTTCTTTGCAACAATCTACAACTTTACCCTCAACCAATCGATGCCATGGTTGAATGCCTGAAGAATTCGGTTCTTGGCCATGCTCTAACCTACACTCCTACGATTGCTGCAACTGTTGTTCATAGAGCCCACTACACATCGAATGCTCTGTTTGATCAAAACAATCAGGTAAAATCAGTGTTCTATGAGACCATCGATTCAAATGGAAAGACCAAGAAGGTGCAGTTAACCAAGGAAAAGTTTCTTGAAGCCCTCCATCTTCCCGTCTACAACTCTAAAGAAATGGTTGTTCCCTCTGCTGAACAACTGGTTGAAATGTTCAATGTAATGGGATATGCACCTCCTCTCAAAAAGATTAGCACATTCAAGAAGAATCAACTACCTGATCTGTGGAGATACTACTTCAGCATCTTCCTCAGATGTCTCTCAGGAAGAACTTCGGGATTGGACTCTGCTAGTGTCTCCTTCCAAACAATGCTCTATGGAATCTACTATGATGTTAAGGTAGATTACGCAACCATACTTTGGAATGATTTCTGTTTACACATTAATCACAGCATGAATGGGACAGAAATGTCTAATGCCAGATTCTGGGCAATTGTTGTTCATGCCCATTATCAAAAGGCTGGTATTATTCTTGATGTTTCACTTCCAGAACTACGATACACTCCCATCGCCATTCCACCTCTCGATGATAAACCAGCACCCTTTTGTGCTCAAATTCCACAAGTCATGCTCTCTAAAGTGCCCATCGATTGCAATGAGGTCAACACATATCGGAAAACTCTAGTTATTCCTTACCCCACTTGTGATTTATGTCAAGAAGCACCAGTTGTAGGAAATCCAAAAGGGAAAGGAAAGAGGAAGATAATCGGTGGACCAAGTGGTCCGAAGACAGCAGAGAAAAGAAGGAAGACTTCGGGGCAAACAACTCCGAAGAGAAAACAACCGAAGAGAACAAGAAAACTGACCATTGTGGATGAATCTTCGGATTCAGATAGAACTCCATCCACAATCCATGAAGAAGAACAAGAAGAACAACTTGAAGACCAACCACCTTCATCTCCAACAACAACTAGACCACCCACTCCTCTACATACCACTGTACCTCCATCACCACCTAAAACAACCCAACAAGAAGAGCCACTTACCACAACATCTCTTCCACCACCTCCCACAACAGCTCAACAAACCACCACAATTCACACTACATCATCTGATGTACCACCACCACCGCCTACAAAAGCACCTAAAACATCTACAATCTCTCTTTCTGGTATTGACTGTTCTCTACCAGACTTTGAAGCAACTCCATCACCCTCAGTCAAAACCCAACTTCAGCAGCCTTCTTTGACGCTATTCATATGGCTCCTTTGATTGCTGAAGGAACTTCTGATGAAGAACTTCCAGATGAAGCATTTGTACTAATGAAACAGTACAAAATTCTGGATTACAAGCTTGATACTCTGATTCAAGCACAAACTGGCTTTGATCGCACAAAACCAACCTTGGGTGATATCTCCGAAGAGATCGAGTCTCTGGAATTCACCCTTTCCAAAGAAATAAAAGATTCTGTATAGCAGCTCGAGAATAAACTCATGGATCATCAGAGTAAGATTCAATATTCTTTTGAACAAAAATTGGAGTCTGCTGTAACAAACATTGACAAGAAAATCGGAGCCTTTGCCGAAAAGGCTGAAAAATCACACTCCAAAGTCATGAAAACCTTACAGGAACTTCGGAGTGAATCTCAGCAAAGTACCAAGTTTGAAAAACAACTTGATGAGGCCAGAGCAAAAATTGAAGAGCTCACAGCCGCCCAAGCTGCCTCGGACATCTCAAAATTTACAGAGCAACTCCAAAGAACAAATGCAGTTCTTACCGAAGACATGACTGTTCGGTTAAGAACTGTATTACAGCCTCTGATAAACTTTGCAGACAGGTTATCTAGACCACAAGGCAGGCCTGTAATTGCTCAGCATGCGGGCCATGCTTCACAAGGGGGAGAAAGGCCTAGATTAACCTCCGCAGTCACAACAACCACTGCTGGTCCAACCTCCACTGTAGGTCCTACATTTTCAACCATCACAACAACCACCATGGGAACCATGCGAGCTAGTGGATCTGCTGGAGCTTCTACAGATAGATCTGCTGAAAGGATAATAGCTCCACACCTGGAGGATGTCTACAAAGCCAGACGTGCAGACTTTGACCTAATGATCAAAATGAACAACTTTGCACGAGATGATGGAAAATGGACCATTGCGGCTATCAAACTCTTCGGGTTTCAAGACTTGAATGTACTCAACAGACTACCACTTCGGAGTTTTGAAACTCCAGACTCCGAAGACATTCAACTTGACATTCCTTTCAATCCGAAGACCTTCTCCTTCTATCAATTCGTTCAATCCATCACAAATGAACAGAGGCCAATCTACTGGACCAACAAAATCAACTTTCATGCCAAGTTCATTCAAAATCAAAGTGAAGTTTGTAGCCTGAACAAGATCAAGAGAATCTTAACAATCAGGGAGGCAGAAACTTATGAGAACCTCAAGAATTTTGAAATTTGTGTTCTTCGTGGTGCAGATGAGGTTGAGTCAAGGTTTACGATTGCCGACTTTCCAATCATGAATCCAATGGACTTCATTCAAATTCTCGACCTTCTGAAAGGAAATGATGCAGCTTATGCTGCAATGTCAGTGTATGGAGCCAAAAACCACATTCTGGGTTTTCTGAACAACTATCTGCTTAGGTTCGCCAAGCACGACATTGAGCTATGTTCCTTCTACAAACAATCAGTGAACACTCCTCCTGTTGTAGTTCGGAACATAAGCAGATTCAAGAACGGAGAGATTCTCGATGAACCGTACGGAGTAGTCTTCAAAGGACTTCTAAACAAAACTGAAGTCATGATCAAGTTCTTTGTAATAGACTATCTTGGCCTCCATCCCTCCTCTTTTATCTCAGGCATGATCTCTCATGTGAATGCCTGTCCTGTCAACTCAGAGGAAAAAGAAGAAGAAGTTCATGGATCATATGAACTGGTACTTGGCAGTTAGGAAGACCTTGAAGAGGGCCTATAAACGACACTACCGTGGTTAGACTTCGTATGCACTTCACACAAAGGGGGAGATTGTTGAGAATATTTGTGATGAAGTGCTGATGTATCTGAAGTTCTAATAAAAGACCTTTTTGAAGAAAAACCCCGGAGTAATAAACAAGTAGAAGACAAGTAGAAGACCCCGAAGTCTGAAGACTCCGAAGGGTATCACCTGGAGGATCCGAAGACTTCACCCAGCTGTCAAACTCTGATGCATGCGTGGTTGCAGAATACGTGTTGCATGATCCTGTCATTCTATTGGATAGTACATCTGATAGAATATTCTCTGAAAAAGTTTTGTACTATGCGTATCACTGATCTAGTATAAATATCAGTGATACCATAACTTGAAAAACATCGATTGTAAAAACTCCATTGTAAAACCCTAAAGTTATAATGAAGCATTCGGCTCTAGTTATCCATTTTCATTATGTTCATCTACTTGCTTTGCTCTTGTATGTTTGATTAAACTCTTACACAATTGCTAGAATCATAGTCACTTATTCAACACTTAATTTATTTCAACACCCAACAACTTTAAGAAGAACATAATCCCCAACCTGAAACTCGAGATCGGACCGTCACCTATCTGCATAACTTTTCTGTCGACTCTGAGCCGTTAACAACCTCTCCCGAACCTTCTGAATTTGCTCAGTTGTCTTGAGTACTACCTCATTACTACCCAATACCCGCTGGCCAACCTCGCCCCAGCAAATAGGAGTCCGACATTGTCTTCCATACAACATCTCAAAGGGAGCCCTACCTATGCTCGCATGATAATTGTTATTATAGGAAAACTCAGCTAGAGGGAGATGGGAATCCCAACTCCCACCAAAATCGATAACGCATGCCCTAAGCATATCCTCCAGCGTTTGAATCGTCCTTTCACTCTGCCCATCCGCTGAGGGTGATATGCTGTTCTGAAATGAAGGCGAGTGCCTAATTCCTCATGAAACTTCTTCCAAAATCTAGACGTAAATCGGACATCCCGGTCGGACATCCCGGTCGGATATCACCGAGACCGGTATACCATGCCAAGAGATAATCTGGTCTACGTAGACCTTAGCCAATTCCCTTGCAGAGAAGGTCTCTTGGATGGGGAGGAAATGAGCATTTTTAGTCAACCTATCCAAGATAACCCAAATGGTGTCCATATGTCGAGGGGTTCTTGGCAACTTCGCGATAAAATCCATTGTGATATGCTCCCATTTCCATTCTGGGATCTCAAGAGGCTGCAATCTACCATGAGGCCGTTGGTGCTCGGCCTTGACCCTTCGACAGGTCATGCATCTTTTGACAAACCAAGCTACTTCCCTCTTCATGCCTGGCCACCAATAATATTCGCGCATATCCCTATACATTTTTGTTGCTCCAGGGTGGATAGAGAATTTGGATTTATGTGCCTCCTCCAATAGGTTTTGACGAACTCCTCCCAGCTTCGGTACCTAAATTCTCTCATGGCAAGTTAACAAGCCTCTGCTATCCTTGACCATAGTTGACAACTGTCCCACAATTCTTTCACCTTTTTGATTTTCGCTCTTGCTTGCGTCCATCTGAACCTTCCTTATCAGCTCAAGCAGCGGTGTCACAATTGTCATCCTTAGACAAACGCCTCGAAGGGGTGCACCTGAAGTCTTACGACTTAAGGCATCCACTACCACATTGGCCTTTCCAGGGTGATAGTGTATCTCACAATCATAGTCATTCAATACATCTAACCATCTCCTCTGTCTCGTATTTAGATTGGCCTGATCCATCAGATACTTCAAACTCTTGTGGTCAGTATAGATGGTACACTTCACTCCATACAAATAGTGTCTCCAAATCTTGAGAGCGAAGACCACCGCTCCCAATTCCAAATCATGAGTAGGATAGTTCGCCTCATGGGGCTTCAACTGTCGCGAGACGTAAGCAATCACCCTGCCTCGTTGCATCAAGACTGCCCCCAATCTCGAGATAGATGCATCACAATAAACTACCATGTCTTCCATGATTTCAAGCAAAGTCAAAACTGAAGCTTCACACAATTTCCGTCGCAAAGTCTCAAAAGCCTGTTGCTGCTCCTCACCCCACCGAAAAGCAGCGTTTTTCTTAGTTAGTCGAGTCAAAGGTACCGTAACCTTTGAGAAGTCTTGGATGAAACGACAATAATAACCAGCCAGACCCAAGAAACTTCTAATCTCCAAGGGAGTCTTCGGGACCTCCCACCACATCACGTCCTCTACTTTAGCCGGGTCTACCATGATTCCTTGCTCGTTGACGATATGACCCAAAAACTGGACCTCCCGCAGCCAAAAGTCACACTTGGATAATTTTGCATAAAGTTTCTCATTCCTTAAGGTCTCCAATACCTCCCTTAAATGTTGTTCATGTTGCTCCTTGCTCCCAGAATAGACTAAGATGTCATCAATAAAAACTATAACTGACCGATCCAACATCGGTCGACACACTCGATTCATTAAGTCCATTAAAGCTGCAGGGGCATTGGTCAGTCCAAATGGCATCACTACAAACTCGAAGAGGCCGTACCTCGTCCTAAAAGCCGTTTTCTGGATGTCTTCCTCTCGTACTCGCATTTGATGTTACCCTGACCGTCGATGCGCGGTAAGGGATATCGATTCTTCACCGTAAGCTTGTTCAGCTCACGATAATCTATGCACATCCTATTGGACCCATCCTTCTTCTTAACAAATAAAATAGGTGCTCCCCACGGTGAGCAACTGGGTCGAATAAATCCCTTATCCAGTAGCTCTCGGAGTTGAATAGACAACTCCAGCATCTCTGGAGGTGCAAGACGATACGGCGCTTTAGCTATCGGAGCCGCACCAGGAGTTAAGTCGATCTTAAATTCCACCTGCCTCTTCGGTGGCACACCAAGTAGGTCCTCGGGAAAAACGTCAGGAAAATCCCGAACCACCGGTATATCATTCGTTTTCTGCTTTGACTTCTCTTCCCGTACATCCAAAACATATGCCACAAACCCCGAGCCTCCATGTTGAAAATGTCTACGTGCTCTAGCAGCTGAACAGAAAGCTGCACCCTGATTCCTCCTCTTGCCCTGCAGTACCAGCTCTCCCCCACTTGGGGTTTGAATCCACACTCGCTTGTTCTTACAGTCAATCCATGACTCGTGCCCACTCAACCAATCCATACCGATAATAACACGAGTGTCGCTCAACGGTATAGGAATGAGATTGATCGGAAACTTTATTCCTTGAATTACTACTTCACATCCCTGATAAACACTAGTTGCTTGCATGGTCTTATCATCTGCAATTTCTACTTTTAACGGACGATGAAGAGTCCCTATTGCAATACCGAAAGTCTTTCCTAGAACGGCAGACACAAAAGAATGACTAGCACCCGAATCAAATAGTACAAAAGTAGGCGTAGAGTTGACTAAGAAAGTTCCTAATCAAAGCATAATAGACACATTAAGTACACAAACCACAAACACGAGGCAAGTAAAGAAAGAGTACCCGTAACGACGTCGGGCGCATCCTGTGCCTCCTCGGCGGTCATGACGAAGGCTCGACCCTTGGTCTTAGGGGTTTCCCCTTTCCCCTGCCTACCATCAGTAATTCGAAGAGTAGCGGGTGCTGGATTTTGGACCGTTCCCCGAGTCTGGGCCTTGAAGTGGCCCACCTGATTACAATTAAAACAAATCTTAACCTCCTGTCGGCAATCCTTGGTATAGTGGCCTTCCTTTCCACACTTATGACATATTAGTACCCAGCAACGCCCTTCATGATTCTTTCCACACTTATTACACTTACCCAGGTTCCTTTGCCCTATCTTTCCCTGATCTGCCCCTCGAAACTTCTTTGATGCCTGTTGAGTCTGAGTAGGCGCCGGACGCTTCTGCCTTTGTTGGGTTTCCAATTCCAACTCTCGGGCCCGAGCGGCCGCGATCATATCAGTGAGAGTTTGGCGCCTAGCAGCAGACACACATTCTAGAATGTCTGTGCGAAGCATCGCTAAATATCGAGTCATCCTCATGCGTTCAGTTGCAGCAAACTCTGGACAGAAGAGTGCTCGCTCATTAAACTTTTTGGTGATCTCCGTCACCGTCTCCGTGGTCTGGGTCAAATTCAGGTATTCATGTGCCAAGCGTTCCATTTCCACCTGTGGAACATACTACAGTTTGAACTGTTCCTTGAATTGCGGCCATGTAATAGCATCCAACTGAGCAGAGGTGAGATCTTTCGTTCGTAATTCCCACCAATCTTTTGCACCCTCTCTCAGAAGATTCACCGCAAATGTTACTTTGGAGTTCTCAGGACATGAACAGGTGCGGAAGGCACCCTCTACCGTAGAAATCCACCGCATACTGACAATCGGATCCCTGCCCCCATCGAACATCGGAGGCGAACATGCCGAAAAGTCCTTATAGCTTACATCCCTGGCCCGTGATGAACCCTGTGCAGCAAGTCGCTCCTCGAGCGTTGCCATTAATTCAGCCTTTGTGGTGCTAAAGAATTGAGATACTGCTGCCACCACTTCTCGTGAAACCTCTGCAGCTATCAAGTCGCGAAGGTTCTCATCAACCGAATTATCCCTACTCGAGGTACCCGCACATGGTCCACCATTACTTCGGGTGATCGCCATTCTGAATCGCAAAATCCGAATATTAATACTTAGATTACACACATTTACCCAACTACTCGACTTTCTAGGACTTTGGTTGACTACTCTTGACTCAAGCGTGAATCCTGTGCTTTCGGTAGTACTAGCCTGGTACTACATTCCACACCTATTCGCCCTTGTTCCAAGTTCATCAACCATTCTCCTAAATTGCCACACATACGCTAAAACCACTTCCTATGAATCCAGTGATCATGCACCGTGGTGCCTAATCATTGACCTAATTCCCCCTCCTTCACGTGCCTAAGAGAACTAATGCTAACGTCGTCGAGTCGTCTCACGGACGCACAGCCGTACACAATCTGGAATAAGATAGACGTTTGAATAACTGATCCTACCCTAAAGTCACAACCAAACAAGGAACAGCCAGTAAGGCCAGACCAAGAATTCATAGGCTATCTTACCCTAATTGTATATAACCTACCAGCATTCACTAAACAACCCAATGACAGTAGCATAAAATTCCAAAGCAGCACATATTGCACAAAACAGTCTATAGAGTATATTATCCAGGCAATTCTACATCATATCATAATACATAGCACAAACTTGGCATGGGTAATTGGAAATCCCAAAGTTACTTGAGCTCGGTTGACGGTTCACATCGCATCTTGTCTTATTAAGTTTTAGTTTTCCAAAAACATTTTCTTAACAAAATCTCTCAGTCCTAAGTTTGAGTTTGGATTCCCAATACAGTTCATCCAAATCCCTCAAACCAAGACTCTGATACCAATTTGTAACGCCCCAATTTCACAATTATAAAATTTCATTTATTACCAAGGTTCCAACAAAATCTTTTTTTCAAAAAGTAAAACTGTTCGACATATTTATTAAACCAACAGCGGAAACATTTGAAAATCATAACATAGTTCATTAAATTAAATCTCTTGTATGCGATGCGCTGCCGTCAAGCCTTGCCCTTCCCTTTGTCATTTGAAATACCTGAAATGTTATAAAATCAACGGGTAAGCTTAAAGCTTAGTGAGCCCTCAAATTACCATACATTCCCAAACATTAAACAACCCGTCCTCGAGAACGACCCGACCCTACCCGCCATACAACAGCTACGGGAGACCATCATACAACAGCTATGGACACGGGGCGGTTCTACCCATCATACAACAGCTATGGGTTCCCGGTTATGGCCCAGCCCATCATACAACAGCTGTGGGACAAGGCAATAGTCGAATTCGTCATACAACAGCTACGAGTGAACACGCATCAGTACTGAGCCCAACAACAAATAATCACAGGTATAGAACAAATCATATAACTGTAAATAACATACAAGATGCCTAACATGCAACATCATATAGTAAGGTGAGGATACTCACCTATTCATAACCGTATAGATATTCTCTAATATCCCCACTTAGCTCGTCCACACACCTAAATCCCACATACAAAACATATCAAGCACTGACCAAACTCTTACAGACTTACCTATAGGTCAGACCCAACATTTGCTAACCAACAAGGGTCGATAGTAAACTTTTGCTCAAACAGTCACTCACCGTGGCGCGACCTTTCTCTTGTGCGTCGCGGACTACCATTACCCTTACGGGGTTCTACTCGAACCCGCGTCGCTGACATAACGTGTCCGTGTCGCGGACTCGTAATAATCCAAAGTCTTATTAGCCCTAAATCAGTTCAGTCATCGGCTAGGGTTTCACTCTATACCCTTCCTGGGATCAGAAACTACCCTAATGTTGCTTCCTTATGGACATGCAAGTCCATGCATGTCCTTGGTCCAAACCCTAAGTGTTACAAGACATCTAATGCTATAAACCAATGGGTAACACCCTATGATGAGATAAAACGAGATATTAGAAAGGTAGATCCTCATACCTTGCTTCTAGAAAAACGGAGGAATGCACACGATCGGCTATAAGCCTTTCCCCATGTTGGATCTCCTTTTTCTAATCTCCCAAAACCTCCAAGCCTTGAAACCAAAGACCCTCTACTGAAACCAGTCGACTCTACTCCAAGAAACTTCCAAAAACACGAACCCTAGGGCTAGAACCCTTTATATAGGCGTTTAAATCCGAATTAGGGTTTTTTCATAACTGCGGCGCACCGCGCCGTGGATTCTTTGGAGCCGCACCGCGCGTACAATTCATTCACGATTCCAGATCCTTCCTAAAGCCACGCCGCGGATCCATCCAGGCCGTGCCTCGACGAAACGGGTCTTACAAAGGCCCATGATGCATGCTATTGTACGAGCTACTTGTCTCTTGCCTGCCCGAAGCGGTGTTATCCCCGAACAAGTTCTTCACTTCTTCTCATAAACGTACTTCTATTGAGAACATTTGTGATGAAGTGCTGACGTATCCGAAGTCCCACTCATGAAGTTCGTTGAATAAGAAAACCCTGAAGTGAATAAACAAGAGAAGACACCGAAGTCTAAAGACTCCAAAGTGCTATGCATAGAGGATCCGAAGACTTCATAGCCTGTCATCTGTCTTTTGTGTGCACGCGTATAGTACAATACATGTTGCATGAATCTACTATCCTATTGGCTAGTACACTGATAGGATATTCTCTGTAAAAATTATACTATTGGTATCACTGATTCAGTATAAATATCAGTGATACCATGCCGTGTCAAAGGTGAGACTACAAGATTAGATTACGAGAATTGTATGTCTACAAAATAGAAAACCCAATTGTAAAACCAAAGTTCTAATCAAACATTCGGCACTTGTTATTCATATCACCTTGTTTATTCAGCTTTGTTGCATTATTATTGTGTGATTGATTCAACATCAATCTTTGTTCATCTATTCTCTTATTTCAACACCTAACAAGTGGTATCAGAGCGAGTTAGCTCCAAAACCTGTTGATAGAGTTCGAATTCGTTTGCTTCAGCTCTAGATCTGAATCAATTCTTAGATCTATCCTTCCGCACCTGTTGCAAATCTCTACTACCCATTTTTACTGAAAATATCCAGTTGAAATACATGAAGATGACTGATTCCACAGCAACTTATGCCAATATGCTTAACTATGCAAACCTTATCGGTTCTGCAACAAAGGCCCCTGTTCTAGTAACTTCTTACTATGATTATTGGGCTGGTCGAATGAAGGATTATCTTATTGGACTGGACAAAGATCTATGGAGGTCTGTGACTGAAGGTCCACACACAGACATTGCTGGTCGATTTGTTGTTCCTAACGGAGAAGAAGCCATTGTCCTTAATGCTGCAGACATGAAGAAGCTTGAAAACGATGAGAGGGCCATGCGTGAACTGAGAAGTGGCTTGGGGCCCGATGTCAGCCACCACATTGCTGATGCGAAATCTGCAAAGGAGATGTGTGACAATCTTGACCTCCGCTTCGGAGGAGATAAAATCCTCCATACTAGCAAAGTTCAAGAAATCCTTGCAGACTTCGGAAACTTTAAGCAAGAAGAAAACGAGTCCTTAGAAGCCTGTTATGAACGTTTGAGCAACATGATTTACATACTAGATAAGTATGGGGAAACAAGAAGCCACCAAGAAATAAATATCAAATTTCTCTACAGCCTTCGCAAGGAGTGGAGGCCAATCATGCTCATGGTCAAATCCTATGAGAATATTGAGAAATACAAGCTGGCTGCCCTATACAATCTATTGAAATCACATGAACCCGATATGGTGGGTCGAAGAAGTGAAATGGCTAGTTCTGGACCACTAGCTGTCGTGTCAACAGAAGAGGAAGAATCAAGATATGAAGACATTGCTGCCTACATGGTAGATGATAATGGAGATACTGTTGCTCTCTATGCCGCCAACAATCGTAGATTCAAGAAACCCTTCTTCAAAAACAACTCTGGAAAGCCATTTGTGAAAAACTTTAACAAATCAAACTTCAACTCTAAGCCTAAACCTGAAATATTCACTCCAAAGGAGGAGAACTTGAAATTGTCAACCCCGAAGCCATCTGAAAAATCGGCTTCGGAGTCATCCAAAGAAAAGTCCGAAGAGAAGAAGATCTCAGGTGATTCTGGTTATGATTGCAATTATTGTCATGGCAAGAATCATTTTGCAAAAGACTGCATGCCTCGGAAGCAAAACGAAAAGAAACAACAAGTGAAGGATGAAGCATATTACGCAAGAAAAATGGAGGAAGTTAGAGTAAGGACCAAAGGCCTAGCCTTAATGGCTGCTGATGATCGTCAAGGATCATATCAAGTTTGGTCTTCGGACTCAGATGATGACGAAGTGAGAAAGCCATCTCATAGTGCTTTCATGGCCTATGATGTCGATAAGAGCTTTCTAAAAGACACTTCGGAGAAGTTAAATGATGAGGAAATGATGAAGGTTGAAGCAACTGCGGGTCCTGGGTTTGTGACTTCGGAGGGATTGGAAATGACAGCTGCTGATACTCCGAAGACTTGGTTTGAAGACTCTTCTGATGATGATGAGGAAGTGTGCTTGATGGCAAATGACACCCGTTTGACAATCCCAGAACAGGTATCAAAACTTCTTTCATCTTTTAAAATTCCTATTTCTCATTCTGCTCCAATTATAAATGAAATAACTCGTGATTGCTCTGTTATGCATAAATTACTCATTGATGCTAAAAATAGGGAAGTGCTCATTGAGCAGGAGCTTCTAAGCTTGAGGGGGAGAGTAGAGAGCCTGAAGCTAGCATTAGAAAAATCCAATCTTAGAATCTCCTTGTTAGAAGAAAACAGAGAAAAATTCCTAAACAATCATGATGTAATCTTGAAACAGCGAAACATATTTTGTGAAACAACCAAACGATTATATACGCATATTACTAAAATTTATCATTCAGCTGATGTTTGCAATGTCCAACATAGACAACTATTGCCTTTCATTGAGTTTAAATTAAAGGAAGTCGATAGTATATGTAAGAACCCGAAAATATTGGTAAAAGTCATAAAATAATTATATGTAAAGTTGGGTTTGAGTGAGGACGAAATGGTAAAAATTGTAAAAAGGGCAAAATGGTCATCTGGCACACAGATGACTTTTATGTAAAGAAATTATGATTGTGGGGTTAAACTACAATAAAGGAAAGTTTTATGTCACCAAACTTGTATGGTGTCAAAAATGAGAAGAATGAAAGACTAGGGATTAGTTGGTCATTTGAGCAAACATGGGAAAATATAAATATGAGAAAATATCTCATAACTCTCATAATTTTTGAACACAAATTCTGGAAATTTCTGATGAACCGTAGAATCCTCTCAAGATCAAAATCAGGAGTTTAAGGAATCAAAGAATTAGAGGTATCTTCAAGCTTCTTGAGGTAAGAAATCAAGTTTATGAACTTGTTCTTAGTATTTTCTTCCCGAGTCAGAAAACTAAAATCTGAAAATTTTAATGATTCTAATGGTCTCTCCCATCTAATGATGATCAAATCTTAAGTAAACACACCAAATACAAGAGGTGTTGTTGAAATCATGGAAAAACCCAATTTTTGGTTTAAGAACCCTAGCTTACGGGTCCTTGTAATCAAAGATGGTTTTAATAGTTTTATGAAGTTTAATAGGTTAGAAATGATGAAAGAAACTTGTATTAACAAGTAATTCAATGGAATTGAAGATTTCATGCAAAAATGGTGAAATGGGTTTTTAGCTCAAAAACCCTAGAAATGGGTTAATGAGTTGAAACTGATTTCATATAGTTCTAATGGTTTTGTTAAGTTAAAAATGTCATAAATGATGTTTAAGTATGAAGAAACCATTAGAAGTGGTTTCCTAAGAGTTTCAATTAATAAAATGAAAGTTTGAACAAAAAACTGAAATTTGTCGGGTGGAATGGAATTGGTGATTCCATGAATGAAACCCATGGAAATGGTTAATGGAAATCATGAATTGGTAATTAACAAAGTATGTTTTGGGTTTTAAAAACCTTAAATTAAATC
This sequence comes from Cichorium intybus, assembly GCA_023525715.1. NCBI lineage: Eukaryota > Viridiplantae > Streptophyta > Magnoliopsida > Asterales > Asteraceae > Cichorium > Cichorium intybus. The sequence goes on along the minus strand of CM042014.1, from coordinate 71,993,131 downwards.
ATCAATTGATTATATAAGTATATGGACAGAAAATGGACATCCTATGGTCTTAATCATTAAGTCATGGACTAAATAAGACCTAATAGAAGTGAAAACATGTTCTTAACATAATAAAGGGTCAATAGAATCTTTGGTCAAAATTTGGTGAAGTTTGGAGTTAAAACGAGCCCGATACACGACTTTTAGTGCAAAATTCAAAGTTTGAAGGGCCTGGGAGAGTTACACGACCGTGTAACTATTATGGGTAATGTTACACGGCCGTGTAACCCTCTGGTGAGGGGTAAAGAGCCTATTTTGCCCCTAGACATGTAGCCTTGGTCTACGATTGATCCCATAAGTGTTATAGAGCATGAAAACATGAAAAATGAGTCTAAATTGTGTATGTGACTTTCCAAGGGTATAATGGTCAATAAAATGTCATTTGAATGATAAGAGGAATAAGTAAAAAGGTGTGCTAAGGGATGAATATCACAAAAATATTGTGATACGAGTCTAGTGGAACACAACAAAGTAGTCCTTACATGTTAAAGTATAACGTGTTATAAATAAAATGTGAATAAACGTTCTAGGTGCTTAAGAAGTAACAGATCAATAAACGGAAAGGACAAGGAAGGGTGTAGCCATAGTTAGACTTCTCTAACTAGTCAAGGTGAGTACATGAAGTATTTTAATCCATTCTGGGGTACATGGCAAGTAATTATTTTCAAGATTTCTTATAAAATCTCTTTATGTGAAATTATATGCAAGAGTATTATTTCTAATTTATTGAGAAAGTATGATGCTATATTTGAAGTTATGTTTTGAACTACAAGTCAAATTAAGTGAAAGTATGTTGGTCTATGAACCAATTATGTGAAAGTATATTTTGATTAAAAGTTATATATGTTTTCAAGTATGAATAGGCATATAGCCACAAGATGTTTAAGAAGTATGTTTTGGTTACAAACCGTATGTGTTTTCAAGTATGAATGGCATATAGCCATAAGATGTTGGAAAATATGACTTAGCCATAAAGACAGAAAATGATGAAGTTTGGCACTTAGCCACTATTTATATGTATGTGAGTAATGTTCAAGCAAGCAGAAAGTATTTTGTATGACTGGTATTTGTAGCAAGCAGCGTTAGTAAGGGAACTATGTTCCACCTACCCGGGTTAGGAAACGGATCTACTGGGGAAAAAACCCCATCGCGAAGTAGATTGCCTCAGCACTTCTATGGTGAGGATTGATCCATTCTTTCTAGCCATAGAGACTTGGGGTATCACTTATGGTGATTAAAGCCCTAAGTATAAAAATCCAGCAAGCTTATAAACCAGTCAAAGAAAGTAAGAAAGAAGCTATTTTTGTAAAGTATGTTATGAAGTGATTTTGAAAAGTAAAGAATTATAGTATGTTACTACTATAAAGTTTTGAAAGATGTTATTTTTGTAAAGTATGTCATGAAATGATTTCGAGAAGTAAAGAGTTATAGTATATTATTACTATAAAGTTTTGACAGAAGTTTTATGTTATAAATTTACAAAAAGTTGGAAAAAGAAGTTAAAGGTTTGATTCTAAAATTCATGTAACTCACGAGACATTATTGTCTTACGTATTTTATATTTTGCCATGTATCCCAGGTTAAGACGATATGCTATAATTGGATGAAGTTTAGCTGGAGTGGAGCTCGAATTAGCTCCTACCTTGGACTCAAGGTTTAATCCTTTCTTGCTTACTATGGTTAGTTTTGATATGAATTTGTACACCCACAGTTTTAAAACATGTAAGATATCGGTTTTTGATGAACGGTATTTTTGTATTTCTGTATTTATACGAAAAACCATAGTATTTGCAAACAGTAGAAATGGGGTGTCTCAAGTTGGTATCAGAGCCATAGTTTAAGCGAATTACGATTGGCTTGTTCCACTCCTAGGCTTAAACTCATGCTATAGGAATGTTAGTTCATGAAAGTATGCCATATGATGTCTTAAATGATTAAGACATTATGCATTATTTAAAATATGTAGATATATAACACTAAGAAGTGTTAAGCTAACGTTTAGAGTGAGCAAAAATTTGACCGTTAGGAAAATTATATGATATTTTCTGTAATCGTCTAAATTTATTAAAGGCTATGTCTATAAAGTAGTAAGATTTCTAGTATTGATCACCATGTATTTATAATGGTGTTATATGTTAAAGGAACCAGTGTCCCATGAGACCTTATGGTAACAGCAGAATCAATACGTATAGGTGATTATGGTAATATGGGCCCGTATTATCATAATCACAGGATATGTATTGAGACTGGTGGAATCGTAAAGGAGTTATGGTAATCTGGTGGGTAAGGATTGTGAAGAGAGTACTAAAAATAACATAGGGATTATACGCCTATGTAATAAAAACAAGTAAGATTATAATTAATAAAAGATAATGCAGTGGACATATACTACTTATTATGGTAAAGTAAAAGGAAATATTATGATAGTTAATACTCTTTAGACAGATTGAAAGACATTAAAGTACATACCTGTAGAGGTGAGAAGAAGTATGAACAAGAGCAACTAAAAGAAGAATTTTGGGTATTGATTACCTATATGAGAGTTGTAAGACTCTTACAAGAAGGATGAAAATTATAGGTAGAATGTATTAATAGTACATAAATTTTTGTAGTAACAAAAGAGTAGTAAAGAAGAGTTTAGTGCAAGCAAGTGGTGTGCTTTGGGCATAACCATTTAAGTCAGAATCTTATCTAAAAGTCATGAGAATATTAAATACATGAAGGAAGCAAGATATCGTTACAAGACGATAGGATTAAAATGATAAGAAAAGCTAAAGATGGAGGATGACAAAGCTAGAAGAAAGTGGAAGACTATGATATTTTTAGTAAATTGCATTATTGTAATGTGATTAAATGAACATGAATTGAGAATTAAAGGTTGAATGCCTAAATAAATGTTAGGCAAGAAATAAAAGTTGAAACAAATGATGAGGATAATCAGAAGAATATAATGAAATACTTTAAAGAAAATGATGATAAAATATTGGTTATTAGGAATTAAATTCCGCAACCAAATGAAGGAAGTATAAGAAGAAATACCAGTAATAAAAGAGTATAATGATGTATGTTAACTGAAGAAAACTATAAGCATGTAAGGAAAATGACTAAAGGTCATAAACGATATGAAGTAAAGAAAAAGAGTAAATGTCCAAATGAGTAGTAAAATGAGGAAATTAAAGATAATATAAGAATTATAATAAACAGATAGAAAGTTACTACTTCCTAATGGGAATGATGGGTAAAAGCATCTAAAGATTGTGAGAAATGGTTAGTACATGGCTAGTAACCATGAAATACAAAGAAGTGTATATATGTTTATGCGTGTTTATAAATATAAAAGAATGAGTAAGTTTTGAGATATATATATATATCTATATATATATATATATATATATATATATATATATATATATATATATATATATATATATATATATATATATATATATATATATATATATATATATATATATATATATATATATATATATATATATATATATATATAATGTATAAAAGTAAAAAGGTTGGTATGAAATAGGTATTCCAATTAGAATATTATAAGGTATGAAGCAAAATAGTAAAATAAGGTATTGGGCATATTGCCTCGAAATACAAAAGAACGAAAGATGACGAGAAAATAAATGGTAGTTGTGTATCACCTAAAGATACATAAGAAGTAAGTTCTATATGAAATATGAAATATATAATGTTGTAAAGAAATATATAGTGTAAAGAAGTGGAGTTTAAATGAAAGAATAATGTAATGTGTAAAGCATGAAGTTTATAATACATGGAAGAGATGGTAAAAGGTGTAAAGGTAAGAAAATTATTTTTTGTAACAATAACTATAACCAGTAAAGAGTAATGAGTGATAATGGTGTTTGAAGGTTGTGTCACGAATTTGTCATGGGACGAAAATGTTTAAAAATATATAGTTGAGTTCTTAAACCAAAAAAGAATCAGATATGCATATATATGTGTATATTATGTAATTAAGAACTTGCAAGCATATGTCAATAAGTTAACAAATGTGGTTTGTGCAACATAAATACACCACAAGATAGTAATATTATAAAAAGTGTAGTAAGTATGAGAATATGAATTATCGTATGCAACATGTATGAAGTCCCATAAGTGAATTGAAGAAAAACAAATTTTGAAGCAATCATGGTAAACAATTTAAATACCGTGAGGAAAGAGTAATCAGAAGATCAGGTGCTAAACTAAGCACGAATGTGAAAAACAAGAATTGGCAAAGAAGTACTAAAACATAAATAATAATATGAGAATGGTACACGGAGTACACAAAAAGATGAAAAATGTAATAGAGATGATACCATTAAGTATGATGAGTAAATGAAGATAAAAGAAATATCTAAGTTGATTATATGTTGAATATGAAAGTAATATAAGTAAAGAATGATATATGACAAGTATTAGAGAAGGTAATGCATATAATGTACAGGAAATTAACAAGAAGTATGTGAAAATGATTTTTCTTAAATGTGTGAATTAAGAAGGAAGTTGACTGAAATAATAGAACAACTTCAATCGTAAAACTGTACAAGTTTGAAAGGTCAAATATTGTGTATTATACGTAGAAAGAAAGCTAATGATGTCTAATAGTTAAGATAAAAAGCGGTATTTTCAGAACGAGATATGCAGATTCTAGTGAAAGATATACTATTTCGACAGATTCTGTCCCAAACAGAAAAGTGAGGATGTGAAGCGTAGCGAAAGGAAGAAAATATAATCCTTATAAATGGCAAAGAATCGGAAGTTGTTAGTAAAGAAAAAGAAGAACAAACTTGAAGTTTAAAAGATTTAAAGAATAAAATATATAAAAGATAAGAAGTTGTAAAACTTCTAGAAAAAAGAAATAGTAATACATTATCTATGTAATAATGAATGAGTAGGGGAATGAGAAAAAGAGAAGAGTGAAAAGAATGAGGAGGTGTTGTAAAACAAACTTGCTTAAGTAAAATGTCAACTAAGGGACAAAAAGTTATAAGAAAAGACTTGGTGTATATATGAATTTTGTATAAATACAAATTATGATTAATTGTATTTGGAAAAAGTTTTATAAGTAAATAATATGATTATTGTAATCTCATGTATTTTGGTAAAGATATGAGAAGAATTACAAAGTAGACTGTTATTTTTGATAAAAGTATGAAAGTATGAAACTACTTTGTAAAATAAGTTTTACTAAGTGAGTTGCCTATGAATGAAATGATGTAAAAATGAATGTAATCAAAACATAGAGTATGAAATACGAGTGAGCGACTAAAAAGTTGAGAAAATGGATAAGATGACTAAAAGGGTATTTTGGTCATTTACAAAAGAATTAGCTATGTTATAATAAGAATTCTGAATATTATAAAGAAAAGAGGGTAAAATAGCCAAAAATATATTTTGGTTAAGTGTATAAATGTAAATTACCAAAAGGATATTCGGATGAATATACCTGTTATAAGAATAAGAACTAGAAGTGGGATAATCTTAAAAACACAAGCTCCTGAAAACTATTCAGAAAGTTACGTATCTTAAATAAAATATTTAATAAGTTGAGGAAGTAAAAGGTTATTTCCTCAAAGATAAAAGTGTAAGCAAAGAAAAGATAATCGTATTATGTAAAAGCAGAAAAGATTCCGAGGACGGAATCCTCTTAAGGAGGGGAGATCGTAAGAACCCGAAAATTTTGGTAAAAGTCATAAAATAATTATATGTAAAGTTGGGTTTGAGCGAGGACGAAATGGTAAAAATTGTTAAAAAGGACAAAATGGTCATCTGGCACACAGATGACTTTTATGTAAAGAAATTATGATTGTGGGGTTAAACTACAATTAAGGAAAGTTTTATGTCACCAAACTTGTATGGTGTCAAAAATGAGAAGAATGAAAGTCTAGGGATTAGTTGGTCATTTGAGCAAACATGGGAAAATATAAATATGAGAAAATATCTCATAACTCTCATAAATTTTGAACACAAATTCTGGAAATTTCTGATGAACCGTAGAATCCTCTCAAGATCAAAATCAAGAGTTTAAGGAATCAAAGAATTAGAGGTATCTTCAAGCTTCTTGAGGTAAGATATCAAGTTTATGAACTTGTTCTTAGTATTTTCTTCCCGAGTCAAAAAACTGAAATCTGAAAATTTTAATGATTCTAATGGTCTCTCCCATCTAATGATGATCAAGTCTTAAGTAAACACACCTAATACAAGAGGTGTTGTTGAAATCATGGAAAAACCCAATTTTTGGTTTAAGAACCCTAGCTTACGGGTCCTTGTAATCAAAGATGGTTTTAATAGTTTATGAAGTTTAATAGGTTAGAAATGATGAAAGAAACTTCTATTAACAAGTAATTCAATGAAATTGAAGATTTCATGCAAAAATGGTGAAATGGGTTTTTAGCTCAAAAACCCTAGAAATGGGTTAATGAGTTGAAACTGATTTCATATAGTTCTAATGGTTTTGTTAAGTTAAAAATGTCATAAATGATGTTTAAGTATGAAGAAACCATTAGAAGTGGTTTCCTAAGAGTTTCAATTAATAAAATGAAAGTTTGAACAAAAAACTGAAATTTGTCGGGTGGAATGGAATTGGTGATTCCATGAATGAAACCCATGGAAATGGTTAATGGAAATCATGAATTGGTGATTAACAAAGTATGTTTTGGGTTGTAAAAACCTTAAATTAAATCATCCATTGATTATATAAGTATATGGACAGAAAATGGACAAAACTAGACTTTAAAATTTGAGTTGATATGCATATGAGCTTCCTTAGAGCTCTTGTGACATCCTATGGTCTTAATCATTAAGTCATGGACTAAATAAGACCTAATAGAAGTGAAAACATGTTCTTAACATAATAAAGGGTCAATAGAACCTATGGTCAAAATTTGGTGAAGTTTGGAGTTAAAACGAGCCTGATACATGACTTTTAGTGCAAAATTCAAAGTTTGAAGGGCCTGGGAGAGTTACACGACCGTGTAACTATTATGGGTAAAGTTACACGGCCGTGTAACCCTCTGGTGAGGGGTAAAGAGCCTATTTTGCCCCTAGACATGTAGCCTTGGTCTCCGGTTGATCCCATAAGTGTTATAGAGCATGAAAACATGAAAAATGAGTCTAAATTGTGTATGTGACTTTCCAAGGGTATAATGGTCAATAAAATGTCATTTAAATAATAAGAGGAATAAGTAAAAAGGTGTGCTAAGGGATTAATATCACAAAAATATTTTGATACGAGTCTAGTGGAACACAACAAAGTAGTCCTTACATGTTAAAGTATAACGTGTTATTAATAAAATGTGAATAAACGTTCTAGGTGCTTAAGAAGTAACAGATCAATAAACAGAAATGACAAGGAAGCCATAGTTAGACTTCTCTAACTAGTCAAGGTGAGTACATGAAGTATTTTAATCCATTCTGGGGTACATGGCAAGTAATTATTTTCAAGATTTCTTATAAAATCTCTTTATGTGAAATTATATGCAAGAGTATTATTTCTAATTTGTTGAGAAAGTATGATGCTATATTTGAAGTTATGTTTTGAACTACAAGTCAAATTAAGTGAAAGTATGTTGATCTATGAACCAATTATGTGAAAGTATATTTTGATTAAAAGTTATATATGTTTTCAAGTATGAATAGGCATATAGCCACAAGATGTTTAAGAAGTATGTTTTGGTTACAAACCGTATGTGTTTTCAAGTATGAATGCCATATAGCCATAAGATGTTGGAAAATATGACTTAGCCATAAAGACAGAAAATGATGAAGTTTGACACTTAGCCACTATTTATATGTATGTGAGTAATGTTCAAGCAAGCAGAAAGTATTTTGTATGACTGGTATTTGTAGCAAGCAGCGTTAGTAAGGGAACTATGTTCCACCTACCCGGGTTAGGAAAGGGATCTACTGGGGAAAAAACCCCATCGCGAAGTAGATTGCCTCAGCACTTCTATGGTGAGGATTGATCCGTTCTTTCTAGCCATAGAGACTTAGGGTATCACTTATGGTGATTAAAGCCCTAAGTATAAAAATCCAGCAAGCTTATAAACCAGTCAAAGAAAGTAAGAAAGAAGCTATTTTTGTAAAGTATGTTATGAAGTGATTTTGAAAAGTAAAGAATTATAGTATGTTACTACTATAAAGTTTTGAAAGATGTTATTTTTGTAAAGTATGTCATGAAATGATTTCGAGAAGTAAAGAGTTATAGTATATTATTACCATAAAGTTTTGACAGAAGTTTTATGTTATAAATTTACAAAAAGTTGGAAAAAGAAGTTAAAGGTTTGAGTCTAAAATTCATGTAACTCGCGAGACATTATTGTCTTACGTATTTTATGTTTTGCCATGTATCCCAGGTTAAGACGATATGCTATAATTGGATGAAGTTTAGATGGAGTGGAGCTCGAATTAGCTCCTACCTTGGACTCAAGGTTTAATCCTTTCTTGCTTAGTATGGTTAGTTTTGATATGAATTTGTACACCCACAGTTTTAAAACATGTAAGATATCGGTTTTTGATGAACGGTATTTTTGTATTTCTGTATTTATACGAAAAACCATAGTATTTGCAAACAGTAGAAATGGGGTGTCTCAGTATATCTTATGAATGCGAATCCATAGTATCAGGTTCCGAAGTTACAAATCCATCATATAAACATGGCCTAATATCTGTAGAAAAACATCTAACTGCTCATAACTTGTTGAAAATATTGCCTCAAGAAATTCCCATCCTGAAAAAGGGTGTACCTCAAATTGAAACAAAGGAAAAGGAACTTGTCAATAACATGTCTGAGAAGGATTCTGAAAGTGATTCGGACATGGAGGAGATTGATTGTTCTTCTTTGATATTGTTAAAGTCATCCTCTATATCTGAATCGACCTCCGAAGACATTTCACAAATGTCTTCGGTGGACAAAGGAAAAACAAAAATGGATTGTGAATAAAAAATTTTTGAACCCAAAGAAACTTCAAATTTCAAACTTCAAATCACAGATGAATCCGACTCTTATGATCAATATCTCAAGGATGATTCAAAAAGGCTAGTCAAAGTGGCATGTATCTATCCTAAGGTTTCTTACTTCAAAAACACAATTTTTGTAAAACCCGGTGGATTACCCTCAATTAATAATGAATTGCAAAAACTTCTTGAAAAGGATAACTCCACAGTTACAAATGAAGGGTTTTTCTCATCATCCAAAATGGCCGAGAACGAAATGAATGAGAAAATGGAAGTAAAAATAAATATAAGGAAACAAGAGTTATACGGTCACAACGTGTATAATCATCTTTGTTTTGAAAAAGAGAAAATACCCAAAAACATGTCACACTTACTAAATCTCAAGAACGATGATCACATTTACATTAATCAAAACTACAAACAAATTCAAGTTGTGGAAAAACCCACAGTTCCGAAGATGGATGTATTGGAATTAATGGAATCTTGTGAATGTGTACCTTTTTCACACAATCCTGATAATGAAGTTTCAAAATCAAAAGTTTTAACCAACAAAACCTCGACACAAAAACCCCAAATTTTGAAAAGACCACAAATTCTAAAAAAACCAAAATCAACAGTGGTGATTTCAAAACCAAATCAAAAACCCACTGTTGAAGATTCAAAAACCAAGCAAACCTTAAATCTTGTGAAAAGAAAAACTCCTTTTGGAGATCTAAAACAAAATGAAGCAATTTCTTCCACTTTTGATACAAAACCGGTTTGTTCAAAAATCTCAGAAGTCAAAAGTCGAAATGAAAATCCAACTTTTACACCAAGGAAACCTAAGTTTCCAAATCCAAAATTTCAAAAACCTACGAAGAAAACATTTTCAAAAGGAAACAATCTGATAGATACATTCCACAAATGGCTGGACAACAATTTGGATATGTTCAAGGATAAGGATCTCTCATTAAATGACTTTAAAATGGCATACGAAGAGTATCTTTGTACCTCTACGTTGTGCAGCCCAATTTCAACGAAGTCAAAAACTGAAAAACCAAAACAAAATTGGAAAAGAAATGACTTGAAAGAAAACTTAACTACAAAAACAAAATCTTCAAAATCCTCAAAATCAAAATATTCCATTCAAAAATGGGTTCCGAAGTCTGCCATTTTGTCAGTCACTTCGGACTCATCATTTTTAACTGAAAACTCTTCTGAATCCTGCTCAAACACTTCGGAATCGTGCTCATCACATGAGGCTTCAGAGAATTTGATTAATTTAAATGAAAATGAAATTTCTGAAGACACCGTAGAAAAATGGATTCAAAAATCCTTTGCTTACCCTGAGGACCCAAGATTGATTGGGTACCAACTCCTTCTTGATTGATTGCAGGTTATGTCTGATGAGCGGTATGATTCAAAATGGTACATGGATAGTGGCTGCTCAAGACATATGACTGGGAGGAAGGAATATCTCAGGGATTAAAGGAATTTGGATGATGCTGGAAATGTTCGCTTTGGTAATAATGAAACATGTCCAATTCGGAGATATGGAAAAATAACAAATGGCCAATTCACTATCAGCCGAGTGGCATTTGTTGAAGGATTAAAACATAATCTTGTGAGTATATCTCAATTGGTGGTTGGAACAGGAAACGCTGTCACATTCAACAACCAAGGGAGTGTAATCACCAAAGAAGCAACAAATGAAGTCTTACTGAAATCAGAAAGGAGGGGATCTATGTTTCCCTTAAATCTAAAGCCAGTGACCGGTGGGCAATCCTTATGTCTTCTCTCCAAAGCCAACTCCGATGTCAGCTGGTTATGGCACCGAAGACTCGCCCATCTGAACTTCAAAGACCTGAACAAATTGGTGGCTATGGATTTGGTTCGAGGTATGCCGGCTCTCAAATTCGACAATGATTCTCTTTGCTCTGCTTGTGAACATGGCAAGCAGACAAAACAAAGGCATCCTACAGTGATCAACCCTAAAATCACCGAACCCCTTTCTTTTCTATACATAGATTTGTGTGGACCATCTGCAATAGAATCAATAGGAAAGAAGAAGTACATTCTTGTTATTGTTGATGACTATTCAAGGTTTACTTGGGTGTTGTTCCTAAGAAACAAATCTGATGTAGCTGAAGAAATCATCAACTTTATAAAGAAAATGGAATTGATGCTCAAAAAGAAAGTCCGAACTGTGCACAGTGACAACGGTTCGGAGTTAAAAAATCAGACCTTGGATGGATTCTTGAAGACAAAGGGAATTAGTCACAACTTCTCTGCACCCTATACTCCTCAACAAAATGGGGTTGTGGAAAGAAGAAATCGCTCTTTGTGTGAAGCAGCCAGAACAATGCTAAACTTCGCAAACTTGCCCATGTACTTCTGGGCTGAAGTAATCTCCACTGCATGCTTTATTCAAAACAGATCCTACATTCACAAACGATTTCATATTACACCTTACGAAGTACTCAACCAAAGAAAGCCAAATGTCAAATTTCTTCACATCGTTGGCTGTAGGTGTTTTATCTTAAACATGAAGGATCACTTGACCAAGTTCGATGACAAATCAGAAGAAGGCATCTTCCTTGGTTACTCTCAAGACTCAAAAGCCTACAGAGTCATGAACAAGAGAACTCGCAAAATCGAAGAAACCTTTAATCTAAGGTTTGATGACTACTACATCAAGAAGTCTTTGCATCCATTTCCTATGTCTTCAATCTTTCCAATGCCTGCTGTAGATGCTGTTTCAATCACAACATTTGACACAGACTTCTCACTTTTATTTGATCAACCTGTGAGAGCTGTGGACTCCGAAGCTAGGGCACCAGATAACCATGAGTCCGAACTCTCTAAGCTCACATATGGACCTGATGACTCCTCTACAAGCAGCATACAAAGACCATCTTCTGTTGAGGGGGAGCCATCTAACCAGAGTATGGAAAATACAAGTGTTGAGGGGGAGCCATCAAACTGAAGTGCTGGCACTCCAAGTACTGATAGGGAATCAAACAACAGTCTAAAAGGAACCAACACTCCTATCTCTACTCCCCAGTCAATCTCAAATATCATATCCCTGTATCCAACAATCCAGGGGGAGCCAGAGATTGTCACTCCGAATTCAGCCACAACAATCACTTCGGATAAAGCTACCACTTCCTCAACACCAACAAATGTCCAGGGGGAGCACACATCAATCTCAACTTCATAAATTCACACACCACAAACCAACACAAACTCAAATAATCACTTGCTAATGGGTGATTTTCCTTCCACTTCGGGATATCCCTCAGACATTGAGGACATTGATGCTGAAGGACCTCCTGATTTCGATCCAAACTATCCTCCTTTGGACAAATGGACGAGAAATCATCCTCCATCACTTGTCATCGGTGATGTTCGAGATAAAGTACTGACTCGTGCACAACTTCACCAAAGACAATTAGATCTTAACAAAACTTCTGAGTTGTGCATGTTCAATGTCTTTATTTCTAAGGTAGAACCTAAGAACTTCAAAGATGCATTTGATCACTCAGACTGGATTGAAGCAATGCAGTTGGAATTAGAAGAATTTGAAAGAAACAAAGTTTGGAGGCTAATTCCAAAACTTGCTAATGCCTTAATTGTCGGTCTCAAATGGGTGTACTGTAATAAACTAGACACTGAAGGCAATGTAGTTCGGAACAAGGCTAGGCTGGTTGTCAAGGGTTATTGTCAACAGGAGGGGATCGAGTCTGAAGAAACTTTTACTCCTGTTGCCAGACTCGAATCAGTTCGGATATTTTTAGCTTATGCTACACACAAAAACTTTGATGTCTATCAAATGGATGTTAAATGTGCTTTTCTGAATGGTGATCTCGAGGAAACCGTTTTTGTTGAACAACCACCTGGCTTTGAAAGTAAAACTCATCCGAATCATTGCTATGTGCTAGACAAAGCAGTCTATGGTTTAAAACAAGCCCCAAGAGCTTGGTATGAGACCTTGACTAAATTTTTGAAAGAATCAAACTTTAAGCAGGGATCAGTGGATCCAACACTTTTTAGAAAGAAAGTTGGATCTCACTTAATGTTAGTCCAAATTTACGTGGATGACATAACCTTTAGATCCACTGACCCTAATTTGTCAAAAGATTTTGAAAAATTAATGAAAAGCAAATTTCAAATGAGTATGATGGGGAAGATTAATTTCTTTCTTGGATTACAAATAAAACAATCCAAGGAGGGGATATTCATCAATCAACTAAAGTATACGAAGAGTTTGCTTGAACGCTTCGGAATGACTAACTGCTCCAAAGCAAAAGTTCCTTTGCCTGCAAGTACAAGGTTAAATCCATCATTGGACAAACCGAAGACAGACATACAGCAATACCGAAGCATGATTGGATCATTGCTCTATCTTACAGCCAGTCGTCCTGACATCATGTTTGCAGTTTTCAATTGTGCAAGATATCAGGCTGACCCAAGGGAACCTCACTTGGCTGCGGTTAAGACAATATTCCGATATCTTCATGGAACTACTGCTTATGGTCTGTGGTATCCAGCAAACTCTGGTTTCTACATACAAGCTTACTCAGACTCCGATCTTGGTGGATGCTCTATTGATCGCAAGAGCACTTCGGGAGGTTGTCAATTCTTAGATGGAAAACTTATCAGCTGGCAATCCAAGAAGCAAACTTGTGTCTCTATTTCCACCGCAGAAGCTGAATATGTAGCAGCTGCAGCGTGTACTTCACAGATCATTTGGATTCAAAGTCAATTGAAAGACTATGCCATTAATATGAGAAAAATTCCTTTGTTCTGTGACTCTCAAAGTGCAATTCGTATATGCCATAATCCAGTTCAACATTCCAAGACGAAGCATATAGCTCTTCGCTACCACTTCATCAAAAGTCATGTTGAGGAGGGGAATATTGAGGTGTACTTTGTTCACACTACAGAACAATTGGCAGATATCTTCACAAAGGCTCTAAATGAAGAAGCATTCACAAAAATCATTCGTGGACATGGAATGATAGATGGATCAACTCTTCAATAAATTCCAGATTTGCTCACTCTTACTCTTTTCTGCAAATTTGAAAATATCACTTGCTACTTTGAAAATTTACAGAAACACTAAACTCCGCAGACCCCCGAAGTCAATTTTGGCTTCGGAGCTCATCGGAGAAAAATTAGCAAAAACACTTGCTACTTCACAGCAGTATTCCGAAGTAAAATATCACTTCGGAAGTCTGCGGAATAAACTTCTCTTCACAATAAACTCTCCAAATTTGAAAATCACTTAAACATTGGTTGACTTCATGTTTCAAGGATAAAAATAAAGAGTTGTTTAAGTCAAAGGAAATTGAAAAACAAGAAAATTCATACCAAACGAAAAGAAAATTCTGTTGCACTATGACAAAGTCTAACTTTTCTCTAATGAATTAACCAAGTAAAGGACAAAACTTTGATTTTAGATTCTGAAAATCATACCTTATTGCACTAAAAAGTATTTGGGAATCGACTTGAAACATTGTTAAGAAAACAGACTTCGCAGTGAGGTCAAGGCTATTTTACAATTTGAAGCCTTGTTTGATTCCAATAACCTTAACATAATGTCTATTTCTAACCATCCTTCGAAACTTGACTCGCTTCAACTTCAAACTAATCATGTAGCCTCAAAACTACACAGGAAAATTCAAGTGCTCCGAAGTTTTCCTCAAAAATAGTACCAACATTGTTTGATAAGTAAATTTACATCTCTTTTCATTAATGGTACAAAATTGAACTATATGAAGATTCTCACTCACAAGGATTGTTTAATACAAAAACAGAAAGCACCAAAGAAAGAAACCAAATGGTGATGTTCTATGTCCTCCGATAAGGAAATTCATAATAGAAAACAAGAAAGAAAAATAGATAACCAATTGTCAAAAGAAACAAAGACAAACAAAAACCAAAAAGATAACCAATGGAATGCAAAAGAAAAATCAGCATTCAAAGGCTTATTCTTCTGCTTTAAATAACGATACAAGGAGCTCCTATAACATAGTCGAGTACCTTGTAGAAGAATATGAACATTTCAAGTAGCCTATCTTAAATGATAAAGTAGGAGTGGTGTACGAAGCTCAAAGGCTTGTCATCAGAGCTTAGTATCCAAACACTTCAACTGATGAAAAGGAATAAATTTTTCAAATGAATCTTCAAAACAATCCAATCCAACTTTCAGAAACACTTCTGATGCTCAATTCATGAATGAAAACTTCTTTAAATTTCAAATGCAAAGGATGTTATATTTATTATATTTGAAAATTTTGAAGCACATAAGCACAACTCAAAACATGTTTCCTAATGCGAAATCAAGTTAGTGATGGGGTGATTAGACTTATACATCCATGACCGATATTGAATCAAACAAACTTCCAAATGAAAAATGGACTTCCAACATGATTCAAATGATTCTGAACATTAACTCGTTAAATCATCTTTTCATAATATTCATGGAAGTTAAGGTTAAACGACATATTGCATCAGTCAAAATTAAAATCAAAAACTCATAGAAAAACAAAGAGAAAAACATATGGACTTCGGTACATTGATGAACACTCTGCAATCACATGTCAATCACCGAAGTGAAAGAACACTCTTCGGAGTCAGACATAACTTTATGCTCCAAAGCGTACCCTCAACGGTCATAATTTTTCATAACTGCGAAGTCAATTAAATGTTCAAATGATTTCCACATTTATGATAAATCACAGAGACAAACATTCTTTGAATTAAAACCGTTTGTTTACAGCTGTCAATGAGAATTAAATGGAAAACATTAACCATAATGACTTCTCAAAAAGTAGCAGTTCAAATTTTGAATCATTGCAACTGACAGCAGTATATTTCTCCTTTTTGCAGAGATAGTGGGACGAGCAGGTGCTGAGGTGTCCATTTTCTACAGGACCATTTCAATCGTGCATTAAATGACCTAGGGACCACGAATACTATATAAACTTCTCACCTCTTCCACTGCACTCTTTACGCGAACACAACTCCTATTTCTCTCTGCAAACTTACTCTCGTAGAAATCCACAAACCCTTCATCCTCTTCATCTTCTTCATCTCATCATCAATGGCGGCTGAAGCATCATTACAAACCACTGAAGCCATGTCTGTTCCAAATTTCAAGAGTCAATCATCAAACCTGGTGCTACGAAATGATCTGTCTCTTTACCCTAAACCAATCGATGCATTGGTGGAATGCATGAAAAGGTCTGTACTAGGTTATGCCTTAACCTGTACTCCTTCAGTCCCTGCAAATCTGGTTCACAGGGCTCACTACACATCCAATGCCCTGTTTGACTCCAACAACCAGGTCAAATCCGTGTTCTATGAGGCTGTTGATGCCAAGGGCAAAACAAAGAAAGTGCAATTAACCAAGGAGAAGTTTTCTGAAGCTCTCCGACTTCCAATCTACAACTCAAAGGAAATGGTGGTCCCATCTGCTGACCAACTGGTTAGTATGTTCAACGAAATGGGGTATGAACCCCAGCTTGAAAGAATAAGCACCTTCAAGAAAAACCAACTCCCTGACCTCTGGAGATACTTCTTTAGTATCTTCCTGAGATGTCTCTCTGGAAGAACCTCAAGCCTTGATTCTACGAGTGTTACATTCCAAGGTCTCCTCTACGGAATTTACTACGATGTCAAGGTGGACTTCGCAACCATTCTGTGGACCGATTTCTGCTCCCACATCAATCATAGTATGAAGGGTACAGAAATTGCTAATGCAAGATTTTGGGCAATCGTTGTTCATGCCCACTACCAGCAGATAGGATATGTTCCTGATCCCTCTCTTGGAGAGATGAAGTTCACTCCCATTGCAATTCCTATTCTAGACGATAAACCTGCTGACTTCTGTGCTCAAATTCCAAATGTCATGCTCTCCAAAGTTCCCTTGGAATGCAATGAGGTAAACTCCTATCGCAACACTTTAGTAATTCCTTACCCAACTCGCGATATGAGTCAGGTTGCACCTATAAGAGAGCTTCCAAAAGGAAAAGGGAAGAGGAAAATGGCTGGTGGACCCAGTGGTCCTAAGAAAGAAGAGAATAAAAGAAAGACTTCGGTGAAAACAACACCGAAGAGGAAACAGCCGAAGAGGCAAAGGAAAATAATGGTTGTGGATGAGTCTTCGGACTCAAAAAGGACTCCATCCAGAGTCCATGAATAAGAACAAGAAGAAGAACAATTTGCTGATCAACCTCCTTCACCTACATCAACAACCAGACCAACCTCTCCAGTGCAAACTACCATTCCTCCATCTCCACCTAAAACAACCAGACCACCCACACCTACACATCCTATACCTCCTCCTCCACCACCTGCCACAACAGCTCAACAAACTACCACCATTCACACTACTACATCTGATATACCACCACCACCAACAACAACTGCTCCTCTAACCTCCGAAGTACCTATCTCTGGTATTGATTTTTCATTACCAGAGTTTGACTTACCCCCATCACCCTCAAGAAAAAACCCCACTTTGGCTGCTTTCTTTGATGCCTTTCATTTGGCTCCTTTGAATGTTGAAGGAGTGTCAGATGAAGATTTGCCAGATGAAGGATTTGTACTAATGAAACAGTACAAAGTCCTTAACTCCAAGCTTGACACTCTCATTCAAGTTCAAACTGGCTTTGATCCCACCAAACCCTCCTTGGGTGACATCACCGAAGAGATTGAATCTCTGGAGTTCTCCTTGTCCAAAGAATTCAAGGACTCTATACAAAAGCTCGAATAAAAGCTTATGGAGCAACAAAGTAAGATCCAATCCTCCTTCGAAAAGAAGTTGGAATCCGTTGTCACCTCCATCAACAAGAAATTTGATGCCCTTGCTGAGAATACGGAAAAATCAAACCCCGAAGTCATAAAAGCCTTGCAAGGACTTCGGAGTGAATCCCAACAAAGTACCAAGCTTGAAAAACAGCTTGATGAGGCTAGAGCAAAAATCGAAGAGCTCACAGCCGCTCAAACCACTTCGGATATCACTAAGTTTACAGGGGAACTGCAACGAACGAATGCAGCTCTCACACAAGACTTGATTGCAAAGTTGAGAGTTGTACTTCAACCTCTGATAAACTTTTCTGATAGGTTGTCTAGGCCACAGGGCAGACCTAGACAGATCTCTGCAGCCACAGCAGGTCCTTCAACCTCAACCACTACCATGGGTGCTAGTGGATCGGCTGGAGCTGGAAGCTCGACAGACCGATCACTAGAAAACATAATTGCCCCACACATAGAGGAAATATACAAGGCCAGGCGAGCAGATTACAATCTAATGATCAAAATAAACGAATTTGCTCGTGATAATGGTGAGTGGACTGTTGAGGCAATCAAACAATTTGGATTCCAAAATCCAAATGTACTTAACGGACATCCTCTTCGGAGTTTTGCAACTATTGACTCCGAAGACACCCAGCTTGACATCCCCTTTAATCCGAAGACTTTCGCTTTTCTTCAATTCGTCTCTTCGGTACCCGAGGATCAGAAAGCAAGTTTTTGGACCAACAAAATCAATTTCCATGCCAAATACATTCAACGACAGAGTTATGTTTGGAGCTTGAACAAGATAAAGAAAATTCTTTCGATCAAAGAAGCTAAAGTCTACATGGGCTTTAGGAATTATGAATTTCTTGTTCTTAGGGGGGTAGATGAAGTTGAATCTATGTTCTCAATTGCAGACTTCCCAATCATGAATCCTATGGACTTCATCCAGATTCTTGATCTTTTGCAAAGCGGTGAGGCTGCTCATGCTGCAATGTCTGCCCTCGCCATCAAAAACCACATCCTGGGCTTCCTTAACAATTATCTTCTCAGGTTTGCAAAACACGACCTGGAGTTATGTTCCTACTACAGTCAACCTTTGAACACTCCTCCTATTGTAGTTCGGAACATAGCCAGATTCAAGAATGGAGAGATTTTAGACGAACCATATGGCGTAGTTTTCAAAGGACTTCGAAATGAAACCGAAGTCACAATCAAGTTCTTTGAAATAGATTACATTGGCCTCCATCCCTCCTCCTTTATCTCTGAGATGATCTCTCATGTGAATGCCTGTCATGCAAATTCCACCGAGAAAAATAAGAAGTTCATGGATCATATGAACTGGTATCTAGCAAGAAAAACCTTGAAGAGGGCATACAAGAGAAACTTTCGTGTATAGGCTTCGGATGCACTTCACACAAAGGGGGAGATTGTTGAGAACATTTGTGATGAAGTGCTGACGTATCCGAAGTCCCACTCATGAAGTTCGTTGAATAAGAAAACCCCGAAGTGAATAAACAAGAGAAGACACCGAAGTCTAAAGACTCCAAAGTGCTATGCATAGAGGATCCGAAGACTTCACAGCCTGTCATCTGTCTTTTGTGTGCACACGTATAGTACAATACGTGTTGCATGAATCTACTATCCTATTGGCTAGTACACTGATAGGATATTCTCTGTAAAAATTGACTATTGGTATCACTGATTCAGTATAAATATCAGTGATACCATGTCGTGTCAAAGGTGAGACTACAAGATTAGATTACGAGAATTGTATGTCTACAAAATAGAAAACCCAATTGTAAAACCAAAGTTCTAATCAAACATTCGGCAATTGTTATTCATATCACCTTGTTCATTCAGCTTTGTTGCATTATTATTGTGTGATTGATTGTCTTATTGATTCAACATCAATCTTTGTTCATCTATTCTCTTATTTCAACACCTAACAACTTCTTGATCCTCAAGTAACTCTTTGATATTGCTTACCATCTTTTCTTCCTGTTTTGCCATTAGGTCAAGCATCATCTTTTCAATGCTTGCAAGGGAAATGGGTTGAGATTGAGCCTCATCACCGACCCCACCCCCTTGAACTTCAACTGACGGAACCATGCTACGAGTGTTCACCATTCTGAGAAAGATGAACATTAATCTTATAATATACAAATATTTAACTAACCCAAAATTCTCCACTCGTGAGCACCTAAGTTTAAGTCTAAGTAGTAATCCTAGTACCTAGGTCACTTAAACCGATGCTCTGATACCAAATTGTGACACCCCTCGCTAGGGTATATTTATAAAAACGTTATTTATCATGTTTTGAATATTACTTAAAGGTTTAATCATCATTTGCGGAAAAATAGGTCCCAAAACATCATATAAAATCTTAACAAACGTATAGCAAGGAAATGTCATAATTCTCATAACATAACATGGTCCAAATGGCCACACACTCCGTGGTCTTCTAAATGTCCACGCCTCGCCGCTAGCTCTTATCCTTAACCTGAGTACACATCAAAACAGTTAGGCAATTGAAATGCGTAGTGAGTTACCGAGGTTACCTCATTATGAGTGAAAGGATAACCTTAACACTCGAGACAACCTCCAAAATAGTATTTCCACACACTTGAGATTTGTATAAAAACATCATAAAGATTTCTTAAATTAGATAGTTATAATATGCAAATGCAATGCAACTATCCCAACCCACGTCTACCTCATAAAAGTCCATCTCACCCCAATGACACCCACCTAAGTTCACAAGTAAAACACACAAAGCATAGTACTTGATTCTTGTATGGGTTAAACTAAGACTAGTGACCATCACACTAGCCTCATGAGGGGTAGCAACTCCCTCATGCGGTTTCCTATGTTTCCTATTGTCGGAAACAATCCCAAGACATCATTGAGGGTGGCTATCCAGCCCAAAGGCCCTCTACATGGTTATAACATCATAAGGTGGCTATCAAGCCCAAAACATCATAAGTCATCTTTAGGAGTCTCACGGTCAATCCCATCCTATATGCAATGCAACGCACAAAGGAATGCTCAAAACATCTTTCAAAACTACATCAATACTTTTATTAGAAAACATCTTTGAAATGACTCTTTTAATGCCATATACACATAGGATTTATGCAACAATTAGCACATATGAAGTATGCATGATAATAGTATAAAACACACACAAGAGTTAGAAGAGGGATGTGTACTCCCGGTAACTCACCTTCCTTAAGTCCCAAAGAAGGATGCTACTCCTTTGCTTCACCTCAATTACTCCCCTCATACAAAAAATAATATTGAACATTACTAATAACTCTAAGACTAGTTTGACCTCACTAAATAGGGTCAAATATTAGTTAATCATGTCCTAGGAGTTTACTTGAACATTAGAACCAATAGCCCAACTCTTAAAGCTAAAAAATCAACAATTCTGGACTGCCTAGACTCACATGGGTCGTGTCCCTCTGACGCGGGTCATGTGGATATGACCAGAAGGTCCAGACCCATCCACACGGGTCGTGTGGTCCTGGCACGGGGTCGTGTATAGCGTACATTAGCTTCGATTTTTGGTCCTTTTCACCCCTTTTGACCCAAGTCAAGTTCTAACACTTCACCAAACCCATAAGCATTCAAATGACATTATTCTAACTCAATATATGCCTTATTAGACCTAATTAAACCATCCAATATCATTTCAAATGAATCAAATCCATGCTATGATTACAACTTCACTTAATGATCTTAATTCAAGGAATACCCAATTCCAAACAATCCATTGACCCAAAACTAAGGGAATTCCTTCTACCAATGACTTGGAATCATTAGGAATCACTTAAGCTCTTCATAGAAACACATTGAATGATAGAATTCACTCAAACCCCAAGGATTCACCCATAGATGGGTTTCCCCCAAAAGTTAGGGTTCATATGAATCAATTAACACCCACAATTGTTCTCCAAGCATTCAATGATCAAAATATGGAAGAATAACTACTAGAATTCATTATATAAACTATTGGGATCATTGATTTCATCTCCCCCATCATAGAACTCGAATTTCATACTCAATTTGCCCCAAAAGTGGGTTTCTAACAAGAAGCTTTGATTCCTTACCTTAGATCTTCAAAGGATTGATGAAAACTACTAAGATCTTGATGGAAATGAGCTTCTCCCTTTGAATCCACCTTGAAATCGTCTCTTTGCCCTCTCTCTTCTTTCAAAATCATGAAATGAAGAGAGTGTGGGGTTTTTTCCCAACTTAAACCTCAAGTTTTCCCTTATTTGCAATTAAGTCCCTCCAGCACAACTAACTCTTGCATATTTGCTATAAGACCCCTCCCCACCACTACTTGAAGTTTTAGCTTTGCATAAGAGTCCCCCTTCTAGAACTTTTCATGGTAAATTCCATTTTTACCCCCATTTATTTACTCTAGACCAAATATTTCTTCTAAATTGAGACTTCTCATGTTATTCTTTTTATTAATTATTATAGTTATTTAAACTTAATCTTATTCTAATTCCTAAACTTTTTGCCCCAATATAAGGATGTTACATAACATCTTGTTTTCATGGTTTGAGTACAAGTATTCCCATTTTGATGTCTTATTATTTGAAAAATTTTAGGTGTACGTTATATGAGAAACCGAGCGTTACAGACGCAGACGCAGACGCTGACGCAGACGCAGACGCAGACGCAGACGCAGACGCAGACGCAGACGCAGACGCAGACGCAGACGGGGAAGGTTCAATCGTTTCTGATTGAGTCGTATCCGCTAAATGTAGAGCAAGAAATTTATAGTTGACTGGTACTAAGTTCGTCATAGAAGGAGGAAGACGAAAAAGCTTTACTTGACCAAATTGGTCAGTGGTCACATTGTATTTTCTGATTTGCCTAGCCTCAAAACATGGAAGGCCTACTTCGATGGGAAGCTATAGAGACTTGTACACCTGCTTCAAGCACGGAGCCCAAAACCTAGCCTCAAAACATGGAAGGCCTACAACCATGGATGAAGAGAGAGATTGAAGAAGATGAATATGAACAATTTACATATCATAGGGCAAGAGAGAGAGAGAGAGAGAGAGAGAGAGAGAGAGAGAGAGTTTAAAAGAGCGTAAGAGACGAGAGTGGAGGGAACGGTTTTTATAAAGGATGTAAAAACATTTTTTGGTGAGCTGATTTACAAAAAAAATATTATAAAATTATGTACTCACCGCCTAACATTTAATTCATTTAATGATAAAAACCCTTAACCGTGATTATAGTCTGACATAGGAAGACGCATTACTTTACACATCCAATCACAGACTCTACTTGACTATTGGCATCTTTTTTGAAAATGGTTATCTTATTAAACATTTATTTTAAAGACAATAATTAGCATTTAATATGTCACACTAAATATAACATAGTCTAAAAACATTCTCTGAGGAAAATAAATATGAAACATCAAATGCCAATCATAAGAACTTATTTATTGTGTGAAATGACTTAGCTTCGTCCGAAAGAGAGAGCTTTGGATGACATGTTAGTCAACTATGGTTGTATCATAAGCTGAGACAAAAACATATGAGAGGTTATCCAAGTAACAAAGTAAACGGATCCCTTCGTCCAAGGAGACATTGCTCCGGATGAAACGTTTAGGATTTTAAGAATTAGGGATCCGGATTCAACATTCCTAACTTGTTAAGAAAGTGATAAACTTTGCAGGATCAAAATCCTTAGTGAACACATCAACTAACTCTTCCTCCGAGGGAAAAAATAATTTCAATATTTTATTTCAAAATATGATCCTTGATGAAGTGATATCTTATGTCTATGTGTTTTGTCATGGGGTGGTGAATTATGTGAAATCGTTATTGCACTTTTTGAATCACAATAAATAGGAATATTGATAAAACGATATCCATAATCCAAGAGTTGGGATTTCATTCAAAGAACTTATGAGCAACAGCTAGCCGCAACAACATATTCGACTTTGACCGTAGAGGGAGACGACAACCGACATGATCAGCATTGGTAAAGGCTTGAAGACTAAAGTCATTTCCAATGGGATACCAAAGCCCTAAATATTTTGATCCCTTGAGATATCGAAAGATTTATTTGACTGTGGTCACGTGAGAAATCTTCGGATCGGCTTGGTATCGAGCGCATAATCTTGTGGAGAACCTGATGTCCAGACGACTGGCAGTGAGGTACAGGAGTGACCCAATCATGCCTCTGTAAAGTTTCTAATCCACAGATTCTCCGGTTGGATCCGAAGCAAGCTTCGAACCGAAGGACATGGGAACTTTAGCAGATGCACAATTGTGCATACCATATTCCTTTAACAGCTCAGTTTTATACTTTTCTTCATGAAGAAACGTTCCTCGACTGGTTTGTTTGACCCACAAACCTAAAATAAGTTCTTTCATGATTCATACCCATTTGAAATTTACTAACCATAAGTCTGGAAAATCTGCAAACATAGCTTCGTCCGTGTTGAGGATATTTGTGATGAAGTGTTGATGTATCTGAAGTTCTATCAGATGACTTTTTGAAGAAAAACCCCAAAGTAATAAATGAATAGAAGACCCTGAAGTCTGAAGACTCCGAAGGGTATCACCTGGAGGATCCGAAGACTTCACAGCTGTCAAACCCCGGTGCACGCGTGGTTGCAGACTACGTGTTGCATGACCCTATCATTCTATTGGATAGTACATCTGATAGAATATTCTCTGAAAAGTATTATACTATGCGTATCACTGATTCAGTATAAATATCAGTGATACCATACCGTGTTTGGTGTGCGATTGTAAAACCCCATTGTAAAACCCTAAATTTATAATCAAGCATTCGGCACAAGTTATCCATTTCACTTTGTTCATGTATTTGCTTTACATTACTCATGCATGATTTTTAAACTCTTATATAATTGTTAGAACCATAGTCATTATTCAACTCTTAATTGATTTCAACACCCAACAAGTGGTATCAGAGCAGGTCAGCTCAAAAACCTGTTAGTAGAACTTTTATTCCATTTCTACGGTTCTAGATTTTAATTGTTTCTCAAATCTAGTCTTCCGCAACTGTCTCAAATCTCTATTGCTCGTTTTACTACAAAGATCCTGTTGAAATCTATTCAAGATGACTGATTCCACAGCAACTTCTGCCAATATGCTCATATATGCTAACCTCATTGGTTCTGCAACGAAAGCCCCTGTTCTAGTAACCTCTTACTATGATTACTGGGCTGGAAGAATGAAGGATTATCTTATTGGACTTGATAAAGACTTATGGAGGTCTGTGACTGATGGTCCACATACAGACATTGCTGGTCGTTTTGTTGTGTCTGATGGAGAAGAAGATGTAGTTCTTAATGCAGAAGATATGAAGAAACTTGAAAATGATGAAAGGGCCATGCGTGAACTACGAGGTGGTTTGGGTCCTGATGTCAGCCATCATATTGCTGATGCGAAGTCTGCCAAAGAGATGTAGGATAATCTCGAACTTCGTTTTGGAGGGGATAAGATTCTTCACACCAGCAAGGTTCAAGAAATTTTTGCAGACTTCGGGAACTTCAAATAAGAAGAGAATGAATCTCTCGAAGCATGCTATGAACGTCTCAGCAACATGATTTACACCCTAGACAAGTATGGGGAGACACGAAGCCAACAAGAGATCAACATTAAATTTCTTTATACTCTTCGCAAAGAATGGAGACCAATCATGCTCATGGTTAAATCATATGAAAACATTGAGAAGTACAAGTTGGCTGCTCTGTACAATCTGCTAAAGTCACATGAACCATATGTCGTGGGTCGTAGAAGTGAAAATGCTGGATCTGGACCACTTGCCCTTGTTTTAAAAGAAGAAGAAGAAACCAGTGATGAAGAAATAGCTGGCTATATGGTTGATGACAATGGTGAAACTGTTGCTCTCTATGCTGCTAACAGTCGAAGGTTCAAGAAACCATTCATTAAAAACAAGTCTGGGAAGCCTTTTGTCAAGAACTTCAACAAATCAAACTTCAATTCCAAACCCAACCCATAAATATTCACTCCGAAGGATGAAAATTTAAAATCTTCAGCCCCGAAGCCTTCTGAAAAACAGGCTTCGGAGTCATCAAAAGAGAAAATTGAAGAGAAAAGGGTTTCAGGTGATTCAGGCTATGACTGTAATTACGGTCATGGTAAAAATCACTTTGCTAAAGATTGTATGCTTCGTAAACAAAATAAGAAGAAACCTCAAGTGAAGGATGAAGCTTACTATGCAATAAAGATGGAAGAAGTGAGGAAACAAACTAAAGACTTAGACCTGATGGCTGCTGAAGATTATCAAGGATCTTATCAAGTCTGGTCTTCTGATTCAGAAGATGAAGAAGTAAGAAAGCCAACTCATAGTGCCTTCATGGCATATGATGATGGTAAGAGCTTTCTGAACAGTACTTCTAAGGAGACAGCTGATGAGGAGATGCTGGGCTATGGATCAACTGCTGGTCTTGCTTTCAAGACTTCGGAGATGAATGAGATGGTTGATGCTGTGAATCCGAAGACCTGGTCTGATGACACTTCAGATGATGATGAAATAACTCGTGATTGTTCTGTGATGCATAAAATGCTTATTGGCGTGAAAAATAGGGAGACACTCAGTGAGCAGGAGATTCTCAGCTTGAGGGGGAGAGTAGAAAGTCTGAAGCTAGCCTTAGAAAAGTCCAACCTAAGAATCTCATTGTTAGAAAAAAATAGAGAAAAAGTTTTGAACAATCATGATGTAATTTTGAGACAACGCAATATATTTTGTGAAACTGCAAAACGTTTATATGCTCATATTACACGTATCTATCACTCAGCTAATGTGTGCAATGTTCAACATAGACAACTATTACCTTTTATTGAGTTTAAGCTTAAGGAAGTTGATAGTATATCTTATAAGTGTGAATCTATAGTATCTGGGTCCGAAGTGACCAACTCTTCATACAAACATGGTTTGATATCTGTAGAAAAACATCTCACTGCTGATAATCTATTGAAATTATTGCCACAAGAAATCCCAATCTTGAAAAAGAATGTTCCTCAATTTGAAAACAAAGAAAAGGTTACAGTTGAAACCGCATCTGAGAATGATTCTCAAAGCGATTCAGATATGGAGAAAATTGATTGTTCGTCATTAACTTTATTAAAATCATCCTCCACATCCGAATCACCCTCCGCAGACATATCACAACTGTCTTCGAAGGACAAAGGAAATGCAAAAGTTGTTTGTGAACATAAAATTTTTGAAAACAATGAAATTGTGAAATCAAAATTACAAATCTCAGATGTTTGTGTCTCTTATGATCAATATCTTAAGGACAATTCTAAAAGGCTAGTTCATGTGGCTTGTATCTATCCAAAGATATCTTATTTCAAAAATGTCATGTTTGTGAAACCAGGTGGATCACCTTTGGTTGAAAACGATTTAGAAAAACTTCTTGAGGAGGATAACTCCACAGTCACTGAGGAAGGATTCTTCTCATCTTCTAAAATGGTTGAAAACGAAATGAATGAAAGAATGGAAGTTAAAGTCAACATAAGAAAACAAGATTTATATGGCCATAATATCTATAATCGTCTATGTTATGAAAAAGAAAAGATTCCTAAAAACATGTCATACCTTTTAAATCTCAAAAATGATAATCACATGTACACTAATCGAAACTACAAACAAATTCAAGTTGTGGAAAAACCCGCAGAAAATGTGAGTGTGTACCGTTGTCACAAACCTCAGAAAATGTTGTTTCAAAACCAAAAGTCTCAATTACCAAAGCTTCGGTATAAAAGCCTCAAATTTTGAAAAGACCTCAAATTCTCCAAAAATCAAAACCAGCAACAGTGATTACTAAACCAATTCAAAAACCTATTCCTCCGAACTCGAAATCAAAACAAACTTTAAATCTTGTGAAAAGAAAACCTCCCTTCAGAGGTTTGAAACAAAATGAAGTAATTGCTTCAACTTCTGGAACAAAACCTTTTAACTCAAAGGTTTTGGAAGTCAAAAATCAAAATGACAAACCAACTTTCACACCAACAAACCCAAACTTTCCCATTCCAAAATTCCAAAAAACCACGAAGAAAACATTTTCAAAAGGCAACAATTTGATAGATACATTTCATCAGTGGCTGGACAAAAATTTGGATCTGTTTAAAGATAAGAATCTTTCACTAAACGACTTCAAAATGGCATACGAAGAGTACCTTTGTACCTCTACGCTATGCAGTTCAATCTCAAGGAAGTCAAAAATTGAAAAATCAAAACAAAACTGGAAAAGAAATGATTTAAACGAAAATTTTACTGCTAAAACCAAATCCTCAAAGATATCAGTGAGTTCAAAATTTTCAAGTGAAAAGCAAACATCAAAAACCTCGAAGTCAAAATCATCCAACCAAAAATGGGTTCCGAAGTCTTACATTTTGTCAGTCACTTTGGACTCATCTAAATTAACAAAAAGCTTTTCTGAATTTTGCTCAGACTCCTCGGAATCATGTTCATCACATGAGGCATCGGAGAATCTGATTAACTTAAATGCAAATGAGATATCAGAAGAGGCCGTAGAAAAATGGATTCAAGAATCCTTCACTTACACTGAGGACCCAAGATTGATTGGGTACCAACTCCTTCTTGATTAATTGCAGGTAATGTCTACTGAGCGGTACGACACTAAGTGGTACATGGATAGTGGCTGCTCAAGACATATGACAGGGAAGAGGGAATATCTTAGAGATTATAGAACATTGGATGATGCTGGTGTTGGAATACGATAACATAAAACAAACGCAGCGGAAACTTAAAACAAAATCGTATTCAATCAGGATCACAGAATCATGCACACTTTTGTAACTGTAAAATCAAGAGGGTTCAAGACATACCTTTTAAATCTCAGATTTGATTTTGTTAGGATGACGAGAGCCCAAAATAGAACTCCTCTAATGTAATCGCGCCCAAGACAGCGATCCAGCACCCATTGATGTAGTATATACCTTTGCTTGAAGTTTTAGCACGTAATACTTAGGGTTTTGAAAGAAATCGGCCGTATACCGAGGGGTGGGAGGAGAGTGACGAAAATTAGGGTTTTGGCAGCCCTTACAACTCAGATCTAGGGTTGTATTTATAGTGCTCCTCATCCTTATCCCCTCCTTTGTGGATATTTCACTTTAGTCCTTTATCCTTATTAAGTTTCTAATTAATATACCTTTACTTTGGTATATTAATAAACTTAACCATTAAGTTTCTAATTAATATACCTTTACTTTGGTATATTAATAAACTTAACCCCTCAAGTTTATTTTCCATCTCTTTTAGCTAAATCGTCTCTTGCGTGTAACCCAAAAGGACCCTACTATTTATAATAATATTACCAACTTGTTATAACCATGGGCATATAACCAACAGCTGGAAATGTACGCTTCGGTAACAACGAAACATGTCCAATTCGGGGTTATGGTAAAATAACAAATGGCCAATTCACAATCAGCCGAGTTGCATTTGTTGAAGGGTTTAAACATAATCTTGTGAGCATATCTCAATTGGTGATTGGAACAGGCAATGCTGTTCCATTCAACAACTAAGGGAGTGTAATCACAAAAGAAGAAACAAAAGAAGTCTTGCTGAAATCTGAAAGGAAGGGATCGATGTTTCCCTTGAATATAAAGCCTGTAACCGGTGGGCAATCTTTGTGTCTTCTCTCAAAAGCCAACTTCGATGTCAGCTGGCTATGGCACCGAAGACTTGCTCATCTGAACTTCAAAGATTTAAACAAGTTAGTGGCTATGGATTTGGTTCATGGAATGCCTGCTCTCAAATTTGATAATGACTCTCTTTGTTTTGCTTATGAACATGGCAAGCAAACAAAACAAAGGCATCCAACTGTGATCAATCCCAAAATCACCGAACCGCTTTCACTTCTCTACATGGATGTGTGTGGACCATCCGCAGTTTAGTCAATTGGAAAGAAGAAATACATTCTTGTGATAGTTGATGACTATTCAAGGTTTACTTGGGTTTTATTCCTAAGAAACAAATCTAATTAATATACCTTTACTTTGGTATATTAATAAACATAACCATTATGTTTCTAATTAATATACATTTACTTTGGTATATTAATAAACTTAACCCCTCAAGTTTATTTTCGATCTCTTTTAGCTAAATCGTCTCTTGCGTGTAACCCAAAAGGACACTACTATTTATAATAATATTACCAACTTGTTATAACGATGGGCATATAACCAACAGTCTCCCACTTGCACTTGTTATAACAACTGTATGGTCTAATATTCATTAACCTAGTAAGGTGTATGTCATCCTAGACAAGTGTCGTGTTCATCTAATGAAACAGCCCTTAGGCAAGTGATCAAATATTCCTTTGTTCTACAAGATATCCATATGAACGTCTGACATGGAATTCTGTCAGTCTCAAACATTCAAGATTATGTTTCCCGATAGAGATTTGTGATGACCACAACATACTGCACTTATTGATTCTATATCAATTTAGTTTGAGTACGGCCGTACATTTGCTGTCAAACCAAATCATCGAGGGGCCCACGGATATCGCTTCTCCTGTTAGGGCAGAAGGAACAAATAAACTTTGACTACACAGATCTCGCCCACTCATCATGTCATATCTGGACATTCCCTATATGGCTGCCAGTTACGGACAACGTTGGAGAAAACCAAGACATAACAGACTGCAGGACTAAGAATCAATGCATCTCTGCTTGAAGAATATAAGATATTACCATCTTAGAATTACTCGTGACATGTTCCATGAAGTAATCTCTAAGTACAGGTTACTCCAATACTTAATCCTTATTAAGTACACATGAGAATTAGCGCATCTCTATGCTATGTCCATCTCTATGGACAATTTACTAATTCCTCATGTCAGCCTTGAATCAATACCTACTCCCAAACGTATGACCGACTGTGGACGTTTTGAATAATAAAATAATTATTCATGAAGTCAATAAAACATGCAAAATTGGAACACAATGATAAACTAATGAAATGACTGCCTTCATGCATATATTATGTTCTCCACATAATAATCTTCAAAACAAATAGAGTTTCACATTGCTTGAGTTCCAAACACAAATCAAACTAAATTAAATACACTTAAACCAACTCATTTGCAAATCTAATGCCCATCGACCTAGTATGAGAATCATGCTTGGCCTGAGATAACGGTTTAGTGAATGGATCAGCAAGATTATCTTCTGATGTAACTCTACTAATCGTGATGTCTCCTTCTTCAACAAGCCTCCGAATATAATGGTACTTCCGGTGTATATGCCTTGTGTGCTTGTGAGCTCTGGGTTTTTCGCCAAGGAGACTGCACCCTCATTGTCACAGAAGATCTCAACTGGACCATGAATGCTAGGAACAACACCGAGATCCCTGATGAACTTCTTCATCCACATGGCTTCCTTTGCATCTTCATTAACTGCAATATACTCAGCCTCCGTTGTCGAATCAGCTACTGTTTCTTGCTTGGTACTCTTCCAAGTTACTGCCCCACCATTCAGTAAGAACACGAATCCTGGCTGCGAACAGGAGTCGTCTTTATCGGTTTGGAAGCTAGCATCACTATAACCACTTACAGTGAGTTCTTCCATGCCGCCATAGACCAAGAACACTTCCTTCGTCCTTCGAAGATACTTAAGAATATTCTTGACTGAGGTCCAATGATTTTCACCAGGATTGGCCTGATAACGACTCATCATACTCAAGGCACAAGAGACGTTACGCCTTGTACATAACATGGCATACATGATCGATCCCATTGCTGAAGCATATGGGATTCGACTCATTCTTTCTCGTTCATCACTAGAACTAGGACATTGGTCTCTACTCAATGCTATACCATGTTGCATAGGCACGAATCCTTTCTTGGAATCTTGCATCTTGAATCTTTTCAAGATTTTGTCTATGTATGTACTCTGGCTTAAACCAATGAATCGCCTAGATCTATCTCTATAGATCTTTATACCAAGTATGTATGCCGCTTCTCCTAAGTCTTTCATAGCAAAACAATCCCAAAGCCAAGTTTTAACACTTTGCAACATTGGGACATTGTTTCCTATGAGTAGTATGTCATCAACATACAGCACAAGGAAGACAACAGCACTCCCACTAGCTCTGACATATACACATGGCTCATCTTCACTTCTCGAAAATCCAAACTCTTTGATTTTCTCATCGAAGCAGAGATTCCAGCTGCGAGATGCTTGTTTGAGTCCATAAATCGACTTCACAAGTTTACACACTCTATTGGGATATTTGGACTGTACAAAACCCTCTGGTTGTGTCATATACACATCTTCTAAAAGTTTTCCGTTAAGGAAAGCGGTTTTTACATCCATTTGCCA
This sequence comes from Cichorium intybus, assembly GCA_023525715.1. Taxonomy (NCBI): domain Eukaryota; kingdom Viridiplantae; phylum Streptophyta; class Magnoliopsida; order Asterales; family Asteraceae; genus Cichorium; species Cichorium intybus. Next base: position 71,960,942 of record CM042014.1, on the reverse strand, counting down.
TATTTCGTAGTCATAAAAGGCTGCGATGGCAAACAATATCCTGATAGATTTAATCATTGCCACTGGTGAAAAAGTTTCCTCATAATCAATCCCTTGGGTTTGAGTATAACCCTTTGCCACCAGTCTGGCTTTATATGTGTGTACTTTTCCATCCATGTCTATCTTCTTCATGAAGACCCATTCACACCCAACTGTTTTAAGGCCAGGTGTTTGATCAACCAAGTTCCAAACTTGGTTATCATACATGGATTTCATCTCGCTCTCCATAGCCTCCTTCCATTTGGCAACATCTGGGCATGCCATTGCTTCCTGATAGCTGGTAGGTTCATCGTCACCTACCATTGACTCATCACCTTCAGTAATATATAAACCATAAAATTCAGGTGCATGACGTACTCTATCAGATCTCCGGACAGGAGGTGGAGGTATGTCAGATTCCCCAGCTGTACTTGGCTGAGGCTCAATAGGTTTTTCAACCTCTGATTGAGAGCTTGTGCCAACATCAGGTCCTTTATTGGTTGGTTCTTGAATCTCCTCAAGATCAATTTGGCTCCCACTGGCCTCTTGGTGTATCAGCTCCCTCTCTCGAAAGACTGCCCTTCGTGCAACAATCACCTTGTTTTAAGAAGGTTTGTAAAACAAATACCCAAAAGAACTACCAGGATAACCAATAAAGTAACACCTCTCTGATCTGGGTTCTAGTTTGTCGATGGCTTCACGACGGACGTAAGCCTCACAACCCCAGACTTTCGAATGCGCTATTGAGGATTTAGTCCCATTCCATATTTCAGAGGGTGTTTTGCTGACCTTCTTAGTTGGTACAAGGTTCAGGACTTTTGCTGCAGTCTCCAAGGCATAGCCCCAGAAACTGATTGGAAGCGTAGCACGACTCATCATGGACCAAACCATATCATGTAATGTTCAGTTCCTCCTCTCAGCTACACCATTATGTTGTGGTGTTGCGGGAGGAGTCAGCTGTGAAACAATTCCACAGTTCCCCAGATGATCGTAGAATTCTTGACTAAGATATTCTCCACCCCTGTCGGATCGGAGGATCTTAATCCTTTTGCCCCGTTGATTCTCTACTTCGTTCTGAAACCTTTTGAACACCTCGAATGTTTTAGACTTATGTTTAATCAAATAAACATACCCATATCTGCTGAAGTCATCAGTAAATGTGACGAAGTACCTTTCTCCATGTCTTGTGGTTGATCTGAACACTCCACACACATCAGTGTGTATGAGGTCCAACAGATCCTTGCCTCTTTCAAAGTTCCCTGTGAATGGTGCTTTTGTCATCTTGCCTAATAATCAAGAGTCACATACATCATCATACTTGAGGTCGAATGATTCCAAAATCCCATCCTCTTCGAGTTTGGCGATGCGTTTCTTGTTTATATGGCCAAGTCGACAATGCCATAGACATGATTTATCCAATACACTATTGGATGTATCTGAATCAACATTTAAGATTAAGCTATTATTTCTTCTAATGCTCACGATAGTTTCATAAATACCATTTGTAGGACATGCTTTAAAGTAAAGACAATCTTTTTTGAAAACTAAAATATTTCCATTATCAAAACCAAAATCAAAACCGTCTCGATACAAAGCACTAAAAGAAATAATGTTTCTAGCCATTTCTGGCGAATAGCAACAATCTAATAAATTAATAGAAAATCCAGTAGAAAGCACGAGCTCGTAATCCCCAATCCTCATGACAGCAGCCATATGTCTGTTGCCCATGATCAGGTCAAGCTCCCCATGCCTTAACTTCTTACTTCTTCTTAGTCCCTTCACATCAGAGCAAATGTGAGTACCACATACTGTGTCTAGGACCCATGAATTAGTAGTAGAAGTATTGTGGAGTTCTATCATGTATATAGCTGAGGTACCAGAGACTTTGGGCTTGATCTTCTTGATCTCCTCCAGGTATTTAGGGCAGGTTCGCTTCCAGTGTCCCTTTTCTCCGCAGTGGAAACAAATGGCCTCATCAGGGTTTGGTGTCAGCACTATCATAGAACCAGCCTTGCCTTTGTTGCTAGGGTTGGAGTTGGGGTTACCAACTTGACCCTTCCCTTTGCCTTTAGGCTTCTTGGCTTTCCTTTTCTTGATTGCCCCTTCCCTGATTGCCAATACCGGAGCCGTGGAGCTGGAGTTCTTATATTTAGACATATTTGCCTCGGCAGTTTTTAGCATGTTGTGTAACTCCATTATGGTCTTTTCCAATCCATTCATATTAAAATTCAGTGTGAACTGACTGAATGTACTGCTCAGCGAGTGGAGGATGATATCCGTAACCAATTGCTGAGCGATCGGAAATCCAAGTCGCTCCAATCTGTCAACGTACACTTTCATCTTAAGCACGTGTGCACTGACAGCGGTTCCCTCCTGCTGCTTGCAATCTAGTAGGGAGATCATAGTGTCATATCGTTCCTGTCTAGCCTGCTCTTGGAACATTTCCTAGAGCTGGTCGGCCATGTCGAACGCCCCAGCGGTCTCGAAACTCTTTTGGAGTTCCGGAACCATGGTCACCAACATGAGACAAGCAACCTCATCCGACTGATCTTTATGCTTTTGCCAAGCATCCCTAACAGCTCTAGTTGCATCATCACCTGGAGCCTTAGGAAGAGCTGTGTCCAGGACCCATTCTTTCTTATCATACCGGAGGGCGATCCGAAGGGAACACATCCAGTCCAAGTAGTTGGATCCGGTCAGCTTATCCTTAGAGAGGAGTTGCATTAGTGAGATATTTGTAGCCGAATTCGAATTTACATTTGTGTTTGGAGCCATCTATATAAAAAGTAGATTTAATTAGTTTGATTAATCCTTAAAAAGAAATTAATTACCCAAAACAATAATTTTACCTAATGCTAGAATCCATATTTCACTTCTGGTGGTGAAGAGGTATGTCGTAGTCACCCCCAAAAGTTATTTAGGTAGGCAATACTCTTTGCCAACTTCAATCTCTATGAAGCTTCTAGATCTTTCGGGATTCATTGAATCTAATCAATGGCATGTTTAGTCCCATCATGCTCATCCTCTCTCCCGTGACGGGTATGCCGCGGATCACGGGTTTGGATGGTAAATCGACCACGAAGGACCCACATGACACCCGGCCCATGATTCATGAGTTATCGCGAGTATGACATCATTTTGGCCGAGTCCAATCCGACGCGTTGGCTATAGCACTTCCCACGCCGGAAGGACCCGGTTAAATGTGTGGTTCTTTGTGGGTAGCATGAGATTTACATTTTTATAAAACGGGATTTTGTTTCGTTTTTGTTAAAACATTTTAACCTTTTAATTGGCATAAGGGTCAATTTAAACTTTTAAAACCGGTTTGAAATTGCCAATTTGACTTTTGAAAAATTCTATTAACTTTTAACAAATTTTTCTTACTTGTGTACTTTCAGTAATACTTTTATCTTGAAACACTGTCCTATCAAACCCTTTCGGTAACTCCACTCAATAAAATGTGACAGGCGGTGAGGGTGGTAAGCAGTGAATGCTGTTTAAAAACCGACCTCATTAGGAATCAAAAAGACCTCCTTAAACCTTCTACACATTTAGAGTAGGTGAGCCTAGTCACGGTCTGACCAATGTTTTTATTTTAAGTTATACATATAGATACAATTCTAATATATATATCATTTAAAATTTTAAGTATTCTTTGAAAATTATATTTAACTATTAATTCTATTAAACACGCAAGGATGCAATGTTAATAATTAATTTAAACAATCATCCATTAAATTTTGAAGCATTTTAAACTTTGTGTTTAGCTATTAATCCTATTGAGCATGCAAGCATTCTATGTCAATCATTAATCTAAAGAATCATACAATACTAAAATCACCATTTTATAACAAGAAATCTGATTTCAGAAAATAAAACGTCACGACTGTCGCGACACGGATCACGAGAAAACGCGACGCAGTAATCAAAAGAAACCGATCATGACAAGAACGACGCGGCGTGGAATGCTAGGAAACGCGACGGGGCAAAACCCTAATGATCGTAACTATAGAAAAACCCGTGACGCGATATTTCAAGTACCGCGGCGCGGACGTCGAACAGATTCGATAAATCAGGAAAAAAAACGATTTTTAACAATTTTAATCAAATCAAAACAGTACAAAATCATGATAAAGTGGCTCTGATACCACTGTTCGAATACGATAACATAAAACAAAGGCAGCGGAAACTTAAAACAAAATCGTATTCAATCAGAATCACAGAATCATGCACACTTTTGTAACTGTAAAATCAATAGGGTTCAAGACATACCTTTTAAATCCCATATCTGATTTTGTTAGGATGACGAGAGCCCAAAATAGAACTCCTCTAATGTAATCGCACCCAAGACAGCGATCCAGCACCCGTACTACACCGTTGATGTAGTATATACCTTTGCTTGAAGTTTTAGCTCGTAATACTTAGGGTTTTGAAAGAAATCAGCCGTATACCAAGGGGTGGGAGGAGAGTGACGAAAATTAGGGTTTTGGCAGCCCTTAGAACTCAGATCTAGGGTTGTATTTATAGTGCTCCTCATCCTTATCCCCTCCTTTGTGGATATTTCACTTTAGTCCTTTATCCTTATTAAGTTTCTAATTAATATACCTTTACTTTGGTATATTAATAAACTTAACCATTAAGTTTCTAATTAATATACCTTTACTTTGGTATATTAATAAACTTAACCCCTCAAGTTTATTTTCCATCTCTTTTAGCTAAATCGTGTCTTGCGTGTAACCCAAAAGGACCCTACTATTTATAATAATATTACCAACTTGTTATAACCATGGGCATATAACCAACAGCTGGAAATGTACGCTTCGGTAACAACGAAACATGTCCAATTCGGGGTTATGGTAAAATAACAAATGGCCAATTCACAATCAGCCGAGTTGCATTTGTTGAAGGGTTTAAACATAATATTGTGAGCATATCTCAATTGGTGATTGGAACGGGCAATGTTGTTCCATTCAACAACTAAGGGAGTGTAATCACAAAAGAAGAAACAAAAGAAGTCTTGCTGAAATCTGAAAGGAAGGGATCGATGTTTCCCTTGAATCTAAAGCCTGTAACCGGTGGGCAATCTTTGTGTCTTCTCTCAAAAGCCAACTTCGATGTCAGCTGGCTATGGCACCGAAGACTTGCTCATCTGAACTTCAAAGATTTAAACACGTTAGTGGCTATGGATTTGGTTCATGGAATGCCTGCTCTCAAATTTGATAATGACTCTCTTTGTTTTGCTTATGAACATGGCAAGCAAACAAAACAAAGGCATCCAACTATGATCAATCCCAAAATCACCGAACCGCTTTCACTTCTCTACATGGATTTGTGTGGACCATCCGCAGTTTAGTCAATTGGAAAGAAGAAATACATTCTTGTGATAGTTGATGACTATTCAAGGTTTACTTGGGTTTTATTCCTAAGAAACAAATCAGATGCTGCTAAAGAAATCATTAGCTTCATAAGGAAAATGGAAGTGATGCTAAACAAGAAAGTCCGAACTGTGCACAGTGACAACGGTTTGGAGTTCAAAAATCAAACTCTTGATGGATTCTTGAAAACAAAAGTGATTAGTCACAACTTCTCAGCACCATATACTCCACAACAAAATGGTGTTATAGAAAGGAGAAATCGTTCTTTGTGTGAAGCAGCTAGAACTATGCTTAATTTTGCAAATTTCGAACTATGCTTAATTTTGCAAATTTGCCCATGTACTTCTGGGCCGAAACCATTTCTACAGCCTGCTTTACTCAAAATAGATCCTACATTCACAATAGATTTCACATCACTCCTTATGAAGTACTCAATCGCAGAAAACCAAATGTCAAATTCCTTCACATCTTCGGTTGTAGGTGTTTCATCTTGAATTTGAAAGATCATTTGTCGAAGATCAATGAAAAATCAGAAGAAGGAATCATCTTGAAACCTTCAACCTAAGGTTTGATGATTACTATATCAAGAAGTCTCTGCATCCATTCCCAATGTCATCCATCTTTCCAAAACCTGCTGTGGATACTATACCAATCACTACATTTGATACAGACTTCGCACTTTTGTTCGATCCACCTGTGAGGGCTGCGGACTTCGAGGCCAGGGCACCTGACAACCATGTATCCGAATTGTCCAAACTTACAGATGTACCTGATGATTCTTCCACAAGTAGTGTATAAAGACTGTCATTTGTTGAGGAGGAGCCATCTAACCAAAGTGAAGGAAATGCTAGTGTTGAGGGGGAGCCAAACAACAGTCCAGGGGGAGCCAGAGATTACCACTCCGAACTCAGCAACACCAATCTCTTCAGATAGAGCTACCACTTCCTCAACACCAACACATCTCGAGGGGGAGAACACTCTAAACTCTACTTCACAAATGCACATACCACAATCTAACACAACTAATTCAAACAATCATTTAATAATGGGTGATTTCCCTTCCACTTCGGTGTATCCTTTAGACATCGAAGACATTGATTCTGAAGGACCTCCTGACTTTTATCTAAATTATCCTCAGTTGGACAAATGGACGAGAAATCATCCTCCATCACTTGTCATTGGTAACGTTCGAGATAAAGTATTGACTCGTGCACAACTTCACCAAAGGCGAGTAGACCTTAACAAAACTTCGGTGTTATGCATGTTCAATGTCTTTATTTCTAAGGTAGAACCTAAGAATGTTAAAGATGCATTTGATCATTCAGACTGGATTGAAGCCATGCAATTGGAATTAGAAGAATTTGAAAGAAACAAAGTTTGGAGGCTTATTCCAAAACCTGCAAATGCTTCAATTGTTGGTCTGAAATGGGTGTACAGAAACAAACTAGACACCGAAGGAAATGTGGTTCGGAACAAAACAAGACTGGTTGTCAAGGGTTATTGTCAATAGGAGGGGATTGATTACGAAGAAACATTTGCTCCTGTTGCCAGACTCGAATCAGTTCGGATATTTTTATCTTATGCTGCACATAAAAACTTTGATGTCTATCAAATGGATGTCAAATGTGCCTTTCTGAATGGTGATCTCGAGGAAACCGTTTTTGTTGAACAACCACCTAGCTTTGAAAGTAAAGAACATCCAAACCATTGATATGTGCTAGACAAGGCTGCCTATGGTTTAAAACAAGCTCCAAGAGCTTGGTATGAGACCGTGACAAAATTTTTAAAAGAATCAAGCTTTAAACAAGGTTCAGTGGATCCAACACTTTTCAGAAAGAAAGTTGGATCTCATTTGATGTTAGTCCAAATCTATGTGGATGACATAATCTTCGGATCCACTGACCCCAATTTATCAAAAGATTTTGAAAAATTAATGAAAAGCAAATTTCAAATGAGTATGATGGGAAAGATTAACTTCTTTCTTGGATTACAAATAAAACAATCCAAGGAAGGGATATTCATCAATCAACAAAAGTACACGCAGAGTCTACTTGAACGCTTCGGAATGACTAACTGCTCCAAAGCAAAAGTTCCTTTGCCTGCAGGTACAAGGTTAAATCCTTTATTAGACAAACCGAAGACAGACATACAGCAATACCGAAGCATGATTGGATCACTGCTCTATCTCCACAGCAGAAGCAGAATATGTAGCAGCTGCAGCGTGTACCTCACAAATCATTTGGATCCAAAGCCAGTTGAAAGATTATGCCATCAACATGAGAAAAATACCTTTGTTCTGTGACTCCCAAAGTGCAATTCGTATATGCCACAATCCAGTTCAACATTCCAAGACGAAGCATATAGCTCTTCACTATCACTTCATCAAAAGTCATGTTGAGGAAGGGAATGTTGAGGTGCACTTTGTTCACACTACAGAACAACTGGCAGATATCTTCACAAAGGCCCTAAATGAAGAGGCATTCACGAGAATAGTTCATGGACTTGGAATGATACATGGATCCACTCTTCAATAAATCTCAGATTTGCTCACTATTACTCTTTTCTTCAGTCTGATAATTTGTAAAATCACAACACTCCGCAGTCCTCCGAAGAGTTTCATCTCTTTGGAGCTCATCGGAGTAAAACAAGAAAAACCACTTAGAATTGCACCGCAGTGCTCCGAAGAGTGTCATCGCTTCGGAGCTCATCGGAGTAAAACAAGAAAAATCACTTAGAATTGCACCGCAGCACTCTGAAGTAAAATATCACTTCGGAACTCTCCGGAACAAAATTTTCTGTCAAATAAAATCATGAAAATGGAAAAATTCATTTAAACATATTTTGACTTCACTTCTTGCGGATAATCATAAAAAGGTTTAAGCATAAGAAAAATAAAAAACAAGAAAAATAAAGGCTCTTATACATACACATTATGTTTTGAGAAACGTTTGATGCATAGTGGCAAAGATTATCCTTACTATCATGAATCAATCAACTAAAGGACAAAACTTTGATTTTAGATTCTGATAATCATACCATATTGCACTAAAAGGCATTTGGGAATCGACTTGAAACATTGGTAAGAAAACAAACTTCGAAGTGAGGTCAAGGCTATTTTACAATTTGAAGCCTTGTTTGATTCCAATATCTTTAACAAAATGTCTATTTCTAACCTCCCTTCAGAACTTGACTCGCTTCAACTTCAAATTAATCATGTAGCCTCAAAACTACACAGGATAACTCAAGTATTCCGAAGTTTTCTTCAAAAATAGTACCAACATTGTCTGATAAGCAAATTTAAATCTCTTTTCATTAATGGTACAAAATTGAACTAAAAGAAGATTTTCACACTCAAGGATTGTATAAAACAAAAGCAAAAAGCACCAAGAAAGAAACTAAATGGTGAAGTTTTTATATCTTCGGATAAGGAAATCCAAAATAGAAAAGATAAAAAGGACAAATTGAAAATTCTCAAAAAGATAAACAGAATTGTCAAAAGAATCAAAGACAACAAACAAAAACAAGATGACAAATAAGAGAATGCAAAAGAAAGATAAATCAGCATTCAAAGGCTTATTCCTCTGTTTTAAATAACAATTCAAGGAACTCCTATAACATAGTCGAGTACTTTGTAGAGAATATGAACATTTCAAGTAGTCTATCTGTTGGGTGTTGAAATCAGTTAATAGACGAATTAAAACAAAGATTATACCAATAACACAATCAATCACACAAGGATAATATAAGTAAGATGAAAGAACAATGTGAAATGGATAACTTGTGCCGAATGCTTGATTCTAAGATAAGGTTTTACAATTGGGTTTTCTATGTTTGTGGTTTTTCTATCTCGTAATCTCACATTCTACACGGCAAGGTATCACTGATATTTATACTGAATCAGTGATACCAATAGTACAACTTAATCAGAGAATATCCTATCAGTATACTAGCCAATAGGATAGAAGATTCATGCAACACGTATTGTACTATACGCGTGGACACAAAAGACAGAAGGACAGGCTGTGAAGTCTTCGGATCCTTCATGCGTAGCACTTCGGAGTCTACAGACTTCAGGGTCTTCTATTTGTTTATTCACTTCGGGGTTTCATTCTTCAACAGACTACATGAGGGGGACTTCGGATACGTCAGCACTTCATCACAAATGTTCTTAACAATCTCCCCCTTTGTGTGAAGTGCATCCGAAGTCTATACACGAAAACTTCTCTTGTAAGCTCTCTTCAAGGTCTTCCTTATTTCCAAGTACCAGTTCATGTGATCCATGAACTTCTTCTTCTTTTCTGTTGAATTTGCATGACAACCGTTTACGTGAGAGATCATTCCGGAGATAAAGGAGGAGGGATGGAGGCCAATGTAGTCTATTTCAAAGAACTTGATTGTGACTTCGGTTTCGTTTCAAAGTCCTTTGTAGACCACGCCATATGGTTCGTCTAGAATCTCTCCATTCTTGAATCTAGCTATGTTCCAAACTATAATGGAAGAGTGTTTAATGGTTGTCTGTAGTAGGAACATAACTCCAAGTCATGTTTGGCAAACCTCATCAGATAATTATTTAGAAAACCCAAAATATGGTTTTTGACAGCAATCATTGGTAATCCGGCTTGAGCTACTTCACCACTTTGCAAAATCTCAAGAATTTCAATGAAGTCCATTGGATTCATTATGGGAAAATCGGCGATTGTAAACCTTGACTGATTATTATTTTCACCTCGGAGGACACTAAATTCATAATTTATGAATCCTTTGTAAGTCTCAGCCTCCTTGATTGAGATGATTTGTTTGATCTTGTTCAAACTCCATACCACACTCTGACGTTGAATGTATTTGGCATGGAAGTTGATTTTGTTGGTCCAAAAATTCGCTTTCTGATCATCAGGTACCGAAGTGACAATTTGAAGAAAAGCAAAAGTCTTCGGATTGAAAGGGATGCCAAGCTGGATGTCTTCGGAGTCAGTTGTCGCAAAACTCCGAAAAGGTAGTCTGTTAAGTACATTTGGATTTTGAAATCCAAATTGCTTGATTGCCTCTATGGTCCATTCACCATCGTCACGAGCAAATTCGTTTATTTTTAGCATCAGGTTGTAATCTGCCCGTCTGGCCTTGTAGGCTTCTTCCATGTGTGGGGCAATTATGCTTTCTAGTGATCGGTCTGTTGAGCTTCCAGCTCCGGCTGATCTACTAGCACCCATGGTTGTCGTTGTGATGGTTGAGGTTGAAGGACCTACTGTGGCTGCGGAGATTAGTCTAGGCCGTTCTCCCCCCTTGTGAAGCATGCCCCGCATGCTGAGCAGTGGTAGGACTGCCCTGTGGCCTAGACAACCCATCAGAGAAGTTTATCAGAGGCTGAAGTGCAACTCTCAACTTTTCAACCAAGTCTTGTGTGAGAACTGCATTCGTTCGTTGCAGTTCCTCTGTAAACTTAGTGATATCCGAAGCGGTTTGGGCGGCTGTGAGCTCTTCGATCTTTGCTCTAGCCTCATCAAGCTGTTTTTCAAGCTTGGTATTCTGCTGAGATTCATTCCGAAGTTCTTGTAAGGCTTTTATGACTTTGGAGTTTGATTTTTCTGTCTTTTTGGCAAGGGCCTCAATTTTCTTGTCGATGGTGGTGACAGCTGATTCCAACTTCTGTTCGAAGGAGGATTGGATCTTACTTTGTTGTTCCATGAGCTTCTGCTCAAGCGTTTGTACAGAGTCCTTGATTTCTTTGCACAAGGAGAACTCTAGAGATTTGATCTCTTCGGTGATGTCTCCCAACGTGGGTTTGCTGGGATCAAAGCCAGTTTGAGCTTGAATGAGAGTGTCAAGCTTGGAGTTAAGGACTTTGTACTGTTTCATTAGTACAAATCCTTTATCTAGCAAGTCTTCATCAGACACCTTCAACATTCAAAGGAGCCAAATGAAAGGCTTCAAAGAAAGCTACCGAAGTGGGGTTTTGTCTTGAGGGTGATGGAGGCAAGTCAAACTCTGGTAATGAAAAATCAATGCCAGAGATGGGTACTTCGGCGGTTGGAGGAGCAGTTGTTGGTGGTGGTGGAGGTGGTATATCGGATGAAGTGGTGTGAATAGTGGTGGTTTGTTGAGCTGTTGTGGGTGGTGGTGGAGGAGGTGGATTTGTATGTGAAGGTGTAGAAGGTCTGGTTTTAGGTGGAGATGGAGGAATAGTGGTTTGTAATGGAGAGGGTGGTCTTGATGTTGGTGGAGGTGAAGGAGGTTGATCAGCGAATTGTTCTTCTTCTTGTTCTTCTTCATAGACTGTGGATGGAGTCCTTTCTGAGTCCGAAGACTCATCCACAGCAATTAGCTTTCTCTGCCTCTTCGGCTGTTTCCTCTTCGGAGTGGTTTTCACCGAAGTCTTTCTTTTCTTTTCTTCTTTCTTAGGACCACTGGGTCCACCAGCCATTTTCCTCTTCCCTTTTCCTTTTGGTTGCTCTCTTACAGGTGCAGCCTGACTTAAGTCACGAGTTGGGTAAGGAATTGCTAGAGTGTTATGATCGGTATTTACCTCATTTCATTCCATGGGGACTTTGGAGAGCATGACATGTTGAATTTGAGCACAGAAGGCTGCAGGTTCATCGTCTAGAATAGGAATTGCAATAGGAGTGAACTTCATCTCACAAGAGAGGGTTCAGGAACATACCCTATCTGCTGGTTGTGAGCATTAACAACAATTGCCCAAAATCTTGCGTTTGCGATTTCCGTCCCCTTCATACTGTGATTTATGTAAGAGCAGAAATCGGTCCATAGAATTGTTGCGAAGTCTACCTTAACATCGTAGTAAATTCCATAGAGAAGGCCTTGGAAGGTAACACTTGCAGAATCCAGGCCAGAGGTTCTTCCAGAGAGACATCTAAGGAAGATACTGAAGAAGTACCTCCAGAGATCAGGAAGTTGGTTTTTTCTTGAAAGTGCTTATTCTTTCAAGCAGGGGTTCATACCCCATTTCGTTAAACATGCCAACCAGTTGGTCCGCAGATGGGACCACCATTTCTTTTGAGTTGTAGATTGGAAGTCGAAGAGCTTCAGCGAACTTCTCCTTGGTTAGTTGCACTTTCTTCGTTCTGCCCTTTGAATCAACAGTCTCATAGAAGATAGATTTGATCTGGTTGTTGGAGTCGAACAGGGCATTTGATGTGTAGTGTGCCCTGTGAACCAGAGTCGCAGGGACTGAAGGAGTACATGTTAGGGCATATCCTAGTACAGATCTTTTCATGCATTCTACCAATGCAGCGATTGGTTGAGGATAAAGAGACAGATCATTTCGTAGCACCAGGTTTGATGATTGACTTTTGAGGTTTGGCACAGACATGGCCTCAGTAGTTTGTGATGAAGCTTCAGCAGCCATTGATGATGAGATGAAGAAGATGAAGGAGTTGTGGATTTCTTCGAGAGTAAGTTTGCAGAGAGAAATGAGAGTTGTGTTCGCGTAAAGAGTGTAACTGAAGAGGTGAGAGGTTTATATAGTATTCGTGGTCCCTAGGTCATTTAATGCACGATTGAAATGGTCCTGTAGGAGAAGGACACCTCAGCACCTGCTCGTCCCACTATCTCTGCAAAAAAAAGGAGAAACGTACGGCTGTCAGTTGCAATGATTCAAAATTTGAACCGCCACTTTTGAGAAATATTTGTGGTTAAGATTACCCATTAAAATCTCATTGACAGCTGTAAACAAAACGGTTATATTTTAAAGAATGTTTATCTCTGAGATTGATCATAAATATGGAAATAATTTGAATCATTAAATTGACTTCGTGAAAACAAAATTATGACCGTTGTTGTTGCACTTTGGAGTGAAAGCACAAAGTTATTTTTAACTCCAAAGAGTGTTCTTTCACTTCGGTGATTGATATGTGATTGCAAAGTGTTTGTCAATGTACCGAAGTCCATATGTTTTTCTCTTTGTTTTTCTATGAGTTTTTGGTTTTACGTTTGATTGATGCAACATACCATTTAACCTTAACTTCCATGAATATTTTGAGAAGATGATTTGACGAATTAATGTTCAGAATCATTCGAATCATGTTGGAAGTCCATTTTTCATTTTGAAGGTTGTTTGATTCAATATCAGTCATGAATGTATAAGTCTAATCACCCCATCATTAACTTGATTTCGCATTTGAAGGCATGTTTTTAGTTGTGCTTATGTGCTTCAAAATTTTCAAATATAATAAAGATAACATCCTTTGCATTTGAAATCTAAAGAAGTTTTCATTCAAGAATTGAGCATCAGAAGTGTTTTAGAAATTGGATTGTTTTGAAGATTCTTTTGAAAAATTTATTCCTTTTCATCAGTTGAAGTGTTTGGATACTAAGCTCTGATGACAAACCTTTGAGCTTCGTACACCACTCCAACTTTATCATTTAAGATAAACTACTTGAAATGTTCATATTCTCTACAAAGTACTCGACTATGTTATATGAGCTCCTTGTATCGTTATTTAAAACAGAAGAATAAGCCTTTGAATGCTAAACTTTTCTAACATTTGCATTTCCTTGTTTACCTTTTTGTCTTTGTTTGTCTTTGATTCTTTTGACAATTGTTTTCTATTTTTCTTTTTGATAATCTTTCAAATTTTCATTTTATCTTTTCAATTTTGGATTTTCATTATCCGAAGACATCAAACATCACCATATAGTTTCCTTCTTTGGTGCCTTTTCTTTTTGTTTTAAACAATCCTTGTGGGTGAAAATCTTCATATAGTTCAATTTTGTATCATTAATGAAAAGAGATTTAAATTTACTTATCAAACAATGTTGGTACTATTTTTGAGGAAAATTTCGGAGCACTTGAGTTATCCTGTGTAGTTTTGAGGCTACATGATTAATTTGAAGTTGAAGCGAGTCAAGTTCCGAAGGGTGGTTAGAAATAGACATTATGTTAAGGTTATTGGAATCAAACAAGGCTTCAAATTGTAAAATAGCCTTAACCTCACTTCGAAGTCTATTTTCTTACCAATGTTTCAAGTCGATTCCCAAATACCTTTTAGTGCAATAAGGTATGATTATCAAAATCTAAAATCAAAGTTTTGTCCTTTACTTGGTTAATTCATGAGAGAAAGGTTAAACTTTGTCATTTTGCATAAAAATTTTCTTGTCATTTGGTATGAATTTTCTTGTTTTTGTATTTCCTTTGTCTTAAACAACTTTTTATTTTTAAACTTAAAGGAAGAAGTCAACATATGTTCAAGTGATTTTCAAATTTGAAGAGTTTATTTTGAGGAAAAGTTTGTTCCGCAAACCTCTGAAGTGATATTTTACTTTGGAGTACTGCGGTGTAGTTCAAAGTTTTTTTTTGCTTGTTTTACTCAGATGAGCTCCAAAGCCAAAATTGACTTCGGGGTTCTGCGGTGCAGTTCCAAGTGTTTTTATTGAAGAGTGAAAGTGAGCAAATCTGGTATTTATTGAAGAGTTGATCCATCTATCATTCCAAGTCCACGGACGATTCTTGTGAATACTTCTTCATTCAGAGCCTTTGTGAAGATATCTGCCAATTGTTCTGTAGTATGAAGAAAGTGCACCTCAATATTCCCCTCCTCAACATGACTTTTGATGAAGTGATAGCGAAGAGCTATATGCTTCGTCTTGGAATGTTGAACTGGATTGTGGCAAATACGAATTGCACTTTGAGAGTCACAGAACAAGGGAATTTTTCTCATATTAATGGCATAGTCTTTCAATTGACTTTGAATCCAAATGATCTGCGAAGTACACGCTGCAGCTGCTATATATTCAGTCTCTGCGGTGGAGATAGAGACACAAGTTTGCTTCTTGGATTGCCAGCTGATAAGTTTTCCATCTAAGAATTGACAACCCCCCGAAGTGCTCTTGCGATCAATAGAGCATCCACCAAGATCGGAGTCTGAGTAAGCTTGTATGTAGAAGCCAGATTTTGCTGGATACCACAGTCTATTAGCAGTAGTTCCATGAAGATATCGGAATATTGTCTTAACCGCAGCCAAGTGAGGTTCTCTTGGGTAAGCCTGATATCTAGCACAATTGCAAACTGCAAACATGATATTTGGACGACTGGCTGTAAGATAGAGTAGTGATCCAATCATAATTTGGTATTGCTGCATGTCTGTCTTTGGTTTGTCCAATGATGGATTCAATCTTGTACCTGCAGGCAAAGGAACTTTTGCTTTGGAGCAGTTAGTCATTCCGAAGCGTTCAAGCAAACTCTTCGTATACTTTTGTTGATTGATGAATATCCCCTCCTTGGATTGTCTTATTTGTAATCCAAGAAAGAAATTAATCTTCCCCATCATACTCATTTCAAATTTGCTTTTCATCAATTTTCAAAATCTTTTGACAAATTAGGGTCAGTGGATCCAAAAATTATGTCATCCACATAAATTTGGACTAACATCAAATGAGATCCAACTTTCTTTCTAAAAAGTGTTGGATCCACTGAGCCCTGTTTAAAGTTTGATTCTTTCAAAAATTTAGTCAAGGTCTCATACCAAGCACTTGGGGCTTGTTTTAAACCATAGACTGCTTTGTCTAACACATAGCAATGATTCGGATGAGTTTTACTTTCAAAGCCAGGTGGTTGATCAACAAAAACGGTTTCTTCGAGATCACCATTCAGAAAAGCACATTTGACATCCATTTGATAGACATCAAAGTTTTTGTGTGCAGTATAAGCCAAAAATATTCGAACTGATTCGAGTCTGGCAACAGGAGCAAAAGTTTCTTCATAATCAATCCCCTCCTGTTGACAATAACCCTTGACAACCAGCCTAGCCTTGTTCCGAACTACATTGCCTTCGGTGTCTAGTTTGTTACGGTATACCCATTTGAGACCAACAATTGAAGCACTAGCAGGTTTTGGAATTAGCCTCCAAACTTTATTTCTTTCAAATTCTTCTAATTCCAACTGCATTGCTTCAATCCAGTCTGAGTGATCAAATGCATCTTTAACGTTCTTAGGTTCTATCTTGGAAATAAAGACATTGAACATGCACAATTCCGAAGTTTTGCTAAGATCTATTTGTCTTTGATGAAGTTTTACACGAGTCAATACTTTATCATGAACATTATTGATGACAAGTGATGGAGGATGATTTCTCGTCCATTTATCCAAAGGAGGATAATTTGGATCAAAGTCAGGACGTCCTTCAGCATCGGCGTCTTCGATGTCTGAGGGATATCCCGAAGTGGAAGGGAAATCATCCATTTGTAAGTGATTATTTGAATTTGTGTTAGTTTGTGGTGTATGCATTTGTGAAGTTGAGTTTAGAGTATGCTACCCCTGGACATGTGTTGGTGTTGAGGAAGTGGTAGCTCTATCCGAAGCGATTGTTGTTGCTGAATTCGGAGTAGCAGTTTCTGGCTCCCCCTGGACTGTTGGATACAGTGATAAGATATTGGAGATTGGCTGGGGAGTAGAGATAGGAGTGTTGATTCCTCTTGGACTGTTGTTTAACTCCCCTTCAATACTTGCAGTGCATGCACTTCGGTTTGATGGCTCCCCCTCAACACTTGCATTTCTCATATGTTGATTAGATGGCTCCCCCTCAACACTTGATGATCTTTGTACACTACTTGTTGAGGAGTCATCAGGTCCATCTGTGCGCTTGGATAGCTCGGATTCATGATTATCAGGTTCCCTAGCTTCAGAGTCCAAAGCTCTCACAGGTGGATCGAACAAAAGGGCGAAGTCAGTGTCAAATGTTGTAATTTGAACAGCATCTTTAGCAGGCTTTGGAAAGATCGAGGACATGGGAAATGGGTGCAGGGACTTCTTGATGTAATAGTCATCAAACCTTAGATTAAAGGTTTCTTCGATTCTACGAGTTCTCTTGTTCATGACTCTGTAGGCTTTTGAGTCTTGAGAGTAACAAGGAAGATTCCTTCTTCTGATTTGTCATCAAACTTGGTCAAGTGATCCTTCAAGTTCAAGATAAAACACCTACAACCGAAGATGTGAAGAAATTTGAGATTTGGCTTTCTTCGGTTGAGTACTTCGTAAAGTGTAATGTGAAATCGTTTGTGAATGTAAGATCTGTTTTGAGTAAAGCATGCAGTAGAAATAGCTTCAGCCCAGAAGTACATGGGCAAGTTTGCGAAATTAAGCATAGTTCTAGCTGCTTCACACAAGGAACGATTTTGTCTTTCCACAACCCCATTTTGTTGAGGAGTATATGGTGCTGAGAAGTTATGACTAATTCCCTTGGTTTTCAAGAATCCATCCAAAGTTTGGTTTTTGAACTCCGAACCGTTGTCACTGTGTACAGTTCGGACTTTCTTGTTGAGCATCAATTCCATTTTCTTTATAAAGTTGATGATTTCTTCAACAGCATCTGATTTGTTCCTTAGGAACATCACCCAAGTGAACCTTGAATAGTCATCAACAATAACAAGAATATACTTCTTCTTTCCTATTGATTCCACTGCGGACGGACCACACAAATCCATGTAGAGAAATGAAAGGGGTTCGGTGATTTTGGGGTTGATCACTGTAGGATGCCTTTGTTTTGTGTGCTTGCCATGTTCACAAGCAGAGCAAAGAGAGTCATTATCGAATTTAAGAGCAGGCATACCTCGAACCAAATCCATAGCCACTAATTTGTTCAGGTCTTTGAAGTTCAGATGGGCAAGTCTTCGATGCCATAACCAACTGACATCGGAGTTGGCTTTGGAGAGAAGACATAAGGATTGCCCACCGGTCACTGGCTTTAGATTTAAGGGAAACATTGATCCCTTCCTTTCTGATTTCAATAAGACTTCATTTGTTGCTTCTTTGGTATTACACTCCCTTGGTTGTTGAATGTAACAGCATTGCCTATTCCAACCACCAATTGAGATATACTCACAAGATTATGTTTCAGTCCTTCAACAAATGCTACTCGGTTGATTGTGAATTGACCATTTGTTATCTTGCCATATCTCCGAATTGGACATGTTTCATTATTACCAAAACGAACGTTTCCAGCATCATCCAAAGTTCTGTAGTCCCTAAGATATTCCTTCTTCCTTTAAAATTGGACCCCATCTGCTGCAACTTTTTCTGAGGCGTCCATGGTTGTTCCTCCGCTATTTGTTTAGTTTCACTTACTTTCTTCTCTTCCTCTTGCCTTTGGTCTGTCTCTCTTTCTGTGGCTCTATCGAGCACCTGTCGAAAAGAAGACAATTGAAGCAGCTGCACAATTTCTCGAATTCGGGTCTTTAATCCCCATATGTATTTATCAATCTTTCTTTTCTCAGTATTTATCTGGTGTTCTACAAATCTAGCTTTTTCAAGAAAACTCATTTTATACTCTTGCACGGAATGAGACCCTTGTTCAAATGCAGAAACTCCTCTTCTAGCCTTTTTATAGGCACCTCAGAGCAATATTCTTCATTAAACTTTTTTTTTTGAATTGTTCCCATAATAAAGACTGTGTCAACTCGGGACCCAATGCCTTACTGAACACTTGCCACCAATGTAACGCATTTCCCATCAATTGATTTGTGGCAAACTCCACCTTATCCCCTTCAGCACATTTACTAATTCGAAATACCTTCTCTGTATGCATCAACCATTCCATAGCATGGACCGGATTATCTGTCCATGAAAACTCTTTAGGTTTGCAGCCAATGAAGGTTTTATATGTGCACTCAGTCTTTTTCCCGGAACTCCCTTCTCCTTGGACTTCTTTCTCTATACAAAATCCGCTTTCACCTTGACTCTCGTTTTCGGGCTGTTTATCATGAACTTGTTTTACAGCACCTTCACCTTGAACATTCATCAAAGTAGGTAATAATTCACGTACCACATCGGCCACTATGGTGCGTAAATCTGGTGGATTTCCATCTGCTGGTCCACCCGCCCCTCTTCCAACTGAGCCTTGAGAATGGGCTCGACCACCTCTTGAGGCTCTACGCCCCGAATTTCCTCGTGTAGGGTTACTTCTAGTACCTCTCATACTTCAAAATTCAACAAATTGTTAGGTTATATATAATAACAAACTTATATACACCCAAATGTATAACATGTCTACTATTTCTCAAGGTTTAAGTCCAGGGATCTATTCTACAGACACCTAGTTCACTTAAACCACGACTCTGATACCAACTTGTAACACCCGGCTTTTTAAAACAAAATACGCCCATAATTTTTCATTTTTAAACATAGTTTCAAACATACAAAACTAACTGTTTAGGTGTATAAGTTTATACAAAGAGAGTACAAGCGTATCAAGGAGTACATAACAAAAGTAAACTCCTTCTAAGCCGGGCCGCTACAACAAAAAGTCATATCCATGAGCTACATCTTTACCCTTAGCAGGGTCACGCTCACCTGTAGGGACAATTCACACATATACTGTGAGCCATAACGCTCAATGAGTAATCATATAAACAGTTTAACATGTATATATATATATATATATATATATATATATATATATATATATATATATATATATATATATATATAATTAATTAAGTTATCAAAACTCAATACAATGTACATCCCTGTTTGAATCAACATTTAGATATCAATCCAATCTCCTAGCCGCAAAGGCTGTTATTATTTGGATATCACATCCAATTTTGTAGCCGCAAAGGCCGTTATTATTTGGATATCACATCCAATCTCCGTTGAGTCATTAATTAGATTGAGTCAATCGCGAATTTGATTTATCGCCTGATTTTGTCTCTTTAGATTAGCTGTTAGTTATGGAACGGGCCTGTCCTTTCACACTTAGTTTCATATTTATAGCATGCACGTACCCTAATTAGGGTTAACTTTTGTAATCTTCTTTACGACACTCATACAAAATAGTTATCTCTGATTGTTCTTGAGTTGCATATTAAATCATTCGACATCAGTTCTACATTTTGCGTGTTCTTGTTTATTATTATTTTTCCGCATTATTGAATCTAGATCCAATTTCTGTGTTTCTACAATTGGTATCAGAGCGGGAGATTGTGTTATTCATGCATACTTCTTCTGTGGAGTTTTTAAGCTTTATTCTTAGATCTATTCCTAGTTATCCTCATCGTCTCAATCGAGGTTGGATATCAGTTACAGATCTCGTGATTAAAATTTTTCTCGATTCTTATATACACATCTGATTCATACTTTAACAAGATCCCATGGCTCATGAAGATCAACATACTCAATCATTCAACTTGTCCAGCAGCATAGATTCTACCTATAGAATTCCCGTTCTTTTCACACATGATTATGAGGTTTGGGCACTGCATTTTGAAGACTATGTTCTTGGTATCGAAGAACATGGATCAACAATCTGGCAGGCGATTACAGTTGAAACTTTCGCTCATACTAGCACAAGAAAGGTTATCAAAACCCTCAAGGAATACAACGACCTTCTTGTTGCACACACCAACATACCTCAAGATGAAAAAGACAAACTCATGTGCAACATCAAAGCTTTCAGAATCATTCGATTCGCTCTTCAATCTGATACTCTTCGGTTGGTAAGTTCCTGTGAGACAGCAAAAGAAATCTGGGATAGACTACAAGAGTTGTATTCTGGGGATGCCAATCTTGAGCATTCAGTTCAAACTACTATTCTTTCCGAATTCGGATCATTTGAGCAAGCTCCCAGTGAAACCCTGATTCAAGTCTTCAACCAGTATAATCATCTTCTTAGCAGACTGTTAAAGTACAAAATTTCCAGAATAGTCATTAAACAAAAGGTTACCTTTCTGGATGGTCTACGACTTGAATGGAAGTCCATTGTTTCGACTATCAAGGCACACGAGCAGTTCAAGACTTATACTTTAGCAAAAGTGATGGGCATTCTCAAGTCACATGAGAAAGAGATCACTTACGAACCAAAAATAACTGCTAATCTGGGCTCTCTCGCACTTTTGCAAAAGGAAAGAAGGCCACTGAAGATGATTCGGAATCTGATCTTTCCTGCGAAGAACTGACGAGGGAAGACAAAGCACTTATGGTGTCCAATCCCAAGAAATTCTTCAAGAAAAACTTCTCCAAATTCCAGAACAGAAATCGTCAGGGAAGTTTCAGTTCGGAAAAACCAAAAGAGGATGAACAAAGAAAGCCCAAGGCAGATGACAAGAAAAGGCTGCTTGGTGATTCGGGTTATGATTGCCACTACTGCAAAGGCAAGAACCACTTCATCAAAGATTGCTTGCTCCGAAAACAGACCGAAAAGAAGGAGCAAGTGAAAGACGAAACATACTATGCAAAGAAGATTGCTGATTTAAAGAAAGACGATGCTTCCTCGATCAAATCAGCCTTTGTAGTGCAGGAGGATAATGAGTATGGTGCCGTTGAAGTTTGGTCAACGGATTCTGATGATGAAGAGGTGAGGAAACCAATGCATGGTAGGTGCTTTATGGTGAAGAATGATAGCTCCAAATTCCGAGGGTACTCTACGGATGGATGCCAAACGTCAGCAAGCTGTTTCGCAGCAAAGCCTGTTTCGGAACAGGTTGAAGAATGTGATGCTGTCGTAAACAAGGTATACTCTATTCTCAAATCTTTAAATATTTGCTCTTCCAGTTATGATAACGAATTAGATGATCTAAGGTTCACTATCTCTAGTTTCAGTGATAGTTTAAAACGAACAAGGCTTAGTAATTCTAATCTAAATGATCAATTGAGCAGGATATCGCTTAAGAATGAGGAGAGAAGGTTGAAAATCGATGCGTTGGAGTCAGAGTTAGTTAGAGTTAGAGATAAAGTTATTTATGTTCAGCGAGACAATTTATTACTTATTAAAAAGTGTAACATTTTTTATTTGATTGCTAACGTCTTTACAATAACATCACACAGTTACATCTTGATTGTGATATAGGCAGGGGATTACATAAAATGATTTTACCCTTTCTTGAATTGAAAGAGGATGAAATCGATGCTGAATGTTACCGGTGTGAAACCATCGTTTCATCTGATGATGTTTCAGATGCCTATCGTATCGGACTTGACAAAATTGAAAATTATATTCAGTCCAAGGAACATAAAAGCATGGTTAAAGAATATTTATCTGAAAATGATAAAGAAGAAATTAAGACTGCCACCTTAAAGAAATTTCATTCGTTAAGCTCAAAATTGAATTCCAAAGATATTCTCAACACTGAGAATATTTCCGACTTTGATGAAAGCGAAATGAGTGAAATATCAGTTGAGGATGAGGTTGATTGTTCAGTTTTTGTGAATAACCAAACTGAAACAAAGAAAAGTCTTATTTTAGAAAATTCAGTGGCTTTTGCAAGAATTGTCGAAAATAAGGGTTCACAAGTTTTAAATGAACAAGCAACTGTCTTTCCAAAAATCCAAACAGTTCCGAATCAAGTTTTCGTTAAACAAGGTCTGAACTCTAAAGATGTAACAGAACTAAAATTCCTTGTGGATAACGATAACTCCGATGGTTGTGATGCTTTCTTTTGGACAGAACCAATCGATACAAAAAGGAAACAAATGAATGCAAGATACAAAAAGAATTTGAAGGAAAGAAAAACAATTTTGGAGAAATAAAAACAATTTCAATTCTACGTCAAATTTACATCAAAAAGTTGGTACAAAGCCCATTCCGAAACCTAAACCCAATTCATCCATAAAACAAACCTTTCAAAAACCCCCTATCTTTGCTAAAAAGGCTACAACTTCTACATCATCCGACAATACAAAGAAAACCTCTCTCTGTCCCATCCCTAAATCAAATGATTTAAAGGGAAAAGCCAAACTCTACCCTGAACCATTTTCGAAGCCAATTTTCAGAGAAAATACACCACCTCAGGTTCAAAAGAACATTACCTTAAGATCCAAACATTCCTTTCATTCGGAAAAATCTTCAAAAGGTTTGCAAAATCATTCAACTCCGAATCCGAGATCTAATAATTTTGTTCACATAAAAACTTGCTTTGATAAAGAAGTTTGGCAAAATACTAAAACAAAAGTATATCGTTTTGAAAACGAGAAAAATCAACCCTCCAAGAAGAAAATCATTTTGGGTTGAAAAGTCCAACATATTTCCTGTTATCAAGAAATTCTCACATGGACCCACAATGGTTTGGGTTCCTAAATCTCTCTAATTTGTGCAGGTCATTCGTGACGTACAGTATGATCCAGAATGGTACATAGACAGTGGCTGTTCGCGTCACATGACGGGGAGAAGGGAAGAACTAAAGGAATATAGATCTTTGCGAAATGGATGTCGAATACGCTATGGCAACAATGCAACTGGAGAAATCAAAGGCTATGACATGATCACTAATGGTGAATTCTCAATTAGGAAGGTGGCTTATGTGGAAGGTCTTCAACATAATCTCATCAGTGTCTCACAATTAGTGGTCGGAACTGGACTCAAGGTGTCTTTTGATGAAGAAGAATCTGAACTGATAGAAAAGGAATCCGAAAAGATTGTTCTGAGATCAAAGCGAAAGGGAGAAATGTTCCCTCTGGACATGAAGCCCATCATTGGAAAACCTGCCATCTGTTTGCTAACCAGAGCTGCAAATAATGATAGCTGGTTATGGCATAGAAGTTTGTCTCACATGAACTTTCGAGACATAAACAAGCTCGTACTTGGTGACCTCGTGCGAGGGTTACCGCTACTCAAGTATGACAAAGATCGCTTGTGTGATGCTTGCAAACTCGGAAAACAAAGCAAAAAGAGTCACTCAACAATAATCAACACAATGATCATTGAACCTCTGGAACTTCTGCACATTGATCTCTGTGGTCCATCTGCAATCGAAAGTGTAGCTCACAACAAGTACATTTTGGTTGTAGTGGATGATTTCTCTCGATTCACATGGGTATTCTTTCTCAAACAAAAATCCGAAGCAGCTAACAACATGATTAATTTCATCAAGCAAATAGAAGTACTTCTCCGAAAACAAGTTCGGATGATCAGAAGTGACAATGGCACGGAGTTCAAGAATCAGCTTCTTGATGATTTTCTCATCATCAAAGGAATTTCTCACAACTTTTCCGCTCCTTACACTCCTCAACAAAATGGAGTAGTGGAAAGACAAAATCGCTCCTTGTATAAAGCAGCTCGCACCATGCTCTCTTTTGCGAAACTTCCTCTGTACTTTTGGGTCGATGCCATCGCAACAGCTTGCTTTACTCAGAACCGTTCTACCATCAACAAAAGATTTCTTTGTACTCCTTATGAAATTCTCAATAAAAGAAAACCGAATGTGAAATTCTTTCATGTTTTCGGATCAAAATGCTTTATTTTTAACTCAAAGGAGAAAAGAGTCAAATGGGATGAGAAAGCTGATGAAGGAATTTTTCTGGGATATTCCTTATCTTCGAAAGCATACCGCGTTCTGAACAAACGATCTCAGAAGATTGAAGAAACTTACTATGTTACCTTTGATGACATGTATAACTCCAGGGCACGACGTCTTGAAAAACAATCGCAAGAAATCTTCCCTGAGTTAAATCAAGTAACGATTCCTCTCATGAATATGTATGAGGAATTCATGAATCTGTTCGATGAACCTGAAACTGCAAAATCAGCAGAAAAACATGCGACAGATAATCAAGGAGATGAGCTTTTAAAGATTGTAGAAGATGCAGTTAATGAATCAGAATCCACTCCAGCAGCACCAACTGTTTCGGTTCCGAATTCGGACAATCCAACACCAACTTCATAAATTCTGATTCCGGATTCTACAGAAAACCGATCAACAAGTGGTTTGGCCTCACCATCCCAGGGAGAGAATCCAGCTTCTATCCAGGGGAGGAAACATCAAATATGGCTGAGATCCCCATTCGTTTTGTCGAGGGGGAGCATGACAGGGTCGTAAACGAATTTCATGCAATCTTCCAGGGGGAGAATGAGAATGAAAATAATGTCGATACTCAATCAGAACCATAATCGGAAACCGAATAGATTTTTGCAGAATTAAATCCTGAGTATGATCCTCACTATCCTCCAATGTTGAAATGGACGAAAGATCATCCTCAGACTCAGATCATCGGAGAAAAATCAGCTGGTGTTCTAACTAGAGCTCAATTGAAAGCGAATCAAACTGCATTATTTTTTAAAATGGAATTTTGCATGTTCAATTCGTTTATATCAAAAATAGAACCCAAAACGGTCAAAGTCGCACTTGATCATGCTGATTGGATCCAAGCTATGCAAGATGAGCTGAATGAGTTTGAATGAAACAAAGTCTGGAGATTGGTTCCGACTCCGGAAAAAGCATTTGTTCTCGGGATGAAATGGGTATTCTGAAACAAACTTGACAAAAAAGGAAATGTCATTCGAAATAAAGCTCGATTGGTTGTTAAAGGATATTGTCAAGAAGAAGGTATTGATTACGAAGAAACCTTTGCACCCGTTGCAAGATTGGAATCCGTTCGGATCTTTCTTGCATATGCAGCACACAAGGGATTTGATGTCTATCAAATGGATGTCAAGTGCACATTTCTAAATGGCGAACTTGAAGAAACTGTCTACGTTGAACAACCGCCGGGTTTTGTTAGTAACAAGCATCCAGATCACTGCTATGTTCTGGATAAGGCAGTTTATGGCTTGAAATAAGCTCCAAGAGCTTGGTACGAAACATTGACTCGGTTCCTCAAGCAGTCCAAATTCAAGCAAGGTTCTGTCATCCAACCTTCTTTCGGAAAAAGGAAGGAAATCATCTCATGATCGTTCAAATCTATGTTGATGATATCATTTCCGGATCTACTCATCCAAGCTTAACAGCTGAGTTCCGAAAACTGATGGAAACAAAGTTTGAAATGAGTTCTATGAGAAAAATAAACTTCTTCCTAGGTCTAAACATCAAGCAAAGCTCAGAAGGAATCTTCATAAATCAAGAAGCCTACACAAAGTCACTTCTAGAAAAATTTGGAATGACAGGAGACTCAAAAGGCAAGGTTACGGTGGCGTTCGGAACAAAGCTTACTCCTTCTCTGGAAAAGCCTGCAGCACACGTCACACTTTATCGACAAATGATAGGTTCACTTCTTTACCTTACTTCTAGTCGACCTGATATTATGTTTGTTGTATGCCAGAGAGCCACATCTTACTGCTGTGAAAAACATATTTTGATATCTGGAGAGGACAACTTCACTTAGGCTAGGGTATCGATCAGGATCTGGATTTTTCGTATAAGCATTCTCGGATGCTGATCTTGGTGGTTGTGGACTAGATCGGAAAAGCACCTCTGGAGGATGTCAACTTTTGGATGGCAAGCTTGTGAGCTGGCAATCTAGAAAGCAGACATGTGTTTCCCTCTCTACTGCTGAAGCAGAATACATTGCTGCTGCGTCATGTACTCTCAATTTATATGTATTCAAAATCAACTGAGAGATTATGGGATCACCATGAAACATATTCCCCTCTACTATGATTCCGAAAGTGCAATTCGGATCTGCCACAATACAGTGCAACACTCAAAGACCAAACATATTGCACTCAGATACCATTTCATGAAAGATACCATTTCATGAAAGATCATGTTGAAGATGGTAACATTGAAATCCATTTCGTGCGCTCAGCTGATCAACTGGCAGACATCTTTGCGAAGGCCTTACCAGAACTCACTTTAATAGAATACTTCAAGGGCTCAGAATGATGGAAGTTGATTCTGTTCCGAAATCTACCTAAAATTCCGACTGATTCCGAACTTCGGAATGCCTCAGAATAGAAACTGAAAATCAATAGATTTGGAATGGAAGTATCCTTTTGTATAATTGTTTTTCATTATTTTATTTTATTTTATTTTATTTTATTTTATTTTGATTTTTATAACAACAAAAATATTTTTTTCATGTTTGTTTGTTTTTAATTTTATTTTGTTTATTCGTTTTTGTTTCTTTTTGCTTGTTTTCGTTGTGTTATGTGTACAGGAATAGGATCAAGAAGACAAAAGATGGCTATTTTATTATAAACTAAAGGAAGGCAGTACATGATTTCAAAAGAAGAAAATACATCATCTTCCTAAAGTTTGTAGTAGTGCCACATGGGAGGATCACCCAGATGGAAAGCCTGGTGGATTCGCACCTCGCTCTCGTCCACGAAGAGCCGAGTTCCATCAGCCAGTCCCACATGGAACTGGTTGTCGGGAGTTGGGCGAGTGATCACTGCCGGCCACCACCCTCGCATGTGCCAGGCCTCTACGAGGTCGAACTGTTTGTACTCCATCAAAATTTTTGGTGGGACAGGCTGCAGGTAGGGATAACTGGTGCGTATCGACAGTGGACCACCATTCTCGCTATCATTCAGCGTGGTCATCTTCACCTCGTAGCGATGGTTCCACACCTCCATGATAACACCACCGTAGATTCCACCGGCGTATTCTCCCTCTTGGATTTTGACCTCCACCTTGTCAAAGCGGTTGTAGGGATGAAGAGCCACCTGTCTATTCTTCTGATGGTAATTTTACTTAGGTGTGTGTTTTGGCTACTAACAATGGCTCCCTTTTATAGGCAAGAACCATACCGCCTCATCTTCCCAATTACAGATATTAAAATACTTTTTGGAGTAATGATGGATTCTGTAGCCATTATTGCGTGTCATTAAGGCTGAGACGGTTGATTGGAAAACCGATTGGACGTTTCTATCCTTTTCGCCTGAGAAATTAATGGTTTCTCATGATGGCTGACTCTACGTCAGCATTACACAGCACACGCTTTCTTTTATTTTTTTATTCTTTTAAATAAATCCAAAAATATAGTAATTTTGTTTTTGCTCAGAGTGAAACTATTAAATTGATGGAATTCTCCTTCCCAAAAGATATATAATGATTTCTTGAAGACTTCTCTCTCTTCCACGCACACTTTTCTCTCAAGAACGTTCATCTTCTCCAGAGCGAATTCTCTCTCAAGATTTCTTCAATGGGCGGTTCTTCTTCAGCCAACGACAACACCTCCTCCACCCTGATACTGGAGATCAAAGCAAACCAGAACCTGGTTATTGATCTCAATTCCTCTCACTACAGCGAAGCGATTCGCCCAATGATCGAGTGTCTAAAATACTAGAGAATCTCAAAGGCCTTAACTGCATCCGCATCAGTCCCCATCTCTCTTCTCTCCGCCGCTTACTCCACCGTCTTCTACAACAAAGCGGAGGAGATGGTTACCTTTGAAGTTGGGTCGGTGAAGACGAAGATATCGAAATCTCAATTTGGTAAACTTCTAGGGTTTACAGACACCGCCAACATGGTTGATCCTGAGTCTCTTCAACCAATTACCCTGCCCCGACTGATTTACCAGATGGGATACAAGGACGACATCACTCAGCTGTCTAAATTCGCGAAGAAGGGTTTACCTCCTCACTGGAATGCACTCTTTACTATACTATTCAAGAGTTTTTCGGAACGAACAACCGGCTCTGACAATGCAAGTAAGCTATTCTACTCCTTCTTCTACGGTCTCTATCATGATGTCAATCTCGACTATGGCTCTATCCTTTGGAGTCAATTCGTCGACAGTGTCAACTACAAACATAGACACATAGAGATCTCCTTTGCTCGCTTCTGGTCCCTTCTTGTTCACAGAACTATTGAGAAGCATGATATTCATGTCATGACTGACTCCGTTATGGCAGTAATTCCGACTTTACCGACTGCCACCTTCGTTACAACAAAAGCGGAGGATTTCGAATTCATTGGCACGATTCCTATGGCCATGATCAGTCGTGTTCCGAACGACATCAAGTGTGTCGTCGACTACTGCAAGAAGACTTACTTTGCTGTCCGTCCTCTTGATGAAAAGCATCAACTAGCTTTTGATAAGCAAGAAAGTCCGAAGAAATTAGTCAAACAGAAGGGAAGGGGTGCTGCCTCCGATACTGAAAAGCCAGCCAAGCGCTCCAGAAGGCTTCGGAAACATGTCATGCCATATCACTTGGAAGATGACCATTCCGATGATCAGCACGTCACAAATCCTTTAGAGGATGGCATGGATGAAAATGAAGAAGGAGAGCCTATTGTGAACACATATCAACGACCTCCTACTCCAACTCCTGACCCTACTCCGAAACCCACACCTCCTCCTAGCCCTAAATCTCCACCACACAAATCCACACCACCTAACTCACCACCACCCAAATCACCACCACAAAAGTCTCCACCTCATACTTCACCACCTCGTAAATCTCCAACACCTGAGTGAACCACTAACCCCTCTCCAAAATTTCCAAACCCCACTTCAGAACAAGAAAATGAAGATGTCCTGATTTATGATGATCACGATGATATGGCTGACTACATTGAATCTCCTTTCAATGTACATTTCAATGCTTCTGAAACCACTGCTTCAATGACGCAGGAGCAATTCAAGGAACTGTCTGCAAAGTTGGATAAACTACTTCAAACCAAGCAGGGTCCTTCCACTTCTGACTGGCAATCCCAGTTGGAGACTGACAACGATCGTGTTAAGACGTTGATCACTGAACACGTCAAAATCATGAACGAATTCTCCTCAATAATGGAGAACTTGGAAACTCATATGGAAGACACTGCCACGAAGATTGGTAGGTTGGAATCTGATGTACTAAAATTCATGCAAGATTTCCGAGACTCCTATTGAGATCATTTGTGATGAAGTGCTGATATATCCGAAGTCCTACCCATAAGAAACCCCGAAGTGAATAAACAAGAGGAGGCACCGAAGTCTAAAGACTCCGAAGTGCTATGCATAAAAGATCCGAAGACTTCACAGCCTGTCCTCTTGTCTTTTGTGTGCATGCGTATAGTACAATACGTGTTGCATGAATCTTCTATCCTATTGGCTAGTACACTGATAGGATATTCTCTGTAAAAGGTGTACTATTGGTATCACTGATTCAGTATAAATATCAGTGATACCATACCATGTCAAAAGTGAGATTACAAGATTAGTTTACGAGAATTGTATATCTCCAAGATAGAAAACCCAACTGTAAAACCAAAGTTCTAATCGAATCATTCGGCACATGTTATTCATATCTTATTGTTCAATTAAGCTCTGTTGCATTATCTTTGTGTGATTGATTGTGTAATTGATTCCATATCTATATTAGTTCATCTATTCTCATATTTCAACTCCCTACAAGTGGTATCAGAGCGAGTCAGCTCAAAAACCTGTTGATAGAGTTCGAATTCGTTTGCTTCAGCTCTAAATCTGAATCGATTCTCAGATTTAGTCTTCCGCAACTGTTGCAAATCTCTACCACCCGTTTTTACTGAAAAGATCCTGTTGAAATACATCAAGATGACTGATTCCATAGCAACTTATGCCAATATGCTTAACTATGCAAACCTCATCGGTTCAGCAACGAAGGCCCCTGTTCTAGTAACTTCTTACTATGATTATTGGGCTGGTCGAATGAAGGATTTCCTTATAGGACTGGGCAAAGATCTATGGAGGTCTGTGACTGAAGGTCCACACACAGACATTGCTGGTCGATTCGTTGTTCCTGACGGAGAAGAAGCTGTTGTTCTTAATGCTGCAGATATGAAGAAGATTGAAAACGACGAGAGGGCCATGCGCGAACTGAGAAGTGGCTTGGGTCCCGATGTCAGCCACCACATTGCTGATGCAAAATCTGCAAAAGAGATGTGGGACAATCTTGAACTCCGTTTCGGAGGAGATAAAATCCTCCATACTAGCAAAGTTCAAGAAATCCTTGCAGACTTCGGGAACTTTAAGCAAGAAGAAAATGAGTCCTTAGAAGCCTGTTATGAACGGTTGAGCAGCATGATTTACACACTCGATAAGTATGGGGAAACAAGAAGCCAACAAGAGATAAATATCAAATTTCTCTACAGTCTTCGCAAGGAATGGAGACCAATCATGCTCATGGTCAAATCCTATGAGAATATAGAGAAATACAAGCTGGCTGCCCTATACAATCTATTAAAATCACATGAACCCGATGTGGTAGGTCGAAGAAGTGAAATGGCTAGTTCTGGACCACTAGCTCTCGTGTCAAAAGAAGAGGAAGAATCAAGTGATGAAGACATTGCTGCCTACATGGTAGATGATAATGGAGATACTATTGCTCTCTATGCCGCCAACAATCGAAGATTCAAGAAACCATTCTTCAAAAACAACTCTGGAAAGCCATTTGTGAAAAACTTTAACAAATCAAACTTCAACTCCAAGCCCAAACCTGAAATATACACTCCAAAGGAGGATAACTTGAAACTGTCTACCCCGAAGCTATTTGAAAAACCGGCTTCGGAGTTATCCAAAGAGAAGCCCGAACAGAAGAAGATCTCAGGTGATTCTGGTTATGATTGCAATTATTGTCATGGCAAGAATCATTTTGCAAAAGACTGCATGCTTCGGAAGCAAAACGAAAAGAAACCACAAGTAAAGGACGAAGCCTATTACGCAAGAAAAATGGAGGAAGTTAGAGTAAGGACCAAAGACCTAGCCTTAATGGATGCTGATGATCGTCAAGGATCATATCAAGTTTGGTCTTCGGATTCAGATGATGACGAAGTGAGAAAGCCATCTCATAGTGTTTTCATGGCCTATGATGTCGATAAGAGCTTTCTACAAGACACTTCGGAAAAGTTGAATGAAGAGGAACTGATGAAGGTTGAAGCGACTGCGGGTCTTGGGTTTGTGACTTCGGAGGGACTGAAAATAACTGCTGCTGATACTCCGAAGACTTGGTTTGAAGACTCTTCTGATGATGATGAGGAAGTGTGCTTGATAGCAAATGACAACCGTTTGACAATCCCAGAACAGGTATCAAAACTTCTTTCATCTTTTAAAATTCCTACTTCTCAATCTGCTCCCATTATAAGTGAAATAACTCGTGATTGTTCTGTCATGCATAAATTACTCATTGATGCTAAAAATAGGGAAATACTCAGTGAGCAGGAGCTTCTAAGCTTGAAGGGGAGAGTAGAGAACCTGAAGCTAGCATTAGAGAAATCTAATCTTAGAATCTCCTTGTTAGAAGAAAATAGAGAAAAAATTTTAAACAATCATGATGTAATCTTAAGACAGAGAAACATATTTTGTGAAACAGCCAAACGATTATATGCGCATATTACAAGAATTTATCATTCAGCCGATGTTTGTAATGTCCAGCATAGACAACTATTGCCTTTTATTGAGTTTAAATCAAAGGAAGTCGATAGTATATCTTATGAATGCGAATCTATAGTATCAGGCTCCGAAGTTACTAATCCATCATATAAACATGGCCTGATATCTGTGGAAAAACATCTAACTGCTGATAAATTGTTGAAAATATTGCCTCAAGAAATTCCAATCCTGAATAGGGCTGTACCTCAAATTGAAACAGAAGAAAAATAAATTGCCAATAACTTGTCTGAAAAGGATACTGAAAGTGACTCGGACATGGAGGAGATTGATTGTTCCTCTTTGATTTTATTAAAGTCATCCTCCATATCCGAATCGACCTCTGAAGACATCTCACAAATGTCTTCGGTGGACAAAGGAAAAACAAAAATGAATTGTGAATCAAAAGTTCTTGAAACCAAAGAAACTTCAAATTTTAAACTTCAAATCACAGATGAATCTGTCTCTTACGATCAATATCTCAAGGATAATTCAAAAAGGCTAGTCCATTTGGCATGTATCTATCCTAAGGTTTCTTACTTCAAAAACTCAATTTTTGTAAAACCCGGTGGATTATCCTTAATTGATAATGAATTGCAAAAACTTCTTGAAAAGGATAACTCCACAGTTACAAATGAAGGGTTTTTCTCGTCATCCAAAATGGTCGAGAATGAAATGAATGAGAAAATGAAAGTAAAAATAAATATAAGGAAACAAGAACTATACGGCCACAACGTATATAATCGTCTTTGTTTTGAAAAGGAGAAAATACCCGAAAACATGTCACACTTACTAAATCTCAAGAACGACGATCACATTTACATTAATCGAAACTACAAACAAATTCAGGTTGTGGAAAAACCCACAGTTCCGAAGATGGATGTATTGGAATTAATGGAATCTTGTGAATGTGTCCCCTTTTTCACACAATCCTGAAAATGAAATTTCAAAATCAAAAGTTTCAACAAACAAAACTACACAACAAGTTCTACAAAAACCAAAATCAGCAGTGGTGACTTCAAAACCAACTCAAAAACCCACTGTTGATAATTCAAAAACCAAGCAAACCCTAAATCTTGTGAAAAGAAAAACTCCTTTTAGAGATTCGAAACAAAATGAAGAAATTGCTTCCACTTCTGAAACAAAGCCTGTTTGCTCAAAAATCTCAGAAGTTAAAAATCGAAATGAAAAACCAACCTTTACACCAACGAAACCTAACTTTCCAAATCCTAAATTTCGAAAACCGACGAAGATAACATTTTCAAAAGGAAACAATCTGATAGATACATTCCACAAATGGCTGGACAACAATTTGGAAATGTTCAAGGATAAGGATCTCTCATTAAATGACTTTAAATTGGCATACGAAGAGTATCTTTGTACCTCTACGTTGTGTAGCTCAATTTCAACGAAGTCAAAAATGGAAAAACCAAAATAAAATTGGAAAAGAAATGACCTTAAAGAAAACTTAACTGCAAAAACAAAAACTTCAAAATCTTCAAAATCCTCCAAATCAAAAAATTCCATTCAAAAATGGGTTCCGAAGTCTGTCACTTTGTCAGTCACTTCGGACTCATTAATTTTAACTACAAACTCTTCTGAATCCTGCTCAAACACATCGGAATCAAGTTCATCACATAAAGCTTCGGAGAATTTGATTAATTTAAATACAAATGAAATTTCTGAAGAGGCCGTAGAAAAAAGGATTCAAGAATCATTTGCTTACCCTGAGGACCCAAGATTGATTGGGTACCAACTCCTTCTTGATTGATTGCAGGTTATGTCTGATGAGCAGTATGATTCAAAATGGTACATGGACAGTGGCTGCTCAAGACATATGACTGGGAGGAAGGAATATCTCAGGGATTACAGGAATTTAGATGATGCTGGAAACGTACGCTTTGGTAATAATGAAACATGTCCAATTCGGGGATATGGAAAAATAACAAATGGCCAATTCACTATCAACCGAGTGGCATTTGTTGAAGGATTAAAACATAATGTATATCTCAATTGGTGGCTGGAACGGGAAACGCTGTAACTTTCAACAACCAAGGGAGTGTAATCACCAAAGAAGCAAGAAACGAAGTCTTACTGAAATCAGAAAGGAAGGGATCTATGTTTCCCTTAAATCTAAAGCCAGTGACCAGTGGGCAATCTCTATGTCTTCTCTCCAAAGCCAACTCCGATGTCAGCTGGTTATGGCACCGAAGACTTGCCCATCTGAACTTCAAAGATCTGAACAAGTTGGTGGCCATGGATTTGGTTCGAGGTATGCCAGCTCTCAAATTTGACAATGATTCCCTCTGCTCTGCTTGTGAACATGGCAAGCAGACAAAACAAAGACATCCTACAGTGATCAACCCCAAAATCACCGAACCCCTTTCTGTTCTATACATAGATTTGTGTGGACCATCTGCAATAGAATCAATAGGAAAGAAGAAGTACATTCTGGTTATCGTTGATGACTATTCAAGGTTTACTTGGGTGTTGTTCCTCCGAAACAAATCCGATGCAGCTGAAGAAATCATCAACTTTATAAAGAAAATGGAATTGATGCTCAACAAGAAAGTCCGAACTGTGCACAGTGACAACGGTTCGGAGTTCAAAAATCAGACTCTTGATGGATTCTTGAAAACAAAGGGGATTAACCACAATTTCTCAGCACCTTACACTCCTCAACAAAACAGTGTTGTAGAAAGAAGAAATCGCTCCTTGTGTGAAGCTGCAAGAACAATGCTCAACTTTGCAAATTTGCCCATGTACTTCTGGGCCGAAGCAATTTCTACTGTATGCTTTACTCAAAACAGATCCTACATTCACAAAAGATTTCATATTACACCTTACGAAGTACTCAACCGAAGAAAGCCAAATGTCAAATTCCTTCACATCTTTGGTTGTAGGTGCTTTATCTTAAACATGAAGGATCACTTGACCAAGTTCGATAACAAATCAGAAGAAGGCATCTTCCTTGGTTACTCTCAAGACTCAAAAGCCTACAGAGTCATGAACAAGAAAACTCGCAAAATCGAAGAAACCTTTAATCTAAGGTTTGATGACTACTACGTCAAGAAGTCTTTACATCCATTTCCTATGTCTTCAATCTTTCCAAAGCCTGCTGTAGAAGCTGCTCAAATCACAACATTCGACACAGACTTCTCACTTTTATTTGATCAACATGTGAGAGCTGCGGACTCAGAAGTCAAAGCACTAGATAACCATGAGTCCGAACTCTCCAAGCTCACAGACGGACCCGATGACTCCTCTACAAGCAGCATATAAGGACCATCTTCTGTTGAGGAGGAGCCATCTAACCAGAATATGGAAAATGCTAGTGTTGAGGTAGAGCCATCAAACCGAAGTACTAGTAGTACAAACACTGATGGGGAATCAAACAACAATCCAGAAGGAACCAACACTCTTATCTCTACACCCCAGTCAATCTCAAATATCATAACCATGTATCCAACAATCCAGGGGGAGCCAGAGATTGCCACTCCGAATTCAGTCACAACAATCCCTTCGGATAAAGCTACCACCTCATCAACACCAACAAACGACCAATGGAGAAACATATCAAACTCTACTTCACAAATACACACACCACAAACCAACACAAATTCGAATAATCACTTGCTAATGGGTGATTTTCCTTCCACTTCGGGATATCCCTCAGACATTGAGGACATCGATGCTGAAGGA
The DNA here is from genome assembly GCA_023525715.1 of Cichorium intybus. Lineage (NCBI taxonomy): Eukaryota > Viridiplantae > Streptophyta > Magnoliopsida > Asterales > Asteraceae > Cichorium > Cichorium intybus. Next base: position 71,924,861 of record CM042014.1, on the reverse strand, counting down.
CCTCCTGATTTTGATCCAAACTATCCTCCTTTGGACAAATGGACGAGAAATCATCCTCCATCACTTGTCATCGGTGACGTTCGAGATAAAGTACTGACTCGTGCACAACTTCACCAAAAGCAATTAGATCTTAACAAAAATTCTGAGTTGTGTATGTTCAATGTCTTTATCTCTAAGGTAGAACCTAAGAACGTCAAAGATGCATTTGATCACTCAGACTGGATTGAAGCAATGCAGTTGGAATTAGAAGAATTTGAAAGAAACAAAGTCTGGAGGCTAATTCCAAAACCTGCAAATGCCTCAATTGTCGGTCTCAAATGGGTGTACCGTAACAAGCTTGACACCGAAGGCAACGTAGTTCAGAACAAAGCTAGGTTGGTTATCAAGGGTTATTGTCAACAGGAGGGGATTGATTATGAAGAAACTTTTGATCCTGTTGCCAGACTCGAATCAGTTCGGATATTTTTAGCTTATGCTGCACACAAAAATTTTGATGTCTATCAAATGGATGTTAAATGTGCCTTTCTGAATGGTGATCTCGAGGAAACCGTTTTTGTTGATCAACCACCTGGCTTTGAAAGTAAAACTCATCCGAATTATTGCTATGTCCTAGACAAAGCAGTCTATGGTTTAAAACATGCCCCAAGGGCTTGGTATGAGACCTTGACTAAATTTTTAAAAGAATCAAACTTTAAACAGGGATCAGTGGACCCAACACTTTTTAGAAAGAAAGTTGGATCTCACTTGATGTTAGTCCAAATTTATGTGGATGACATAATCTTTGGATCCACTGACCCTAATTTGTCAAAAGACTTTGAAAAACTGATGAAAAGCAAATTTCAAATGAGTATGATGGGAAAGACAAACTTCTTTCTTGGTTTACAAATCAAACAATCTAAGGAGGGGATATTCATCAATCAACAAAAATATACGAAGAGTCTGCTTGAACGCTTCGGAATGACTAACTGCTCCAAAGCAAAAGTTCCTTTACCTGCAGGTACAAGGTTAAATCCATCATTGGACAAACCAAAGACCGACATACAGCAATACCGAAGCATGATTGGATCATTGCTCTATCTTACAGCCAGTCGTCCTGACATCATGTTTGCAGTCTGCAATTGTGCAAGGTATCAGGCTGATCCAAGGGAACCTCACTTGGCTGCTGTTAAGACAATATTCCGATATCTTCATGGAACTATCGCTTATGGTCTGTGGTATCCAGCAAACTCTGGTTTCTACATTCAAGCATATTCAGACTCTGATCTTGGTGGATGCTCTATTGATCGCAAGAGCACTTCAGGGGGTTGTCAATTCTTAGATGGAAAACTTATCAGTTGGCAATCCAAGAAATAAACTTGTGTCTCTATCTCCACCGCAGAGGCTGAATATGTAGCAGCTGCTGCATGCACTTCGTAGATCATTTGGATTCAAAGTCAATTGAAAGACTATGTCATTAATATGAGAAAAATTCCTTTGTTCTGTGACTCTCAAAGTGCAATTCGTATATGCCACAATCTAGTTCAACATTCCAAGACGAAGCATATAGCTCTTCGCTACCACTTCATCAAAAGTCATGTTGAGGAGGGGAATATTGAGGTGCACTTTGTTCACACTACAGAACAATTGGCAGATATCTTCACAAAGGCTCTAAATGAAGAAGCATTCACAAGAATCGTTCGGGGACTTGGAATGATAGATGGATCAACTCTTCAATAAATTCCAGATTTGTTCACTCTTACTCTGTTCAGTAAATTTACAAAAAGAATAAACTCCGCAGAACCCCAAAGTAAATTTTGGCTTCGGAGGTCATCGGAGAAAAACAAGCAAAAACACTTGCTACTTCACCGCAGTATTCCGAAGTAAAATATCACTTTGGAGGTCTGTGAAACAAACTTTTCTTCAAAATAAATCCTTCAAATTTGAAAATCACTTGAACAAATGTTAACTTCATCCTTTAAAGATAAAAATAAAGAGTTGTTTAAGACTAAGTAAATTCAAAAACAAGAAAAATTTATACCAAACGAAAAGAAAATTCTGATGCAAAATGACAAAGTTTAACTTTACTCTCATGAATTAACCAAGTAAAGGACAAAACTTTGATTTTAGATTCTGAAAATCATACCTTATTGCACTAAAAGGTATTTGGGAATCGACTTGAAACATTGGTAAGAAAACAGACTTCGAAATTAGGTCAAGGCTATTTTACACTTTGAAGCCTTGTTTGATTTCAATAACCTTAACATAATATCTATTTCTAACCACCCTTCGAAACTTGAGTCGCTTCAACTTCAAACTAATCATGTAGCCTCAAAACTACAAAGGATAATTCAAAGTGCTCCGAAGTTTTCCTCAAAAATAGAACCAACATCGTTTGATAAGCAAATTTAAATCTCTTTTCATTAAATGGTACAAAATTGAACTATATGAAGATTTTCACTCACAAGGACTGTTTAAAACAAAAACAAAATGCACCAAAGAAAGAAAACATATGGTGATGTTCTATATCTTCGGATAAGGAAAGTCAAAATAGAAAACAAGAAAGAAAAAGAAAAATAGAAAACAATTGTCAAAAGAAACAAAGACAAACAAAAATCAAAAGATAACCAAGGGAATGCAAAAGAAAAATCAGCATTCAAAATCTTATTCTTCTGTTTTAATTAACGGTACAAGGAGCTCCTATAACATAGTCGAGTACCTTGTAGAGAAATATGAACATTTCAAGTAGTCTGTCTTAAATGATAAAGTAGGAGTGGTGTATGAAGCTCAAAGGCTTGTCATCTGAGCTTAGTATCCAAACACTTCAACTGATGAAAAGGAATAAATTTTTCAAATGAATCTTCAAAACAATCCAATCAAACCATCTGAAACACTTCTGATGTTCAATTCATGAATGAAAACCTCTTTAAATTTCAAATGCAAAGGATGTTATCTTTATTATATTTGAAAAGTTTGAAGCACATAAGCACAACTAAAAACATGTTTCCTAATGCGAAATCAAGTCAGTGATGGGGTGATTAGACTTATAAATTCATGACCGATATTGAATCAAACAAACTTCCAAATGAAAAATGGACTTCCAACATGATTCGAACGACTCTTAACATTAACTCGAATAAATCATCTTTTCATATTATTCATGAAAACTAAGGTTAAACGACATACTGCATCAGTCAAAAGAAAAATCAAAAACTTACAGAAAAACAAAGAGAAAAACATATGGACTTCGGTACAGTGATGAACACTTTGCAATCATTTGTCAATCACCGAAGTGACAGAACACTCTTCGGAGTCAATAGCAAACACACCGAAGTGAGGAACTTTATGCTCCGAAGCGTACCCTCAATGGTCATAGTTTTTCATAACTGCGAAGTCAATTAAATGTTCAAATGATTTCCACATTTATGATAAATCACAGAGACAAACATTCCTTGAGTTTTAACCGTTTGCTTACAGCTGTCAATGAGAATTAAATGAAAAATATTAACCACAATGACGTCTCAAAAGATAACAGTTCAAATTTTGAATCATTATAACTGACAGCCGTATATTTCTCCTTTTTGCAGAGATAGTGGGACGAGCAGGTGCTGAGGTGTCCACTTTCTACTAGACCATTTTAAACGTGCATTAAATGGCCTAGGGACCACGAATGCTATATAAACTTCCCACCTCATCCATTGCACTCTTTACGCGAACACAAGTCTCATTTCTCTCTGAAAACTTACTCTCGAATTCTCTCTGTAAACACAACTTACTTCATCTTCTTCATTTTCATCAAACCTCTAACAATGGCCGCTGAAGGATCTTCTCAGACCACTGAAGCTATTTCAGTACCTGTTCTTAAAAGCCAGTCTGCAAATCTGGTACTACGCAACAACCTACAACTCTACCCAAAGCCCATCGATGCTCTTGTCGAATGCTTGAAGAGATCGATTCTTGTCTATGCCCTAACCTGCACACCATCGATTCCAGCAACACTTGTTCACAGGGCACATTACACCTCGAATGCTCTGTTCGACATGAACAATTATGTGAAATCCGTATACTTTGAAGCCATAGATGTAAATGGAAAAACTAAGAAAGTGCAACTGACCAAGGAGAAATTTGCTGAGGCTCTTCATCTTCCCATCTACGATCCCAAGGAGATTGTGACTCCTTCTGCTGAGCAACTCGTTGATATGTTCAACGAAATGGGGTACTTTCCTCAACTCGAGAAGATCAGCATGTTTAAGAAGAACCAACTGCCCGATCTGTGGAGATACTACTTCAGTATCTTCCTCAGATGTCTTTCAGGAAGAACTTCAGGGCTAGATTCTGCAAGTGTGGCCTTTCAGAGCTTACTCTTCGGAATCTACTATGATGTCAAAGTTGATTACGCTTCGATTCTATGGGCTGACTTCTGTTCACACATCAATCACAGTCTGAAGGGGACTGAAATTTCAAATGCAAGGTTCTGGCAATTGTTGTTCATGCCCATTATCAAAAGACTGGATATGTGGCAGACCCCTCTCTCCCCGAAATGAGGTACACTCCAATCACTGTATCCCCATTGGATGATGAACCCGCAGCCTACTGTGCACAAATACATGTAGCTATGCTCTCCAAGGTTCCCATGGAATGTAATGAAGTAAGCTCTTACCGCAACACTTTGGTGATCCCTTATCCTACTCGTGATTTGAGCAAGGAGACATCTGTCTTAGAAAATCCCAAGGGAAAAGGGAAAAAGAAGATGACTGGTGGACCAAGTGGTCCGAAGAAAGAAGATAAGAAAAGAAAGGCTTCGGTGAAAACCACACCGAAGAGAAAACAGCCGAAGAGACAGAGGAAACTGATTCCTGTGGATGAGTCTTCGGACTCTGAAAGGACTCCATCCACAGTCCAAGAAGAACAACAAGAAGAAGAAGAACAAATTGTAAACCAACCTCTTCCATCTCCATTAAGAACATCCAAACCACCTACACCACCGCAAACAATTGTCCCTCCATCACCACCAAAATCAAGCAGACCTGACACACCTACACATACAATTCCTCCTCCACCTCCACCGACAACTGCTCCTCCAACTTCCGAAATACCTGTCTCTGGTATTGATTTTTCATTACCAGAGTTTGACTTACCCATATCACCATCAAGACAAAACCCCACTTCAGCAGCACTCTTCGAAGCCTTTCACATGGCTCCCTTGAATGTTGAAGGAGCATCAGAAGAAGACCTACCGGATGAAGGCTTTGTACTAATGAAACAGTACAAAGTCCTCAACTCCAAGCTTGACACTCTCATTCAAGCTCAAACAGGATTTGACCCCACAAAACCAACCATTGGTGACATCACTGAAGAGATAGAATCTTTGGAGTTCACTCTATCCAAAGAAATAAAAGAGTCTGTGGAGTGTCTTGAGAAGAAGCTCTTAGATGAACAAAATAAGATCCAATATTCCTTCGAAAAGAAGTTGGAATCCGCTGTCACCTCCATCAACAAGAAGGTTGATGCTCTCACTGAGAAGACCGACAAAACAAACTCCGAAGTCATGAAAGCCTTGCAAGGACTTCGGAGTGAATTCCAGCAAAGTACCAAGCTTGAAAAACAGCTTGATGAGGCCAGAGCAAAAATTGAAGAGCTCACTGCCGCCCAAACCGCTTCGGATGTCACTAGATTTACAGAAGAACTGCAATGAACGAATGCAGCTCTCACACAAGATTTGATTACAAAGTTGAGAGTTGCACTTCAACCTCTGATAAATTTTTCTGACAGGTTGTCTAGGCCACAGGGCAGGCCTAGACAGATCCCTGCAGCCACAACAGGTCCTTCAACCTCAACCATTACAACCACTGCCATGGGTGCTAGTGGATCGGCTGGAGCTGGAAGCTCAACAGACCGATCACTAGAAAACATAATTGCCCCACACATGGAAGAAACATACAAGGCCAGACGAGCAGATTACAATTTGATGATCAAGATAAATGAATTTGCTCGAGATAATGGTGAATGGACCGTTGAGGCAATCAAGCTATTTGGATTTCAAAATTCAAATGTACTTAACAGACTTCCTCTTCGAAGTTTTGCAATTGTTGACTCCGAAGACATCCAGCTTGACATTCCATTCAATCCGAAGACCTTCGCTTTCCTTCGATTCGTCTCTTCGGTACCAGAGGATCAGAAAGCAAGTTTTTTGACCAACAAAATAAACTTTCATGCCAAATACATTCAACGGCAGAGCTATGTTTGGAGCCTGAACAAGATAAAGAAAATCATTTCAATTAAGGAAGCTGAAGTCTATTTGGGCTTCAGAAATTATGAATTTCTTGTTCTTAGGGGGGCAGACGAAATTGAATCCAGGTTCTCAATTGCAGATTTCCCAATCATGAATCCTATGGACTTCATCCAGATTCTTGATCTTCTGCGAAGCCGGGATGCTGCTCATGCTGCAATGTCTGCCCTTGCTATCAAAAATTACATACTGGGCTTTCTTAACAATTATCTTCTCTGGTTTGCAAAACATGACCTGGAGCTATGTACCTACTACAGACAACCTTTGAACACTCCTCCTGTTGTAGTTCAGAACATAGCAAGATTCAAGAATGGAGAAATCTTAGACGAACCATATGCCGTAGTTTTCAAAGGACTTCGAAATGAAACCGAAGTCACAATCAAGTTCTTTGAAATAGACTACATTGGCCTCCATCCCTCCTCCTTCATCACAGGGATGATTTCTCATGTGAATGCCTGTCATGCAAATTCCACTGAGAAAAAGAAGAAGTTCATAGATCATATGAACTGGTATATTGCAGTAAGAATGACTCTGAAGCGGGCATACAAGAGAAACTTTCGAGTATAGGCTTCAGATGCACTTCACACAAAGGGGGAGATTGTTGAGATCATTTGTGATGAAGTGCTCATATATCCGAAGTCCTACCCATAAGAAACCCCGAAGTGAATAAACAAGAGGAGACACCGAAGTCTAAAGACTCCGAAGTGCTATGCATAAAAGATCCGAAGACTTCACAGCCTGTCCTCTTGTCTTTTGTGTGCACGCGTATAGTACAATACGTGTTGCATGAATCTTCTATCCTATTGGCTAGTACACTGATAGGATATTCTCTGTAAAAGGTGTACTATTGGTATCACTGATTCAGTATAAATATCAGTGATACCATACCGTGTCAAAAGTGAGATTACAAGATTAGTTTACGAGAATTGTATATCTCCAAGATAGAAAACCCAACTGTAAAACCAAAGTTCTAATCGAATCATTCGGCACATGTTATTCATATCTTATTGTTCAATTAAGCTCTGTTGTATTATCTTTGTGTGATTGATTGTGTAATTGATTCAATATCTATATTAGTTCATCTATTCTCATATTTCAACTCCCTACAACTCCCATCAATCCAACAATGCCAAAATAACCATGGTTATTCAAGGGTTTGCAGACACCCTTAAAGCTGAAAAAGAAGCTCTTGCCACTCTTCGTACGGACCTAATGAAGGAGAATTTCGAACTGGCTTCCTCTTTTAAAGCCAAGGCCGAAAAGCTGCGCCAAGATCTTGCCATGGATAATGAAGTCATGGATCTCTTGGCTTCCAAAACTACAAAGATTCAACTTTTAAAGGCAGATCTCAAATACACTACCGCAGTCCTATCATCTGCTGTTTCGCAAACTCAGGCCATTCGGAGTTGTGTAAACAACATCGATACTTACATTCGTTGCACGATAGAAGATGACGATTCGATCCTCACTCCCTATGTTGGTGGTCACATTACGAACAAACTTCATCCAGATCTCCTTTTCCTGAGCAAAATAAAGGGTGTTTCGGAAGACATTGTCATTCCGAAACAAGGGGGAGATGAGAACACAAAGGATGAACCCAATCCGAACAATGAAAATGAGTCTGAAAAACTCAAAGAAAAGAAAAAGGAGAAGGAAAAGGAGTCCAATCAGGGAACCGAGATTCTAGAGGATGACGATAACACCTCGGACGCCTCCAAAGAAGATTAGGGAGATGGTTCGAAAAAGACCACAGAAATTCCCATCAAGCAAGCAAGATTCTCAACTGTCACCAATGTGAAGGAACTAGGGACTGAAAAGTCTGCTGATGACATTCAAAAACCAAAATCCGATTGGTTTGAAAAGATGAATGTTGGTGACACAACTGCCGGTCCTTCGAAATGAAAGGCAAAGAAGATCGGTGAAGATGATGAGGAAGAAGAGGTTGAGATTTCAGAAGCAGCTAAATTGGCCAGAGCTGAAAGAGAAAAAGAACTTGATGAAATTCTCCGAATCAGTAAAGAGTTAAATGCTGAAGATGCAGCCAAACGAGATGCGGCACTCCTACTAGAATCACGAAAATTGCACTTTCCAGGTTGGGATTACGAAACCATGAAGAAGGAAGCTATCACTCAGCCAATTCAGAACTGGTTGCTGCCAAATTGCTCTTACGACATCGGAAATCAAGTGAACTCTCAATTTGATTTTCCCATGACTGCTAGAGTATTTCTCATTCGATGCTTTGACGAACTCATAACGAATACACAACCTCGTGCTGTCGTCAATGATATGTTGTTTAACTTCTATCTGGAAAATTCAAAACCTCAATATCTCTCTTGGAGCTTGAAGAAAATTATGAAGCTCACTCCGAGAATGCCTCAAGTCATCTCCCCTTTCAAAAATGCTATCTTCCTAGCTTGCAAGGGATCCGATGAGAAAAAGGATGAATTCACTCTGGCTGATCCTCCTTTCATGAATGAATTTGATTGGGTTTCCCTGTTCAATATTCTTTCAAGGAGGGAAGACCATGAAATTCTTCACGATCATGTTAAGAAATTACTCATGGGTTACATCCTTGAAGTTGCGAAACTTGATGTAGAAGTTGCTACAGTTCTGGACTCTACTCTTGAATGCTCTGCTGAAAAACCTCCTTCCGATCTTAATAGACATCGTCTCGGAAAGATTAATAACAAAGATTGGAATGTGGCATATCCCTCCAAGGAAGGCCAAGAGTCAGTAAAAAGGATATTCTTTCTGTGAGAAAAACATTTGTACCGAACTCATGCGCTTAAGAAGATTCTTGATCTTATCAATAAGACTAGGGGCAATTCAGAAAATGATAAAAGGTGCTTCAACGACATGCTAACCTCGTACATTGCATTCCGAAAAAGGATCTTACTTCTGATTCCGCAGGTGTTTGAGAAGGTTCTGAAGGTTGCGAAACCAGAAGTTGATGAATGAAGAGACTCTTGCAATTTGACTCAAAGGGGGAGATTGTTGAGTCATTAATTAGATTGAGTCAATCGCGAATCTGATTTATCGCCTGATTTTGTGCCTTTAGATTAGCTGTTAGTTATGGAACGGGTCTGTCCTTCCATACTTAGTTTCATATTTATAGCATGCACGTACCCTAATTAGGGTTAACTTTTGTAATCTTCTTTATGACACTCATACAGAATAGTTCTCTCTGAATTGTTCTTGAGTTGCATATTAAATCATTCGACATCAGTTCTACATTTTGCGTGTTCTTGTTTATTATTATTTTTCCGCATTATTGAATCTAGATCCTACTTCTGTGTTTCTACAATCTCCTACCCATATAGGCTGTTTATTTTGGATACAGAATCCAATCTCCTAGCCATGAAGGCCGTTAACATTTGGATACAGAATCCAATCTCCTAGCCACAGAGACCGTTATACCATATCAATTGGGTAACTTGGCTAACTTCTAGGTTACCATTTCAAATGCTAAAGCTACTTCAAATTGCAAGATTTCAACCAATACATATCATACTAGATATAGTACAGATTACTCACCTGAATAGGAAGTTCTTTATAGTCCTAGCTAACACCACCGAAGCTTCAACAATCCTTTAAGGTTTTCCTACACCTACCCAATCACATACATACCAAGTAGAGGTGAAAACCTTGTTTTTTCAACCATCTAGGCTTGAAACTTGATTACAATAGCTAAGACTCGGGATTAGAAGCATTTCACCACATCCCAAACGTGTATATATGCTCAAGTTTCAATTATTAAATGGTGGTTCTTTACCACACTCGAAATCAACCCAAAACAACCAAATGAATCCATTCAAAAGGGTTAAAACCCTAGACCTTACCTTCAATAAGCGGGATATCAAAATTACTTCAATCCTTTGCGTTCTAGTCTTCCAATTTGGTTCTAATATGATTTGGGAAATGTTTCTAGGGTTTAGGAGAGGTTTTGTTCGAGAATTATCCCAAGAAATGACTGCAAATCGCGATTAAAAAGGGTGGGGTCTCCACGCAGCACGTCCCGTGTCAAAGTTACACGGCCCGTGTAACTTTCGGTACATTTCTCCCAAACTTTCTACATGACCTGTGTTCCATTTACACGACCCATGTAGGTTTCGGTAAAACTTCATCAACAACTTACACAACCCGTGTTCTACTTACACGACCTGTGTAACTTTCGGTAAAATTTCATCAATCACTTACACGACCCGTGCTCCACTTGCACGACCCGTGTAACTCATTTTTTGCGTTTTTCGTGCAAAAACTCTACCCAATAGGTGTTTTAACCATTCAAACACTTACAACATCATATTAAATCACAATTACACTATGATTAATATATAAATACTTACTGAAAGTAACGTGGTGTTACATAGATCTAGAGAATATTGTGGACCTACAGATTGGATCGCCGCCAAAGCGAAGAATCAGGCCCAAGAGATGTTTTTTCCAAAACAAAACCTGTAATGTCAAACTCGTCTCAAGCATCGTCCTCCAGCTCCCACTCATAGTATAGGCCTAAATTAAAGGGTCGCTCTACTACCAAGACAACTATTGAAGCACCCATTCAGTCAAAAATTAAGAGATCCAGACCAAATTACGAATGGGTACACAAAGGGCTGATTTCCAAAACATCCAATAGTTCTGACAATTCTTCATGTTCTTTTTTTGACAAACAAGACATGGCATGGGAATGAGTTTCAAGCACTGATAGCAGTGGCAAACCCAGTTACAAAATGGACTGGGTTCCCAAAAGCAAGTGATCCTGCATCGTGTGCAGGATCAGCTATGGAGGAATATCATCAGATATTGGTTTGCTGATAATAGCTACTCTTTGCACATGATAGGAGACATCTCTCTACTGTACATCATTCATAACCTTAATAGAGAGTTTGTGTCCGTTACGAGAAAAGAAAAGGAATGTTCACTCAAACAAGCAAATGGTTAACAAGGTTCTTCAAACTCAATTGCTGAAATACGGTTTGGTCTCACTTAACTCTTCTATCTGTTTTTGGTTTGATATGCTTACATAATTTTTCTTGATTTTTCGTTTCGTGACTAATAATTTTTCGAAATTTCGTTAATATTTTCGTTACCTCTTCTCCTTGCACAAATTTAGGGGGAGAGTTTAAAAATAAAATTAAAAATCAGAAAAGTTCAAAATCCAAAAATATTTTTTTTATATACAATTTTTCTAGAGTTAAAACAAAAAAAATTAGAAAATTTCAAAAAGAAAACTTCAAAATATTGTCATGCAGATTTTTAGGGGGAGTATAAAAACCAAATGAAAATTCAAAAAGGTTAAAAAATAAATAATTGTTCAATCCTGCTCTATTTGTGAGTTTGTCCTGTTTTGGTAAAATGATATTCATGAAGATAAAAATAGTTGTTTTTCAAGTCAAATGTGATTCACATACGTTGCAAAATGAAATAACTGGAATTAAAATGATGCATAGAAGGTTTAGTGTTTGTTTAAGGATTATGAATGATTATAGTGCTTGCTTATATGGTTTGCGTGCAACCACCATGAGCTTAAAAGGTTCGGTATACTTCAAGTTGTTATGAAAATGATTTTGTCTGAGAATCAGTGTCTACCTAATTTCCTCTACATACATGGTTTATCAAACTTGGCTTCCCCAGAGTTTGGGTTTGAGAGAAACTTTTAGTATACCATCTTGGTGTGTTGAGTGTGTCCAAAATGTCACAACCCACACTCAAAAGAGTGTGTCTTTTAGGCTAAAAGAGGCCAATGACCACACATGTCAAAAAGGTCACTAGGTTTACATGAAAAGAGGCAAAAGATTAGCCTAAATTACAGACCTTAAAAGAGGCCAATGCGCTCACATGTTTAAAGCGTAAGGAGCATCAATGCAAATTGTATAAGAACTCCTCAAAAGATGACAATGATGCACAAAAGGAGCAGCAATGAAAATTGTGTAAGAACTCCTTAAAATATGCCAATGTTGCACAAGTCAAAAGAGTGAGGAAAACATGTAAGAGTGAGGACTAAAAAGGAACATAGACTTAAGTAAAAGAGTCAGTTAACCAAAGAGTTTCGCGATTAGAAATGGGAGATAACCTATGTATGTTATGGAAATTTTGTTGAGAGATAGATTTTTGAGACAAACTTTTCATTCAAAGTAAAGAAATTGAAAAAGATTGTTGAGTTATTCTCTCGACACAATAAATGTTCATGTCTTTCTATAAATTCTAAACTGTATATGTATTGTTTTGAGAAAATTTATTTTAAAATGCGGCTGTGTGGGTCGTGTTTGCGATGAAAAGCGTATGTCTATCCTGAAAATATCAACCAAACTTGGGATGAGCTTCAAAATTTGGTAGGTTTATTTGGACTGGGAGTAAGTAATTCATTGCTTTAGTTGTTGTCTTAATTTAATTTTAATTTTAGTCTCATGTGCACTTATTTTTAAATATTTTGGAAAATAAAAAATTTCATATAAAATCTTTGATTTAGGGGGAGAGTTAGAAAACGATAAAAACAAAAATTAAAAAATGAAAAAAATTAAAAATGATAAAAACAAATTTCGTGTGCGTTTTTTAATTTCACTTTATTTTAATTATTTATTTGTTATATTATTTGTCACAAAATTAAAAAATCAGAATTTCTATTTACAAATCGGACCGAAAACGGTTTTGGGCTCGAATTGGTTCTCGGTGGACCCATGGGCCGAAAACCCATGTCGGCCCACCTGGGTTGTCGGTGGTATATACCCCAACCCTGCCTTCTTGATCCAAAAACCTTAAAAACTATTTCCAGCCGTTGCTCTTTCTCTCTCTAGAACCCTCGCAAACCCTCATCACTCTCTCTATCTCTCGAGATTTCTTGTGTGTAATCCATCGAAAAAGGTTAAAACTTGTTCTTGATTGTGGCTAATGATCTTGATTTCATGTTTGTATGGTTCGATTGTGTATTTTGTGCAGGTTTTCTGGGGCGATTTTGGGTTTTCGGTAAACTCGCGAAGGGTTTTCGCCAGATGACGTCATCGGGTCGACTGGCTGAACCAGGTCTAACCGAGATTGTTGGGTAAATGCTCTGAAATATTGTGTATTTAGTCAGAAATGGGATTTAGAAATTAATCACGGACTTCTCAAGAATCACATTCAACATCTATCACCATTTATGGGGATATTGTTAGTGTAAATGTCGAAAATATTGAGTGATTGGGGAACTTAGGAACTTCCAGTAGCTGTATAATCAGAACTTAAGAGCTTCCAGCAGCTATAAAATCAGAACTTAGGAAATTCCAGTAGGTGTATAATCAGAACTTAGGAACTTCCAGCAGCTGTAAAATCAGAACTTAGGAACTTCCAGCAGTTGAGGACCAAACTTTGTAAAACCAAGTTTGGGTCCAAAATCCTCGTCCTAAAATTAATCACTGCTGAATGGAACCAAAAATGAGAATGCCGAAATTCAGCAGTCTGTACCGAAGCTGGGAGCTGACCGAAGTCAGCAGGAAGTTCCGAACAGCAGCAGATTCCGAAGGTGATGCCGAACCAGCTCATACCGAAGGCTGATCAGAATTTGGTATTCCGAAGGTAAGGTTCCGAAATGGGCAATACCGAAATCACTTCAACAGCATTACTGAACTTACCTGTTCCGAACATCAAGTTGTACCAAAATGAGCTATGTACCAAACCCTAGATGATCCGAATCTGGTTCAACACTTGGTACCGAAGGTAGTTCAAAAAGTGATGCATACCGAAGCAGAAGCAGCAATACCGAAGCCAGACCAGAAGCTGGAATATCGAAGCCAAACAAGAAGCAAAGTACCGAAGGTAGCTAGTTCTGAACCAGAAGTGGGATCCGAACAGAGTGAGGATCCGAAATCACAAGGTTCTGAATTTCCAAGTTCTGAAGTCTAGTGCCGATTCAGAAGTTCCAGCGTTCAGAAAAGACCGGTGCTGATCCGTTCAGCAACGAAAGTACACAGCAGGTGCAGATCAGGAAGTTCAAGACACAGCAGGTGTAGATTAGGAAGTTCAAGACTTAGATTATTTAGACCAGCTGTAGGATTGTACTTTTGTAATATTTTAATATTATTTGTTGTACTTTAGGATTTGAAAAGATATCTTCTCCTCCTATAAATAGGAGGCTTGGGTCATGAAGTTATGTGTGTGAGATTCTAGTGAGATTATGAAGAACTATCAGTCCAATGTAGTCTAAAGTAATTGGAGGAGGGGCTGGAGAATTCTCTCCAGCCACCTCAAGAACATCAAGAATATCCTCACATCTCTTCCTTTTTATTCTAGATATCCATACCTTTTCTTCTAACTTCTTTTCTATCTTATCTCTTCTTTTCTTTCTAGATCTTCATGTAATTCACCTTAGACATAGATTTGTGTTTGAGCTTAACATCAAATATGTAACACATTACTTATTATCAATGAAAAATACGAATTACATCATATCTTTTAATTATTGTCTTTTAATTCCCGCACTTGTTCTTTACGATTTATTTAAATATTCTGCAACTTTACGTTTCACGTCATTTATATTTCCGCATCGTTCCTTTACATTTTATCACGTAATTTATTTATATATATTCATTTATTATTGTGCTAAAGATCTTGGACCAGAAAACCCCCGCGTTTTCTTATTATATTTTCAACAGAGATCCGATTAGATCCGGCCTGATCCAACCGATATCGTTTTGCCTGACCGAAATCTCCATGACCCGACCCGTTTTGACGGAAATCGCCATCGTTGACCGATATTGACAAATTTTTGACCAAAATCGAATTTCAGGTAATTATTTTGAAAATTTAATTTCAAAATAAAGAAAATTGATTCCTTGGTCAAAATTGAATTCTCTTGGAAAAAAAGCGAGAAAATTAATTTAAACGAGAGGTTTAATTTTATTTTAATAAAATTCTAACTTGGTTAGTTTGGTGCAGATAAATGGTTGCTGAATCCTCATACTTGAAGCACGTGGACTCCCACAACATCGTCGGTTATCTTCTGGATCCACCTGTCGCACACAAAGGCTTCCAGTCAATGATCAATGGACTCAACTCATGCCTCATTTCTCACGCCTTACGTTCCAGTCCAGTCATTTGCTTGGATTTGATCAACGACTTCTGGAAAGGTTCTGCAATCTATAAGCAGGGAGCGGATGGTGCTGTCTCAATAGAGTCAACGGTGCGCAGTGTAAAGGTGATCATATATGAACAAACAATTCGGGAAGTGCTGGAATTTGGCGATGCACCTGGGTTCCCGACTGAATATGCTGCTGACAAGGTTAAAGCAGCTCTGGTTGAAATGTGCTATGAGGGAAAGTATCCTCCCACCTTGAAGAAGCTACTACCTCCCTTTTGGAGATTTCTTGCATAGGAGGTTCAAATGAAATCAGTCTGACTGCCACCTCTGCAATCATTGCTCTAGCCATGGACTGGGACTACAATTACTCGAGATACGTGTTTGAGGAGATGCAAAGTAACTTTCAGAAAAATAAGAAGGATATGTTCCTAATGTATCCTCGCTTTCTCAAAATGATCTTTAATGACAGATATCCTCAGATCGAGAGGACGGCAGACACTCTAGCTCTTAAAGGTTTGGGTCCCAACACTTTTGGACTCATGAAACAAATAAGAAAATTGTAAAACTTCTTACCAAGGGTCGAAAAAGTTGTTCAGGAGGTTTGCTGATAAAGAAGAGATCCCAGAAGCCAAAGTTCCAGAGACAAACGTGGAAAGCTCTAAAACCAAGTTTGTCTTTTCATTTGAAGAGATTGTGATCTTGGATGATAAAGAAGAGAGCCAGGCAACTGAAGAGAACCAAGAGAAAGAAGAGACTGAGCTCACTGATCAAGTGCTTGAAGACCTTATAGAGGGCCTGTCTGGCCATGTGCAGGTTGAAACTGAAGTTGAAGTTCTACAGCAAACTGCGTTAAATCCTCCTCAACCAGTTGTTGCTGATATTCCTGACGCTGCAGAGAGTGAACAAGAAGACCCTACTCCCGGCTTGATCTAAAGAAAACGCAAACGACTTGATCCAAGGCTGGGAGTGTACGTCCCAGAAATAATCAAAGAAACTCCAACCCCTACACCTACTCCTACACCCACACCAACTGAATCAAATCATATAGTCTAAGATGTTCCAAGCCCGGTTATCCAAGAGGTTCACAGCCCGATGAACGAATCTAACCCCATGGATTTTGATATTCAAAGCCCTTTCGTTGAAAGAAATCGGTCTGCTGAAGAAGAAGTGCTATCGTCTATAGAGTTTCAAAGTGGTGGAAACTCTCGCATTCCACCTCCAGTGGATGTCTTCAAGGGCAAAAGCAAAATGCCCTAATCTGATTTTATGGATGTGGCCCTGCTTCAAAATAGAGTATTTGAGTTGGAACAAGACGCTACAGAGAAATACCTGATGATTGGTAAGCTTGATGTCAGAGTTGGTGAGCTAGAGAAAGACAACTCCGAAAAAGATAAGAATATTTCTGATCTCCAGGCAAATCTCGGAGGACTGACGACGTTGTACTTTGATTTAAAACAACATTTGTCACAGAAATTTGGTGTCGAGTTTTTTCCTCAAGGAGCTGCAGGAAACACAGATGCTGCTCCTAGCTCCAGATCTAATCCTCCTGCTCCTGATGAGAACCTTGGCCAATATTTGTCTCATGGTCCTCAAATTGCTGAAGAAAGACAAGAGAAACGGATGAGGATGGATCTTCAGAAACCTCCAAAGGGCGACACGCTAATCATGAAAAACTCCTATCAACATGTTGTCTCTCTCAATGAATCGAAAATGTTCATCCATTATATACGAGAGAGGTTATCTGACAAATGTGGAGACCGTTCTGGCATCAAAGTTTGGGGTTTTGAACTTGAGAAGAATTTGTGGTTCGTGAAGAGAAAAAGTGATCGTGTGGAATATTACGAGAAGGCCACCAAGTTCACGTCTTGGACGAGAGTTGATCTGGCTGAACTCTCTCAAGCTCCTTTTCACAATCCATCAAACCACTCCAAGGTCTGGATGTTCAATAGATTTTTAAAAGATCAAGCCAAGAACAACTTTAAAGACATGAAGACTGCCAAGTCATTCACCAAGAGAGTTAAAGGTGTCAAGGACACTTATACGGGTAAACCATTGAAGAACGTCATGTGGCCTCCCACGGATAAACTCAAGTCAATTCCCATCTCTAAGCCTATTCCAGACGGTTCTCTCGACAAAATGAAATTTTGGTCGTCTAATCCTATGACTGCTACTGTTCTGATCAAATTGAAAAACAATCAGTATCGCCTGATTGAGCCAAGGGACCTGCTAAAGTTTGGTGAAAGAGACATTCGCAGGCTAGGGAGTACTCAGATACTGACAGAGAATCCTTTATTTGAAGAAGCCACCAAGCCATTTACAAGAATGGCTACTAGAATTGTTGAGAAAGGTTATTGGGCATGGGCTCTGAGGGAAGTAGACGTACACCTTCTAGATCTATCCTGAAGACCGGAAAGGAATAAACCAAGGGGGAGATTGTTGGGCCCTATTTTGTGGTTTATGCTTTATTTATTGGTCTTGTAGTTATTTTGGGCTTTAGGCTTATATGTGTAGTTGGGTTTAGTGTGTAATGGGCTTGTTAAGTGGAGCTGGTATAAATTATAGGTGTGAGGCATATGGACAATCGATCAAGAAGATAATGGTTCAGGACCCGGTTCAAGCGTAACTAGCCAAGGTAGATCGGGATTGAGTGAAAGGAAGATGCAGGATTTAATCAGCACCAAGGTATCAAAGGAGGTTGAGATTGTTTACGATAGGTCATTAAGGATAACTGAGTGTTTTTCGCGATTGTGTATTGGAGATCTATGGGTGAGGTTTCCGATAAACCTCATCCTTACTTTGATAGGTGTAATTGTAACGACCGGTGCACATATAAAGTACACCAAAAATATTTTGTTTCCAAAACATAATTACATAAATAGTTTTCAAAATATCATTACAATATTAGGTGTACATTATATCAACCATTACCACAAGTAGATATCCTCAGGAGTCAATCCCACAAGCAGAGTTGGGCGCTACGTACTAATACCTGCAAAACACACCATGTAACAACTGTGGGATAAGAAATCTAAGTGCGTAACCAATTCAAATAACCAGATTAATCACACGGAAACTATATTATCAATTGGAGCACATTCATCTATTACCCATCCATATGATTTATATTTATTTCTATCATTATATCCCGTACAGTGCTATCACTTGCTCCCATAAAAGATCCCATCATAAATATCCAATCCCATAAATGTAACATCGTGCCCTTTTGGTGAGTGTTAATGTTCTAATCTTAGTGTGATTAAGATTAGTTATGTTGTTATACCTGTTAAGGTGGTTAAAATCCTTTTGGATGGAGTTTTTTATGATAAATGCCAACAGGAGGTCCCACGGGTCGTGTGCAAGTCACACGGGTTGTGTAAAAAGAGGTAGAAAATGATCTGAAACTCATCCATGCTCACACGGGTCTTGTAAACTGAAACAAGTCATGTAGAATTGCATTAGGGGCAAGCAGAGGGTTCACACGGGGCGTCTAAAACGACACAGGTCGTGCAGCCACAGTTAGCGTCGCTAATTGTGATCTTAGCAATGCTAATTTCTCGAACCAAAACCTCCCAAAATCCTAGAAAAATCCCTCTAACCTCCATAGATCGAATTGGAGCTCAAGAGCTTGAATAATTGAAGTAAGATTTGATACTATGCATCTAGGAGGTATGATTACTTATTCTTGGTCCTAATTAAGAGCTAAATTAGCTTGAGTGAGTTAGGTTACATGTTGGTGTTGATGATTCACTTGTAACTATTGAAAATAGAGGATGTAATTCTTGAATTAGATGTATAGTAGGGTTGTGATTCAAACCCTAAGCTATAAGCCATGGTTGAGTGAATAGAGCTATTGTAGAGTAAATACAAGGTGTTTACATATATGTGGTGTATTTGGTGTGGTATAGGTGCTGAAAGTGAAGAGAAGACACTTTGGCCTATCAATTGTACCATATGGAGCAATGTTAAGCTACTAGATCCAAGTGAGTAACTCCACCTAACATGTTAGTTGTAACATGTTGTATGTGTTGTTTGTGCTTATTTGTTGATAATACATGTAGTAGAATAAACCATGTAGACACAGAGAGTATCACTTGTGATTACATGTGTTAGAGAATTGTTATTATAGTGTGTAGTAACCTGTTAGGCCCTATTTTTGTGGTTTATGCTTTATTTATTGGTCTTCTAGTTATTTTGGGCTGTGGGCTTATATGTGTAGTTGGGTTTAGTGTGTAATGGGCTTTTTAAGTGGAGCTAGTATAAATTATAGGTGTGAGGCGTGTTTTGGTTCATTGGTTGGCTGAACACGTGAATAGAGGGACAAGGGTGAATTCGTTTTTTGGTGTATGTGTGATCTTGTGTACTACTCGTTTTTAGTTAATATAACGAGTGCATTTGAAGATCAATTGCTTCTTGCTTTTCATCTTGTTCTTTGTTTTTCTTGAATGTTTCTCATTAGGATTTCACAGCAATTGAGTAATCTGTGACTGATACCGTGTTAGATCAAGTTTAGGACTTACATAACCGACATCGAGATGAAAATATCATGTCCACTTGAAGTAAGGTTTACATATCAGTTAATGAGTACTTTGTGATTATGTATAATTGAGATATTAGTGGTTTTATTAGCGAGTACTTAGAAACCATAGAGGAGTGTGCATAATGAGTATACATGGTGAAATTTATATGCAGTATGATGTTGTATGTATATAGTACTTGTTGTTTCACAGGTGTGCAGAGGCTGTTGTGTACGAGTAACATGTGGTCCGGGGGTAACAAGTATAGAGATGACTTGTAACTAGAGATGACCTTTGTAGTGTATATGAGTTAATACTCTAATTTTAAGTAGATGTATAACGAGTACCTTACATGCCACCTAAAGTAAGTCGGATACTCACGTGATAGGCGTCTTGTGATGACGTGTCAGTGTGTAGAGAGGTATGCGTTTAGAAGTGTCGGTAGTTGTTGTATGATTGTATAACGATTACCTTAAAGTCATGAGATTGGCCTTAGCGGCCGATGAAGAACTCACATAAACGTGTATTGTGCGGGTCATGTCGGAGTTTGTGGCCATGAGATTGGGTTTAATTACCAGATATATTATAGGAACCTTTGTGGTTCATATCGGCCTTTGTGGCTAGGTGATTGGGTTTAATTATCTGATATATTGTAGGAACCTTTTGATAGGTTTTATGCAAAACTTAAACCCTAAGTTCTCATGCAACCTAATAAGATCTATGTTTTCACTATTTGAACATATAATTAAAATACCAAAGGCCAATCGAAAATTACTAAAATAATACAAAAGAAAAACTAACTTTTAGTTGATTTCTTGAAAGCTTAAGCACCACAAGTGTCGTGCCTCAAATGGAATCACACACAAAGCAAGGAAGTCGAACAACAAAAATCCAGAGAGAATATAGAGAGGTGGCAGCTCAAATGGGGTGCCAGAGGCCCCAATTTATAGGCTACAAGTGATTACCAGAAAAGCCTTACAGATAAACCTCATTTGCATTCAGACTAAGATAAACCCTATCCCTAAGCTCTTTTCCGGCTGATTGATACGCGTGTCGCGTAGATATACACGCGCGTCGCGCGTGTCTATTCAACAATTGAACATTCACAAGTTTAGCTCCTGTACTCTTTATTAATCTAATTAATGCTGAAAATTAATCCAATTAATTTCTGATTAATTATTAATCAAATAATACTATTTCTAATTAATATATTATCTCCATAATATATCAACAAATTATTTATGTTGATTTATTAATCACATAATAAATCAATCTCTCTGTCATCATGTTATTCTATCAAACTTCCTGCTATGAGGACAACCCAAATGGACTTTGCTCCTATCAATCGTGTAAATACAAATTATTAGTCATGGCTTAGACACCTAATCCAACAGTCTCCCACTTGGATAAGTCTATGACTATAATTGCAAGTTTACCTTCTAATTGACCAGCAAATTGTAGTTTCCAAAAAGCCGCTGCCGAACTCTGACCCAATCAGTTCTGTCCATAGATAAGTGAGCATATGATCCTCCATCCAACAAGATATTTTCTGGACTTGATACATCGATTAAGGTCAATCTCAGTCCGATATTCTGTTTCCCGATTTCTGAGTTGCATATGATGTTGAAAATAACGATAATCGATCTCCACGAGTAAGGTTTTTGAGCCGTTACTGTGTGACAGATATGTATTTTATCTATAATATGCGAAAATAAAATAAGAGTTGCGGAATAAAATAAAGCGGTAAATCTAAACTAGACAGTATTTAAATAGACAGAAAGCGGTAAATAAAGTAAATGTTAGAAGTTAGAGGTTATATGTAATAAACGCCATTATCAACGATAAAGTGTTTTTACAATAAATAAAAAGGGTTAGAAGTTAGAAGTTAGAAGTTAGATGTCTCGGTTAAATACAGTCCATATATGTTTTCGTTGTCAAGGTTCAATTCAGATGTATTGGATATTTGGTACAGTTGATTTATAACAGTTTAAATAAATCAATAACGACACAGATAATTTCAAAAGAACTTATCGATGGCAGATGAATATGACGATTTTCTTTGAAGCTTCGATTCTTGTTCTTTGCTCGGGTTGAATGAGGTTTTGGTGATATTTAGTGTCGGGTAGAGGTTGTTTGGAGGTTTGAGGTTTGGTGTCGGGTAGAGGTTGTTTAGAGGTTTGAAGTTTTGGTGTCGGGAGGATATCTTGTTTCTTGCGGTTGTGCGGTTTGATTCTTGTTGCCAAATGCAGAAGTTTGAGAGTCTTGAGGTTTCTGGTCGTGGGTTTCTTGGAGAGTATATGAGTGTATAATGCTTGGTTAATTGGGTGTAACAAAATAGCAAGAGAAAGGCTCAATTTATAGTTGCTGAACACACAGCGTTCGCGTCGCGACCATATGGTCCGTCGCGTCGCGAAGGTGCTCCGCTGGTGGTCGGTGCGCTTTTTGTCGGGTCAGTGCGTCTTCGCTGGTATGTCGAGCTTTTCGTCGCGTTTACTTTTGGTTGCGTTGCTTTTGGTCGCGTCGCGAAGGATAGTGCGTTGGTAGTCTCGCGATTAGAAAGTTGGTGGTGTGACGTTGGAGCTTCGCGCTGGAAGTCTTCGCGTCGCGACCATCACCTTCGTCGCGTCGCGAGCGCTGTAGGTTTTTGGTCTTCTGTCTTTGTTTCTTCTTCACGTCGCGACCACTATGTATGTCGCGTCGTGATTGCTGTAGCAGTTTGATATTTTGTATTTTGCTCTTTGGTTTGAAGCGTTACTTCCTCAGGTTTGGATTATTTCTCAAAGATTCTCGGGTCTTGATTTATTCTTGTTTTTGATCTCGAATTCACGCAATCTGAAATAAACTGATATTATTTGTTAGATAATAACAGTTCATCTTATTTCAGTGATTGTCACATACAAAAATATATTTTTCAACAATTTCCCCCTATGTGATCATTACTGAAATAAGAACAGATAAAAAGGTAAGGTTGAAAATTCTTGTAATTTGGATAAAACATTTATAAAACCATATCACTTGTTTTGAAAGAGTGTGACTAGATTTTACTTATGTTTTTTAAAAAAATGTTTGTCAAGAATATTTGTTTCTGAATCAAAGTTTTATGTTCAATTATCAAAAGGTTTTTGTATATGTACTTTCATAATATTCCTTAAGATTTTATAACATTTATAAAGACGACAAGTGATCTTAATAGGTCGATTCAGATGAACTTCTCATAGGTATATCTCACACTTGACTGAGGTGTTTGTTTGTTCTGGGTGCAGAACGGGTGTATAATCACTAAAGATGAGTGATATCTCTCAGTTTGAAGGTGTTGACTTATGCTTAATATGGATTTATACCTATATACTTTAGTCACTTGGTCTTCATATTAGATAATCAATCACATAAGACTGGTTTCGGCATTACTCAGAGGGTTTCTTCATTCATGCCATTGATGTTCACTCTCTCTCCGTCGGGAAATACATGTAGAGGGGTTTAGAAATATTTATAGTGCAGTTTGCAACTAAGAATATCCAATTATGAAGGCTACAGTATCCCGGTAAGTCTTAGGTTTTGACAGCTATATTCGATAAAGCATTTGAGAATCTGTTTGTTTGGAATATTTTGAGAGATGTCTTGTCTTGATTGATTGTTGTTGTAAATCTTCCTTTTCTTTGGTGAGGCGTTCACCTTTGTCTTTATCTTTTCTTGATTTGTGTGAATACACATTGTGTAAAAGATATCTGATGTGGTTACTGGTTGTGATTTGTTGACATCATTTGTTGGATATGAGTTTGCGTTTTGAGATTTTGAGTTTTCTTCTGGTTTTCTTGGATATGACTTTGTCGTTTCTTCAATTGTCAGATTTGTTATGCCAGATGATGAATCTTTTCTTTGAAGTGGCTTGATTGAGGATAGGGATAGGTGATATAAAAGACAATTTGTCTAATATATAAGAAAATGATTGTATCGTCCCTGGTCATTTTGGTATCTAAGCAAAAATGAGACTAGCATCACGGTATAAGAGTATAAATCCTATAAGTCATCATGAAAACACCTTTGCTCACAGAAATGAATTCCACTTAGCATTTAAAGACGAGGCACAATTTCTCACATGGGTTTGGTTTTCATCTGAATCTCATGATCTTATGTCCCTTAATAGATAAAATCGTTATAATTGAAATAGATTCAAAGGGAATAGGAGAATGTACATAACGAAAATTTTGAGATTTGAACCTTCACTTTAATTTAAGAATCAATATGATTGAGAACATTCATCGAGCATAAGTATCTGAAAATTTAGTCAAGAAGATGTTAATCACATGGTTTTATAAGACTTTTAAAAGATAAAACTTTATCCTAATTTTTTTGATTTTTTATTATGTGGATGTTTTTTGAAAATTTTGGTTATTTGAATGTTTTTGGAAGATTTTGGTTATTTGAATGTTTTTGGAAAATTTTGTTTATGAAAATAAACACTCTTTTGTACAAACAAAAAGTAAGAAATTAGGGATGGATGTTATCTGGATTCAACATTCCTAGACGGCCTAGGAAGTATTGAAACTTGGTTTCGTCTAAAGCCTTAGTAAAGACATCGGCAATTTGATCTTCGGTGTTTATGAAGTGCAATTCGATATGACCTTTTTGTATGTTGTCTTTGAGGAAATGATATCGAATGTCGATGTGCTTTGTCATGGAATGGTGCACGGGATTGTGAGAAATGGCAATTGCGCTGGTTGAGTCACAAAATATGGGAATTTGTGATACTTTGTAGCCATAGTCACGTAATTGGGTTTGCATCCACATGACTTGTGAACAGCAGCTTGCGGCAGCTACATATTCAGCTTCTGCGGTTGAAGTGGACACGCATGATTGTTTCTTTGAAGTCCAACTTACTAGTCTGCCTCCTAGAAATTGACAAGAACCAGATGTGCTTTTTCTGTCTAGTCTGCATCCTCCATAGTCGGAGTCGGTGAAGGCGTTAAGCTGAAAATCAGAGTTAGCAGGATACCAAAGGCCAAGAGATGGAGTTCCTTTAAGATATTTAAAAATTCTTTTTACAGCTATGGCATGAGATTCCATAGGATTGGCTTGGTATCTGGCACAGACACATGTAGAAAACATGATGTCGGGTCTGCTGGCTGTGAGGTATAGGAGTGATCCTATCATTCCTCGATATTTCTTTTGATCGACAGGCTTGCCATTTAAGTCTGCATCTAATTTGTAACCAAAGGCCATTGGGGTTTTTGCTGTATTGGATTTATCAAGGGAAAAACGAGTTAGAATATTTTTTACATAATTTTCTTGATTGATGAAAATTCCATCTGATGATTGTTTGACTTGTAGTCCAAGAAAAGTAGTCATTTCTCCTATCATGCTCATCTCAAATTTGCTCTTCATTAAATCTGCAAACTTGATACTCAAAGATTCATCAGTAGAACCAAAAATAATGTCATCGACATATATTTGAACGATTAACAGATGCTTATTAAAAATTTTACGGAAGAGAGTTTGATCAATTGAACCTCTTTTGAATCCTGATTCTTCTAGAAATGTTGACAATGTTGAATACCAGGCTCGAGGTGCTTGTTTTAAGCCATAAACTGCTTTTTGTAACTTAAAACTGTGATTTGGGAACTGTGGATCTTCAAAACCTGGAGGTTGTTGAATATACACATCACGATCAATCTCTCCATGTAAAAAATGCACATTTTACATCCATTTGGTATACTTTGAAGTTCTTGTGAGCTGCATATGCTAGAAAGATACGAATGGCTTCGAGTCTTGCAACTGGAGCATAAGTTTCATCGTAATCGATTCCTTCTTGTTGAGAATAGCCCTTGACGACAAGTCTTGCTTTGTTTCGACAAACTATGCCTTGATCATCAGTTTTGTTTCTGAAAACCCATCTTGAACCTACTACAGTAACATCGGGAGGAGTAGGAACAAGATCCCATACTTGGTTTCTTTCGAATTCAGCTAGTTCTTCTTGCATGGCTTTGACCCAGTCTGGATCTTTGAGAGCTGAATGGATGGTTTTGGGTTCTGTCATGGATAAGAATGCTCCGTATAAACATTCGTTTGAGGTAGCGGCTCTTGTTTGAATACCAGAATTGGGGTCTCCTATAATTTGTTCTGCAGGATGATTTTTGGTCCATTTGTTTAGGCGAGTTTTTTCAGGTATTTCGATTGGTGTTTCTATGTCCCATTGTTCTTCTTGGTCAGTTGATTCTGTTGGGAATAGATTTTGGTTTTTGTCAGATATGTCTGTTTGGATTATAGGGTGAGAATGAGATAAAGAAGGTTCCCCCATAGATGATGCATTGGGATCATTTTGGACTGGTGGATTGGGAGTGTTCAAAGAGGAATTTAGTGTTGGTAATTCCCCCTCAACTTGATCTGCATTTTCTTGGTTTGATTGTGAAGTTTCTGCATCGGAGGTTCCTGTAGGAATTGTAGAAGATGTTAGAAATTCAGAACTATAAGCGGTTTTGGGTTGTTCAAAAAGTAAATCAAGATCAATTTCTATGTCCATGTCAGGAGATGGTGTTTGTGGAATTGGATTTTGAAAAATAGTATCTATCATTTGTGAACCAAAATGTTCACGATCCAATTTTCTGACATAAAATTCATCGAAGTGGACATCGGTACTTTCTTCAATTACTCTTGTATGTTTGTTCAGTACTCGATAAGCAGCTGAGGTAATAGAGTAACCAAGGAAAATTCCTTCGTCTGATCTTGATTCAAATTTTGAAAGGTGATCTTTGTTATTCTTTATGAAGCATCGACAACCAAAAATATGAAAGAATTTGATGTTTGGTTTTCGGTTGTTAATGACTTCATATGGTGTTTTATGAAGTTGTTTGTGGATTAAAGAACGATTTTGAGTATAGCAAGCTGTGGCTATTGCTTCTGCCCAGAAGTATTGTGGCAGATCAGCAAAGATGAGCATTGATCTTGCAGCTTCGCACAGAGTTCGGTTCTTTCTTTCAACAACGCCGTTTTGTTGAGGAGTGTAAGGGGCTGAGAAGTTGTGTTCGATGCCTTTGTTTTTGAGAAATGAGTCTAGAGTTATGTTTTTGAACTCTAAACCATTATCACTTCGGATTCTTCGAACTGGTCGTTTGAGCTTTAATTCAATCTGTTTGATGAAGTTAATCATTTCTTCAGGTGCTTCTGACTTTAGCCTTAAAAAGAAAACCCAAGTAAAGCGTGAATAATCATCAATAATAACAAGGATGTATTTCTTCCCTTTTATGCTTTGGGTTTTTGCAGGGCCGCAAAGATCAATGTGCAATAGTTCTAGTGGTTCGGATACACTAGATTCAGAAATGCTTTTATGAGAGGATTTGGACAGTTTTCCTCCTTCACAAGCTGCACAAAGAGTTTCATTATCAAGTTTCAGAAGCGGCAGTCCCCGAACAAGATCATTTGCAATCAACTTGTTGATGTAGCCGAAGTTGAGATGGGAAAGACGACGATGCCACAACCAACTAATATCAGCAGAAGCTTTGGACAAGAGACAGATGTCCGGTTTTCCAAAGATAAGGTCCATATCTAGTGGATACATGTTGCCTAGACGATCAGAATTAACTAGAATGGTTTTGATTTTGGCATCTGTGATTATGCTTCGTTGTTTGGTGAAAAGAACTTCATGATTGTTGTCACAAAGTTGTGATACGCTGATTAGGTTGTGTTTCAGGCCGTCAACATAGGCTACTTTCTTGATGGTGAAGTGACCATTTGTTATGTTTCCATAACCTTTGATTCTTGCGGTCATGTTATTTCCAAAAGTAACATCTTGTTTGGATTCTGTGGGTTTGAAGTCTCGTAGAAAGCTTTGGTTTCCTGTCATATGCTTGGAGCAGCCACTATCAATATACCATGTGCCATCCTTGGGCTCTCCAGCACAAAATGCCTGCAATTAGACAGTAAGTTTAGGTACCCAAACCATGGTGGGTCCTGATTTGTTAATGGTTTTTGATAATCTGAAATCATTATGGTTTGTGTTAATTGGACGAAGTGGTTGAGGCTTGATTTGACTTATCAGATTTTCCCAATTTAAGATTTGTTTTTGAAAGCCTGTCATTTGGAAAGATTTCTGATTGTGTGAAAGGTATCCTTTACGTAATGACTTGTTTGAAAATCTTTCTTTGTTTTTGGGATGAGGATGGTTTTGAAAGACATTATGATGATGGAATGGATTTTGGTGAAATGATGGTTTCTGAAAGTTCCCTGAGAGATTGAAGTTTATCTCTTGAAAGCGATTTTGAATTGGTTTTTGAAAAGGTTTTTGTTTTGGATTAAAGGTTTGTTTTTGTGGCACAGAAGCTGGTTTTAAAGGTTTCTTTTGGGTTTGTTTGAAAACTTTGGGTTTGCCTTGTTCCTTTTGAAAAGCAATTGGTTTAGAGGTACTGCCTTTCTCGTAAAAGGAGTTTGCTCTATTCAAAAAGTTTTTAAGTTTGGAGTTTTGGTTGCTAATTTGGATTTGGTGGGTTGAAGACCTATTAGTGAAAGATCTTTTGGAAACAGTGAAATCAGTATCATCTGGGTTACAGTTGATAACTGTTTCGTCGTCTGAATTTTCCTCATTAACAGATGTGGATAGATCTGTTAGAGTTGATTCAGAGTTTTCACTGTTAGTCCTGGTTTCTTGTTTGGCTTGTTCGATTTCGAAGGATTCTCTTCCTAATCCAGGTCTGTAATTCGTATCGATTTTGCCAGATCCTAAGGATGTTGCTTTGATGAAAATGTCATCACTTAGCTTTCTAGCAAGATTGATAGAATCCAGTTTTCTTTGAAATCTTTGATTCTCGGATTCAAGAAGTTTGATTTGTTTTGAAGAATCATCTAGTTTTAGAATCAAACTAGTGTTTTTGTCAGTTAAATCTTGAATTTTTAGTTTTAACTGAAGGACTTCTATTTCTAAGGCATCTTTTATTTCAGATGGAAAAACATATTGATTTTTTATTTCTAAGTCCCTTTTTTGTTTTAGAGCTTCATTTAATTGATCTAAGACGTGATTATATTCTTCTGATTTTCGTTCGACGTCTCTTTCAAGTTTGTCTCTAGTCCTTGTTGATTCTCCAAATCTGAGTTGCAAGGTTTGTAATTCAGATTTGTAGATATCAGATTTGACTATTGTGTCATGATATAGTTTGAGATCAGCTTTCAAACTGTTCTCAATCTTAGTCATGTGGGACTCAAATGGTGTTTTTGAAAGACCGATTTCTGAAATCATAGACCATACCTGATCGATGACATATGGAGCTCTTGAGTAGGTTGTGGAAGACATTTTTGGGTTGTGTTTTTTTTTTTTTTTTTTTTTTTTTTTGAAAGGATTTTGAACAAGTGATATTAAAATGAAATTTTTAAGGAAAACTTATTGGTTGGTTATAAAAACGCTACACAAATAAAGTTTTCGACAAAAATTTCAGACTAAATCACACGAGCTCTGATACCAATTGTTGAAAATAACGATAATCGATCTCCACGAGTAAGGTTTTTGAGCCGTTACTGTGTGACAGATATGTATTTTATCTATAATATGCGAAAATAAAATAAGAGTTGCGGAATAAAATAAAGCGGTAAATCTAAACTAGACAGTATTTAAATAGACAGAAAGCGGTAAATAAAGTAAATGTTAGAAGTTAGAGGTTATATGTAATAAACGCCATTATCAACGATAAAGTGTTTTTACAATAAATAAAAAGGGTTAGAAGTTAGAAGTTAGAAGTTAGATGTCTCGGTTAAATACAGTCCATATATGTTTTCGTTGTCAAGGTTCAATTCAGATGTATTGGATATTTGGTACAGTTGATTTATAACAGTTTAAATAAATCAATAACGACACAGATAATTTCAAAAGAACTTATCGATGGCAGATGAATATGACGATTTTCTTTGAAGCTTCGATTCTTGTTCTTTGCTCGGGTTGAATGAGGTTTTGGTGATATTTAGTGTCGGGTAGAGGTTGTTTGGAGGTTTGAGGTTTGGTGTCGGGTAGAGGTTGTTTAGAGGTTTGAAGTTTTGGTGTCGGGAGGATATCTTGTTTCTTGCGGTTGTGCGGTTTGATTCTTGTTGCCAAATGCAGAAGTTTGAGAGTCTTGAGGTTTCTGGTCGTGGGTTTCTTGGAGAGTATATGAGTGTATAATGCTTGGTTAATTGGGTGTAACAAAATAGCAATAGAAAGGCTCAATTTATAGTTGCTGAACACACAGCGTTCACGTCGCGACCATATGGTCCGTCGCGTCGCGAAGGTGCTCCGCTGGTGGTCGGTGCGCTTTTTGTCGGGTCAGTGCGTCTTCGCTGGTATGTCGAGCTTTTCGTCGCGTTTACTTTTGGTTGCGTTGCTTTTGGTCGCGTCGCGAAGGATAGTGCGTTGGTAGTCTCGCGATTAGAAAGTTGGTGGTGTCACGTTGGAGCTTCGCGCTGGAAGTCTTCGCGTCGCGACCATCACCTTCGTCGCGTCGCGAGCGCTGTAGGTTTTTGGTCTTCTGTCTTTGTTTCTTCTTCACGTCGCGACCACTATGTATGTCGCGTCGTGATTGCTGTAGCAGTTTGATATTTTGTATTTTGCTCTTTGGTTTGAAGCGTTACTTCCTCAGGTTTGGATTATTTCTCAAAGATTCTCGGGTCTTGATTTATTCTTGTTTTTGATCTCGAATTCACGCAATCTGAAATAAACTGATAATATTTGTTAGATAATAACAGTTCATCTTATTTCAGTGATTGTCACATACAAAAATATATTTTTCAACATATGACATAAGACTTCTAATTGAACACATCAATTTAGTCCTGGTAGGCCAACACTTTCAGTCAACTTCAAAATCTTCGACAGGCCTACAGATATCTATTTTACCATCAGGGTCAAGGAACGAATAAGCTTTGACTCATATGCTTATATCTTTTACCAGTCAAATCGCTCACAACAACACGTTTTATAACATCGAGTTACCGATGCGTTTTCGTATTATCAATGAACAATTTCCTTGCAAATTATAACTCATATGTCTCTGATTCAAGATCATAAGATGTTATCATCTCAAAATTGCTCGTGATATGATCCATGAAGCAATTCTCTGAGCGTGGGTTTATCTAATACTCAAATCTCTATTTTCTAAGTACTCATGAACGTTGCAACAAAGCTGTTGTTGTGTCTAACTCCTTAGACAGTCTACAATCCAATTGATGACAGTCTTGATTCACTACTTACTCCCTAAAGTATGAGTGACTATGGATATTTGAATAATCACATTATTTGGGAAGTAAAACATGCAAAATTGAAAACCAATGATAAACAATTGAGAAATAGCAGTAAACAATACTTATCAATAATTCTCTATTATTAAATCACCAAAAGTCAATTACATTTACATTGTTACAAGTTTCAGATAACTATCTAATTACTAAAACTAATATCATCTCTCAATCCAATACTCCTAGTATGCGGATTGTGCTTGATCCTACTCAGTGCCTTTGTCAAGGGATCTGCAGGATTCTCTTCAGAAGATACCCTCTTCACAAGGAGGTGACCTTCTTCTACCCTATGCCTGATGTAGTGGTACTTTCTGTCGATATTTCTGGACTTTCCATGATCTCTCGATTCCTTTGTCAAAGCAACCGCTCCTTTGTTATCGCATAAAAGTTCCATAGGCTCTTGAATTGTCGGGACTACTCCAAGGTCACCTATGATGTTCTTCAGCCAAGCCGCTTCCTTTGATGCTTCACTTGCTACTATGTACTCTGATTCGCACGTGGAATCAGCCACCGTCTCTTACTTGGAACTCTTCCAAGTAACCACTCCTACATTCAAAATAAATACCCAGCCCGACTAAGACCGACCATTGTCTCTATCTGTCTGGAAGCTGGCGTCAGTGTACTCGCTAACTCTCAATGCATCACTACCAACAAGGACTAGAACCATATCCTTCTTCCTTCGCAGATACTTGAGAATGTTCTTAACAGCTATCCGATGAGCTCTACCAGGGTTTCCCTGATAACGACTAACCATGCTCAAAGCAAAGGACACATTAGGGCGAGTACATGTCATAGTGTACATGATCGACCCTATCGCCGAAGCTTAAGGTACCTGACTCATGTCAGCTATCTCTTCATCTGTACTCGGGCTTTGAGTCTTACTCAATTTTGCATTGCCCTGGATAGGCAGCTCTCCCTTCTTGGAATTTTCCATACTAAACCTCTTTAGTACCTTATCCAAGTATGTACTTTGACTAAGTCCTATTAGTCTCTTCTTCCTATCTCTCAATATCCTTCTCCCGAGAATCTAAGCTGCTTCACCAAGGTCTTTCATGGCGAAACACTTCCCAAGCCAATACTTAACATCTTGCAAGGTTGGAATGTCGTTTCCCAGGAGCAGTATGTCATCGACAAACAGCACCAGAAAAGTGACTATATTCCCACTAGTCTTGACATATACGTAGGACTCATCTTTGCTTCTAGAGAAACCAAACTCCTTGACTTTCTCATGGAAGCAAAGATTCCAGCTGCGAGAAGCTTGTTTCAATCCGTAGATTGATTTCTCAAGCTTACACACCTTATTAGGATACTTTGCGTCCACAAAACCCTCTGGATGATTCATGTAAACATCCTCAGCCAACTTCCCGTTAAGGAAAGCGGTTTTGACGTCCATCTGCCAAATTTCATAGTCATGAAACACAGTTATGGCCAGCATTATGCTAATGGACATAATCTTGGCCACTAGCGAGAAGGTCTCATCATAGTCAACCTCTGGGGTTTGAGTGAAGATCCATTTGCACCCAACTGCCTTTCGACCTGGTACATTATCAACCTAATACCAAACTTGGTTGTCATACATGGACTTGATCTCCTGTCCATTACCTCTTTCCATTTAAAAGCATCAGGGACTGCCTCTGCTTCCTTGTAGCTAGCTAGCTCATCCAAATTTACCAGTGTCCTATCACTGACAAACATGTCACCATTTTTAGTTATATGAAAACCATAAAACTTGGATGGCATGCTAACTCTACTGGACCGTCTAAGAGGTAATGAAATGTCTGTCGGACCAACAGGAACTTCTTCCTCTTGTTGGGTGCTAGTTTCTCCTAAGGTTTCCCCATTGAATGACTCCTGAATTTCTTCAAGGTCAATAGTGCTCCCACTGTCCTCTTTGAATACGAGCTCTCTTTCTCGAAAGACTCCTCGTCGTGCTACAAAGACCACGTCCTCGCTCGGTCTGTAGAATAAGTATCCAAAAGACTGTTTCGTGTCTAGGCCGATTACTTGGGATCTGGTTGTTGGATTTTCCGAAAGGCTAAAATGCTGAAAGGATCCTGCCACCCCAACTAATCTTCTACCTGGCTATCATTACTTGATAAATCACGAGGTATCATGTTGGAATTATGGAAGGGTTTAGTGATGCAACTATGGTATTTATATATATATATATATATATATATATATATATATATATATATATATATATATATATATATATATATATATATATATATATATATATATATATATATATATTGGGCTTATGTACAGATCAACAAGTCTTCCCTTAACCTCCAGCATACTCTGTATATTTCTCCTCATTATGGGTGCACTTCTTTTATCAAATACTTAATTGCCGTTGCCACCTTCTAGAATCATCCCCTTAGGTCACACCCTCCTTTTCCTTTTTCAATGGACATTGCATATTTTCAGCCCAATAATATATATATATATATATATATATATATATATATATATATATATATATATATATATATATAATACTATTGCATATATATTCTTAAAGAATATTGCCTCATTCGTAATAAAGTGAGAATCACATTCATAAATAATACTATATATATATATATATATATATATATATATATATATATATATATATATATATATATATATATATATATATATATATATATATATATATATATATATATATATATATATATATATATATATATATATAAGAAAATATTGGATTTTCTGGGTCCAAATACAATATTTTACAAGGAAAAAGGATACATACGAGTTTAATGGAAATTAAAACTACACTTATTCAAGACATTACTTGTGGCTAGATGCCAAATACATAACTTTCGTTTCACATAAATTATATGTTCAAAACATGTCTTTATAACATTTTAGGCTTAATGCCAAATCATACTTTCCAAACATCTTGTGGCTTTATGCCCTTTCATACTTGAAAACATATAGAATTTGTAACCAAAACATACTTCTTACCCCACCCCAACCCCTACCCCACACACCACCCACCCCCACCCACACCTACCCACCTCCACCCACCCCTACCCCACCCCAACCCCTACCCCACACACCACCTACCCCTACCCACCCCCACCCATCCCCACCCCAGCCTACCCTGCCCCAACCCCTATCCCACACACCACCCACCCACCTCCACCTACCCACCCTACCTATATATATATATATATGTATATATATATATATATATATATATATATATATATATATATATATATATATATATATATATATATATATATATATATATATATATATATATATATATATATATATATATATATATATATATATATATATATATATATATATATAGCGGCGCTATCTCAAGAAATAGCGGCTCTATTGTCGATAGCGGCTCTATCTCAAGAGATAGCGCCTCTATTTCGTGTTTTAATTCTATTTTTAATTTCTTTTTTAAATTAAAAACTGAGAGGTAGTGAGAGGTAGTGAGAGGTGAGCATTACCGGGGGTAAAGTGAGGAGAGAAAAATGCTGACTGGATGCAACCTTTTGGTAGGGACAAGATTGAGGATGTGGGCGGCAGTCTCAAAGGCATACCCCCAGAAGTGGATGGGAAGATAAGCTCGACTCATCATGGAACGAACCATGTCCAACAGGGTTCGGTTACGCCTCTCAGCAACACCGTTCAACTGTGGTGTTCTAGGAGGTGTCAACTGTGAAACAATTCCACATTCCTTAAGATAGTCAAGGAACTCGATACTAAGATACTCACTGCCTCTATCAGATCTAGGCATCTATATCTTCATACCCAATTGATTCTCAACTTCATTCTTAAACTCTTTGAACTTTTCAAAGGTTTCTGACTTATGCTTGATTAAGTAGATATACCCATATCTGCTAAAATCATCAGTAAAAGTCACGTAGAACCGATTGGCATCCCTTGTGGTTGATCTTAATGGTCCGCACACATTTGTGTGTATGATATCCAACAGACCTTCACCTCTTTCACAAGACCCTATGAAAGGTGACTTTGTCATCTTGCCCAAGAGACAAGATTCGCATACATCATCCGACGTGAGATCAAATGATTCCAACACTCCATCCTTTTGGAGTTGGGCGATGCATTTCTTGTTGATGTGCCCAAGACGACAATGCCACAAGCATGCCTTTTCTACACCATTAGAAGAATCAATCTGTAATACACTATTGCCTAAATTGTCTACACAAGTCACTGTTTCATACACACCATCACAAGGTAAAGCTTCAAATATAAAGACATTATTCTTATAAACATAAATTGAACCATTCAATTTATTAAAAGAATACTTAAAACCTTGTTTGAAAAATGCATGAAATGAAATAATGTTTCTTGCCAAATCTGGCGAATAGCAACAATTCAAAAGTTCTAAACTAACATCACTACTGAGCACTAAGTTATAAACTCCGATCTTGGTTACAGGTGACGATCGCCTATTGCGCATGATCAAGTTTATTCTCCCGTGCTCCACCTACATACTTTCCTTTAGGCCCTGCAAATCATAAGAAATGTGAAAACCACATCCTGTATCAAGGACCCAAGAACAATAAGATGATGAGTTTTTAGAGATAGTGTATATACCTGCTGACGATGGCTTCACTTTACCATCTTTGATGTCCTGCAAGTATTTGGGGCACCTTCTTTTCCAGTGGCCCTTCTCTTTGCAAAAAAAGCAGTCGGTTCTTTGGGGTTCGAGACATGAGGAATGCCAGAAGGCCTGGGTCTTGGGCTATTACTGGATGACCCGACTTGAACCTTGTCCTTCCAATTCTGCTTGGGAGGACCTTTCCTCTTCTTTCCTTTCCCTTGTCCAATTGCCAAGACAGGAGTGTTCACAGAAGGTACACCTTTACCCTTTAGCCCATCTTCTGCAGTCTGCAGCATGTTATGCAGCTCAGCTAATGTGGTCTGAGTGTTGTTCAAATGATATGCCAGTATAAACTGATCATAACAACTCGGCAATGAGTTAAGGACCATATCAATGGCCAATTCATCGTCGATCTGCATATTCAGCTTCTGAAGCCTCTCCACATATCTCTGCATCCTTTGTAACCATGATGTAGGCCACATTGGTCGCGTCATCATAGTGTTTCTTGTACAAGGAATATTCCTCGGGAGTAGCCGTGTCGGGGTCAACTTCAATAAGCTCCTTGTCAAGGACATACTCTTTGTCCTCAAACCGTAGAGCCATTTTTATGTTCCTCATCCCATCATTGTAATTTGTGTCATCTAATGTCACTTTAGGGCACAATGAGAGGATCGAAGTGACGTTATTGTTGTTGGAGTGGGGTGCGGGTTGGGGAGCAGAAGTATCAGCGGAAGACATCTATAGAAGAAGGTAGTTTCAATTAGAT
Source organism: Cichorium intybus (assembly GCA_023525715.1). Lineage (NCBI taxonomy): Eukaryota > Viridiplantae > Streptophyta > Magnoliopsida > Asterales > Asteraceae > Cichorium > Cichorium intybus. Next base: position 71,888,411 of record CM042014.1, on the reverse strand, counting down.
ATATATTCCTTAATATTAACCCAAGAATAATAATTAAGGCAACGACCCATATAATTTCACAACTTAGAAGAGGGATGCCGTAATCTAATTGTAAATTTTATAAAGGTAAGCGAATGACGATTCACCAATTCCACCACGAAAGATAATCATATTAAGTGAAATTCCTAGATCTTTGAGATTTATTGAACAGTTCAATAGCATGTTTAATCTCGGACTATGCTCTTACTTTTGTGACTGGGATGCCGAGGATCACAAACAAGATGTGAATAACCATGCAAATTAGCTTGGTAACCTCAATGTCATTTGTCATCTCAAATTGATGTGTCGGTAACCACACACGCTCCATCAACAATGATAAATTTTTGAGATACCCATTACCACTCTTTATGAGCCCCTATTAGTGTGTCGGTAAGCCACACACGCTCCACTAATGTCTCATAAAGTGTAATGTGTAATTTCATGGATTAGCATATCTTTCACATTTTTTTCTAAAGTAACTAGATTTGGGATTTTATAAAAATGGTTCTAGTACTTTGATTAATAACATTTTAGGTTTAATGAGATTAAGCGATCCTATCAAACCCGTTTGGCTAACGACCCTCCACTGATCAAGAGAGCGGTGGGTAAGAGTGGACACCCATTTAACCGCCATTTTATAGACAGTTTCCTTATACCCTCCTTATAGACCAGCTTCGTGAATGAGGCATACTAGCGATTTGACTGACAAATTCTTATACATATATGTATTAACTTTTAATAATAATATATATAAGATGTATTTTAAACTTTTAAAATATTATTGGTTTAACCATTTAAATTTTCGAAAATTAACTATTAATTTAAATTTAAATTTAAACCTTAATTGATTTAATATTTATCTTTTAATTAAACAATTAATTAAATAATTAAATCAGCTAGGCATCACAAATTAATCAAATTAATTTAATCCTATCGTTTAACCCACTAAAATCAAAAACACATAAGGGTTTAAGGTTATCCATTTATTAATTAATCACAATTACCAAAAATAGAAAAACCTTCTAAAACCCTAAGCCTATATTCGCAAATTAGGGTTGGCAGGGGCTAGGGTTTCGAAATCCCTAACCCTAAAAATCGATCAGGCCATAATTAGGGTTTAGAATCAATAAACCCAAAATCCAAGGTATAACTATTACAACAATTCAAACAGAAAACAACATGGCTCGGATACCACTAATAGGTTTTATGCAAAACTTAAACCCTAAGTTCTCATACAACCTAATAAGATCTATGTTTTCACTATTTGAACATATAATTAAAATACCTAAGGCTAATCGAAAATTACTAAAAGAATACAAAACAAAAACTAATCTTGAGTTGATTTCTTGAAAGCTTAAGCACCACAAGTGTCGTGCCTCAAATGGAATCACACCCAAAGCAAGGAAGACAAACAACAGAAATCCAGAGAGACTACATAGCGGTGGCAGCTCAAAAGTGGTGCCAGAAGCCCCTATTTATAGGCTACAAGTGATTACCAGATAAGCCTTAGAGATAAACCTCATTTGCCTTCAAACTGAGATAAACCCAATCCCTAAGATCTTTTCCGGCTAATTGATACGCGCGTCGCGTAGATATACACGTGCGTCGCACGTGTCTATTCAACTATTGAACATTCACAAGTTTAGCCCCTGTACTCTTGATTAATCTAATTAATGCCCAAAATTAATCAAATTAATTTCTGATTAATTATTAATCCAATAATAGTATTTCTAATTAATATATAATATCTCCATAATATATCAACAAATTATTATATTGATTTATTAATCACATAAAAAATCAATCTCTCTCTCTCTCTTCATGTTATTCTATTAAACTTCCTGCTATGAGGGCAACCCAAATGGACTTTGCTACTATCAATCAGGTAAATACAAATTATTAGTCATTCTTAGACACCTAATCCAACACCTTTTTAGTTCATATCGGCCTTTGTGGTTAGGAGATTGGGTTTAATTACCCGATATATTTGATAGGTTTTATGCAAATCAACTAAACTTAAACCCTAAGTTCACATGCAACCTAATTGGATCTATGTTTTCACTATTTGAACATATAAAATATACCTATAGGCCAATCGAAATTTACTAGAAGAATTAAAAGAAATTACTAACCTTTAGTTGAATCTTTTGGAAACTAGCATCACACGTGTCATGCCTCAAATCTAATCACACCCAAGCAAGCAACCAGAACACTCCAGAGAGAGAGAGAATAATGAGCACTGAATATGGGATCTAGAGCCCCATATTTATAGCCTCTAAAAGGATCAGCAGATAAACCTCATTTGAATTCAAACTGTGATGAAACCCTATCTCCAATCTCTTTTTCCGGCTACAGGAGGCGCGCGTCGTGCGTGACTTTTCATCCGCGTCGCGCGTGTCATCGTTCAACTATTGAACAATTACAAATCAGCCCCTGCACTTTTAATTAATCCAATTAATCACAAAATTAATCCAATTAATTTTTGATTAATTATTAATTAAATAATACTATTTCTAATTAATATATTATTCTCATAATACATTAAAAAATTATTTATATTGATGTATTAATCACATAATAAATCAATCTTTCTCTCTAGAAGTTATTCTGTCATATTGCCAGCTATGAGGGCAACCCAAAAGGACTTTGGTACTATCAATCAAGTAAATACAAATTATTAGTCATGGCTTAGACACCTAATCCAACAGTCTCCCACTTGGATAAGTCTATGACTATAATTGCCAGTTTACTTTCTAAATTGATCAGCAAATTGTAGCTTCCAAAAGCCGCTGCCGAACTCTGACCCAGTCAATTCTGTCTTAAGATAAGTGATCATATGATCCTCTGTTCTACAAGATATCGTTTAGACTAGGAACACGGATTAAGATCAATCTCAGTCCGATACTCTGTTTCTGGATTTCTGATTTGCATATGACATAATACTTCTAATTGAACACATCAATTTAGTCCTGGCTGGCCAGCACTTCAGTCAACACCAAATCACCGGGAGGGCTACAGATATCCCATCAGTCTAAGGAACGAATAAACTTTGACTCATATGCTTATACCTTTTACTTGTCAAATCGTTCACAACAACACGTTTTATAACATCGAGTTACCAATGCGTTTATGTACTATCAATGAACAATCGCCTTGTAAATTATAACTCATATGTCTCGGCTTTAAGACTATAAGATATTATCATCTCAAAATTGCTCGTGATATAATCGATGAAGCAATTCTCTGAGCATGGGTTTATCCAATACTCAAAACTCTATTTCTAAGTACTCATGAATGTTGCAGCAATGCAGTTGCTATGTCTAACTCCTTAGACAGTCTACAATCCAATTCATGACACTCTTGATTCACTACTTACTTCCTAAAGTATGAACGACTATGGATGTTTGAACAATCATATTATTGGGGAAGTAAAACATGCAAAATTGAAACATAATGATAAACAATTGACAAATAGCAGTACACAATACTTATCAATAATTCTCTATTATGAAATCACCAAAAGTCAATTACATTTATATTGTTATAAGTTTCAGATAACTATCTGACTAGAAAACTAATATCATATCTCAGACCTATGCTCCTAGCATGCTGATTATGCTTGATCCTACTCAGTGCCTTTGTCAAAGGATCTACAGGATTCTCCTCTGATGATACCCTAGTTCATAATGAGGTGACTTTCTTCTACCCTATGGCTGATGTATTGGTACTTTCTGTCGATGTGTCTGGACTTTCCATGATCTCTCGGTTCCTTTATCAAAGCAACCGCTCCTTCGTTATCATAGAGTAGTTCCATTGGCTCCTGAATAGTCGGGACGACTCCGAAGTCACCGATGAAGTTCTTCAGCCAAGCCGCTTCTTTTGATGCTTCACTCGCAGCTATGTACTCTGATTCACATGTTGAATCAGCCACCGTCTCTTGCTTGGAACTCTTCCAAGTAACCGCTCCACCATTCAAAAGAAACACCCAACCCGACTCAGACCGACCGTTGTGTGTATCTGTCTGAAAGCTGGTGTCAGAATACGAACTAACTCTCAACGTATCACTGCCACCAAGGACTAGAACCAAGTCCTCATCCTCCGCAAATACTTGAGAATATTCTTTACGGCTATCCAATGAGCTCTATCAGGGTTTCCCTGATAGCTACTGACCATGCTCAAAGCAAAGAACATGTCAAGGCGAGCATATGTCATAGCGTACATGATCGACCCTACAGTCGAAGCGTAAGGTACCCGAATCATATCAGCTATCTCATCATCCGTACTTGGGCTATGAGTCTTACTCAATTTTGCATTGCTCTGGATAGGCAGTTCTCCTTTCTTGGAATTTTCCATACTAAACCTCTTTAGTACCTTATCCAAGTATGTACTTTGACCAAGTCCTATTAGTCTCTTGTTTCTATCTCTCAATATCCTTATCCCAATAATATACGCTGATTCTCCGAGGTCTTTCATGGTGAAACACTTCCCAAGCCATGATTTAACATCTTGCAAGGTTGGAATGTCGTTTCCCATGAGCAATATGTCATCGACATACAGCACAACTATACTCCCACTAGCCTTGACATACACGCAGGACTCATCTTCGCTCCTAGAGAATCCAAACTCTTTTACTTTCTCATGGAATCAGTGATTGCAGCTGCGAGAAGCTTGCTTTAATCTGTAGATTGATTTCTCAAGCTTACACACCTTATTAGGATACTTTTTGTCTACAAAACCCTCTAGCAGATTCATGTAAACATCCTCAGCCAACTTCCCATTGAGGAAAGCGGTTTTGACATCCATGTACCAAATTTCATAATCGTGAAATGCAGCTATGGCGAGCATTATCGTAATTGACTTTATCTTAGCCACTACTGAGAAGGTCTCATCATAGTCAACCTCTGGGGTTTGAGTAAAGCCCTTCGCCACCAGTCGAGCCTTGAAGGTGTGTACCTTTCCATCCATGTCGGTCTTCTTCTTGAAGATCCATTTGCGCCCAACTGTCTTTCGACGTGGTACATTATCGACCAAATTCCAAACTTGGTTGTCATACATGCACTTGATCTCGCTGTCCATCGCATCTTTCCATTTAGCAGCCTTAGGGCCTACCACTGCTTTCTTGTAGTTAGTTGGCTCATCCAAATTTAGCATTGTCCTATCACTGACAAATGTGTCACCATCCGTAGTTATATGGAAACCATAAAACTCTGGTGGCATGCTAACTCTACTGGAGCATCTAAGAGGTAATGAATTGTCTATCGGACCAACAGGAACATCTTCCTCTTGTTAGGTGCTAGTTTCTTCTAAGTTTCCTCATTGGATGCCTCTTGAGTTTCTTCAAGGTCAATGTTACTCCAACTATTCTCTTTGAATATGATCTCTCTCTCTCTTGAAAGAGTCCTCGTCGTGCTACAAAGACCACGTTCTCTCTCGGTCTATAGAATAAGTATCCAAAAGACTGTTTCGGGTATCCAATGAAAATACACCTCTCACTTCTAGCTGCTAGCTTGTCGTGAGTCTCTCGTCTTACGAAAGCTTCATAACCCCAGACTTTGATATGTGCTAACGAGGGAACTTTCCCTGTCCACATTTCATGAGGTATTTTGGAAACCTTTTTAGTAGGGACATGGTTGAGGATGTGGACGGCAGTCTCTATGGCATACCCCCAGAAGTGGATAGGAAGAGAAGCTCGACTCATCATGGAACGAACCATGTCCAACAAGGTTCGGTTACGCCTCTCAGCCACACCGTTTAACTGTGGTGTTCTAAGAGGAGCTAACTGTGAAACAAGAAGATATACCCATATCTGCTTCATCCTTAAACTCTTTGAAATTTCATACACACCATCACGAGGTAAAGGTTTCTGACTTATGCTTGATCTCTACTTCATTATCTTCCTGCCTAATGGATTCTCTACTTCATTCTTAAACTCTTTGAAATTTTCAAACGTTTCTGACTTATGCTTGATCAAGTAGATATACCCATATCTGCTATAATCATCAGTAAAAGTCATGTAGAATCGATTGGCATCCCTTGTGGTTGATCTGAAGGGTACACACACATCTGTGTGTATGATATCCAACAGATCTTCACCTCTTTCACAATTTTCCCTATGAAAGGTGATTTTGTCATCTTTCCTAAAAGACAAGATTCGCATACATCATCCTACTTGAGATCGAATGATTCCAACACTCCATCCTTTTGGAGTTGGGCGATGCATTTCTTGTTGATGTGTCCAAGACGACAATGCCACAAGCATGCCTTTTCTACACCATTAGATGAATCAATTTGTAAAACACTATTTCCTAAATTGTCTACACAAGTTACAGTTTCATACACACCATCACAAGGTAAAGCTTCAAACATAAAAACACCATTTTTATATGTAGAAATTGAACCATTCAAATTATTAAACGAATATCTAAAACCTTGTTTAAAAATGCATGAAAAGAAACAATGTTTCGAGCCATATCTGGCGAGTAACTACAATTTATTAAATCTATACTAACATCACTACTGAGCACTAGACTATAAACTCCTATCTTGGTGAGAGGTGACGATCGCCTATTTCCCATGATCAGATTTATTCTTCCGTGCTCTACCTCCCTACTTTCTTTTAGGCCCTGCAAATCAGAATAAATGTGAAAACCACATCCTGTTTCAAGGACCCAAGAACAAGAAGATGATGAGTTTTTAGAGATAGTGTATATACCTGTTGACGATGGCATCACTTTGCCATCCTTGATGTCCTGCAAGTATTTGGGGCATCTTCTTTTCCAATGGCCCTTCTCTGTGCAATAAAAATAGTCAGCCTCCTTGGGTTTCAAGACATGAGGAGTGTCAGAACTGGGCCTTGCTATTGGACCATTGCTGGATGACCTGACTTGAGCCTTGCCCTTCCAATTCTGCTTGGGAGGACCTTTCCTATTTTTTCCTCTTCCCTGCCCAATAGCCATGACAGGAGCATGGGCGGAAGGTACACCTTTACCCTTCAATCCGTCTTCTACAGTCTGTAGGAAATTATACAGTTCAGCCAAGGTGGTCTGAGTGTTGTTCAGATGTGGTGGTGTTCGTAAGTAATCTATAGTTGCAATACAATCGATTTTCACGGGAACGTAAGTTGGGATTTAATTAGCAATGGAAGCAAAGATGTTCTGGTAATGCTCGTGTATTCTTCCGTCAAGAAGCAATAAGAGACCAAGGGACCTGACCTCAGTTCAAGGAAATCAGAGGCAGCATAACGACGGTACCGGGTTACCATTGTCAGGTAACAATAGCAGCCGATGGATACGAAGGCGCTACTAGTCAGTCGAAGCTTTGGTCGAAATGAAGATTGCTATGAGAGAAAGAAGACAAGGGATGAGTTATAAGTTGTTTATCGCCACCGGAGATGTGAACGTGGGGAGGGCTGGCAAGGAGGATAAGTTGGGTCGACAATGGCGTATTCGTTTTCTAGTGAGCTATCGTTCCCATACACAAAAGGGTGGAAGGGGCTCTTGATAAGCCTGATGGCATCTAGGATACAACAGAGCAACCCATCGGACCTGCAAGTTTCACAATGTGTTCGTGTGATATGTGTTCTGGGCACAGAGTTAGTCACCGGAGCTCAGCATACCGGGGATGGTAAGGTGGTGTCGGTGAAGGTTTTGTGGATGGAGAAAAAGTTTGGAAGGAGAAAAAAGATCCTGTCGGACTTGGAAGGTGCTCGACATGGGGGGTACGACATGTGGTCGTTGTTGGCTCGCTGTCGCCGGAGAACGCAACGTCGCCGGAGGATGCAGTCGTAGGAGATGGGGAGGTCGTCGGATGTGGAGGCGTGGTTGGCAGGTTGAGTCAGCGAACTTGCAGGTATCTCCCGATTGGTTACTTCCGTTTTGGGTCTAACCTAGTGGACTTCTAGGTGGGCTTTGTGTTAGCTTTGTTGTTGGGCTAAAAAGTTAGTCCGTTTTTGGGCTCCTGAGATTTCCTTATAATACCTCTAGTTGGACTTTTATTGATGAGTTATGGATTGGAATTAAATAAGTCATATATATATATATATATATATATATATATATATATATATATATATATATATATATATATATATATATATATATATATATATATATATATATATATACGAATTGAGTTAAATGATTAGAAGATCATAAATTAATTTCATGATTTTAATAATTAACCGAGTATTTATTTAAAATAAGAGTTTATTCATTTTAAGCGCAATTTAGTCAATTATTAAACACAATATGGATTTTAAGAGGAGCAATAAGTCGTTTAAGATGAATTATATACGAAATAATTGAACTTAGTCCCCGTTTAATCATGAGTTCAACTAGTGAAAGAGATCCTAGATAAGTTTGTGTATTGATGTATCTTTAGATCACGTATTGATGTTATATATACGATCTTATAGGGAAATTTGTGAAATGAGGAGATGATGCCTAGGGACACTTCCAGTTATGGCAATATTGTGTGGGGTTAGTGTTGAATTTTCAGTTAACCTTCAGGTGAGTTTACTAGGGTACACATGCCAACTATTATCTTTTGTGTGTGTTATCAACTATTTTCATGCATGCTTTTATGTGCTAATTGTTATATGAGTACTATGTTTGCATTGCATGAAATGAGTCATTTAAAGATGTATTCAAACAAAGACTATGATGTTGTTTTTGAAAGACGTTTTAAGCATCCTATTGTGCATTGCATTTCATATAGGATGGGATTGACCGTGCGAGCCCTTGAGACAGAGTTTTACCATGTTCTCAATTAAAGAGGGTGAGTATGAGTTTTACCCTTTTCTCAATTAAAGAGGGTGAGTATGAGTTTTACCCTTCTCAATTAAAGAGGGTGGGGAGTAATTGTTCTCGACAATAGGGAACCGCATGAGGGAGTTGCTAACCCTCATGGGGCTAGTGTGATGACCACTAGTTCTAGTTTAACCTATACAGGGATCGAGTTATATGCTTTGTGCGTATCATTTGTGAACTTAGGTAGGTGTCATCGGGGTGAGTTGGACTTTTATGAGATGGACGTGGGTTTGGGATAGTTGCATCATGCATTGCATTTGCATATCATAACTATCTATTTTGAGTAACTATTTATGATGTTTTAAGAAACTTTTAAAGTGTGTGTCAAAACTATTTTTGGGGGTTGTCCCAAGTGTGGTGGTTACACTACTCACTCAGAATGGGCCAACCTCGGGTAAGCTCACTAGGCATTCCATTGCCTAACTTATTTTGATGTGTACTCAGGCGGAGGAGTTTAGATGACCTTAGAGGAGTTGGATGTTTAGAAGGCCACGAGTTGTGTAGTTTCATTCAAACTGTGTTATGGTAATTGGATTGTAACAACCTCGCTATTTATTAAACCAAAACGTTTTATTTAAAGTGGGACTGAATGATTTTCCGTAACTTAAACTCTGAAATAAGTTTTTAACGAAATCCAATGTGTTTTAAATGATGTTTAAACGTAAAAAGCCTCTTTTGAAGCTTTTGAGAATTAAAGTTCTCCCTAAAGGAGTATTTTTGAATAATGAAGATATTATATTGGTATAAAAAGGTATTTTATGAAAATCCTTAAGCGAGGGTGTTTCAATTTGGTATCAGAGCATGAGTTTAAGTGAACTAGGTACTAGGAGTAGCGCTTAGACTTAAACTGTGATGCTTTTAAGGATGTTTGACCTCTTAAGTAGCTGACCTTTAAAACTTAGTGGTAAATGCTTACTTGTGACTAAGTCTCTAACCATTTAATTAGTGACTTAGGATTGGCATGAGTATAGTTTCTTGGTAGAAAGGATTCTTATATGAAGCTTCTCATGAGGATATGAAGTGTAACATTGAATAATGAAGAGTGCATTACAACCTGAGGAACAACCACATGAGGATGCTTACTGGTAAGGACTTGGCTTCTACCTTCAAGTGCCTCTTAAGAATAAAGAATGATAGTAGATGATGATGAATGGACAACTTATATCGGATGAAGCACGAGGAGTAATGAGATTTGTGAGGTATTCTCGATCTTGAGGAGTCGATTAAGGGATGAAGAGGTGTCAGAAGACTAGTGGAATCATGGTGACAACACTGAGCAAGCAAGAAGCACGATGAGTATAATACTTGGTAGGTGAAGAGTAGATGAAGACGTGGTGTAGTTAAGGAAATTCTTTTGTAGTGATCCGTAGACCTTCCTTCCTTACCCTTAACCTCTTGTGCAATCGTCTGTCATCTCTTCGGCATTCATGCTCGTGACCTGGTCATCTACCCCGCGACTATTGGCCAAGATTGAAGGTTTTGCAATTCTTTCAGAGGTTATCGATCTTCTATTTAGGGGAAGTCATGGAACCTAATGGATGAGCTGGATAGTACCAGTTTTCTTGCCTTAGTAACACCATTGTGACTTTCCATTTCAAGTGATATCAAGTGATCATCCTTATTACCTTGCCTTAGATCTAGAGGACTAAGTGCATATGTAAGAGTAGCATGGTTCGTACCCTTCATGTCTGAGCTAGTGAAACCCTTGTGTAAGGCAAAAATGAGGATTTAATTATTGGGTTTCCCTATAGTAGGTGATGTCTTAGTTGACCTGCAGAGACTTATCAGTGTGTTGATGTGTTGATTCATGCTAATTACATATGTGGATGCATGATGAGACTAGAAGCCATAGGTTTTAAACCATCCTTCAACTTAAGGTGTGCGAGTTAGTAAACAACCCACTCTAATAAGAACACAAGAATGATGTAAGGAACTTTTCAAAAGCATTGTTAAAAATTTGAGAAAATTTTTGTAAACAATTTTGGACGAGTATATCTTTCAAAATGCAAGACTTTTATAGAAATAAATGACAAAGACGCCATCATGAATAGGTAGTAAATACCCGGGATTGATGATCTTTTTGGAACTTTGTTAGTAATTTCGATGAAATTATATATTTCAAAATAAATTTGAAAATTTATTGTTTTATTTAAAGAATGCAAAGTTTGAGAAATATTTTTTTTTCATAAAAGTGAGTTAAATTTTCATAGAGAACGGTCTCTTCAAAACATTAATCCCAAAGTCGAGTGTCTATATTTTTTTGTCAAATAAAGGGACAAGTCGAAGAAGATTTCAAATTTAACATTTACATATTTCAAGAAGGACGTTTTATGAAGAGAAAACTTAGACAAATAATTTTCCGAAGTAAAGGGTTTTACAAAAGTCGAAATAAACATATCCTAGTTTTATAATACTTTTAAGAATTAAAATATGGTTTATTATTATTATTAGTATTATTATTTTTTTTCTTGAAATTTTGGAAAACTAGTAATTTGTTCATTAATGGTGATTCCGAGGACGGAATCCTTTTAAGGGATGGATAATTGTAACATCCGTATTTTGGAGCCTAATAATTTTGGGTTTAAATCGTTAAAATAAAATTTTATTAAACAAAATAAATGGGTTATTTTCAGAAGTTGCTCATGTTTTAGAAGTCGACTATTATAAAATCGTTATTTTATAAAAATGCATATTTAGACATTATTCTATTAAGAGTTTACACGTTCATTGTCCTGTTAATATTTTAGGTCATTTATTATCTTTACTATAATTAAATTCATCGAAATGGAAATAGTCTTAAAATAAGTGGATATTCTCGTAAATAATTATGATTTACATTTTCGGACATCGTATAATCAATTTCAAATAAGGGTATTTTAGTAATTTTGGCGAATACGATAAGTAGTTGGTAAAGGGATATTTTGGTAAAAGCATATCATAGGACGCATGTTGCTGATGGGGGTAGTATGGTAATTAGAATGATTATATTGGAGGTGTATGTAATCGTGGGGAGCACGTTTCCAGCAAAATGGGGTGGGAGACACTCATATTCAGAGAGAGAGAGAGAGAGAGAGAGAGAGAGAGAGTAGAGGAGTGAGAAACACCTCCCACCTCCGGTGGACTTAAGACAGGCCGCCATGGTCTTTAGGGATTCGTTCCAGATATGGGTGTGGGGAGGGTGTTGATGAGAAAATTGACTGTGAAGGGTGGTTCGCAAGCTTCACATCCATGATTGTGTGTGGTTTATGTGTCACTAAATAGCTAGTAACAGAAAGGAAATATCAGATGTGGTGGTGTTCGTAAGTAATCTATAGTTGCAATACAATCCATTTTCACGGGAACGTAAGTTGGGATTTAATTAACAATGGAAGCAAAGATGTTCTAGTAATACTTGTGTATTCTTCCGTCAAGAAGCAATAAGAGACCAAGGGACCAGACCTCAGTTCAAGGAAATCAGAGGCAGCATAAGGACGGTGTCGGGTTACCATTTCCACGTAATAATAGCAGCCGATGGATACAAAGGCGCTACTAGTCAGTCGAAGCTTTGGTCGAAATGAAGATTGCTGTGAGAGAAAGAAGACAAGGGATGAGTTATAAGTTGTTTATCGCAACCGGAGATGAGAACGTGGAGAGGGCTGGCAAGGAGGTTAAGTTGGGTCGATAATGGCGTATTCGTTTTCTGGTGAGCTATCGTTCCCATACACAAAAGGGTGGAAGGGGCTGTTGATGAGCCCGATGGCATCTGGGATACAACTGAGCAACCCACTGGACCTGCAAGTTTCACAATATGTTCGTGTGATATGTGTTCTGGGCACAGAGTTAGTCACCGGAGCTCAGCATACCGGGGATGGTAAGGTGGTGTCGGTGATGGTTTTATGGCTGGAGAAAAAGGGTTGGAAGGAGAAGAAAGATCCTGTCCGACTTGGAAGGAGCTCGACATGGGGGGTACGACATGTGGTCGTTGTTGGCTCGCTGTCGCCGGAGTACTCAACATCGCCGTAGGATGCAGTCGTCGGAGATGGGGAGGTCGTCGGATATGGAGGCGTGGTTGGCAGGTTGAGTCAGCGAACTTGCAGGTATCTCCCGATTCGTTACTTCCGTTTTGGGTCTAACCTAGTGGACTTCTAGGTGGGCTTTGTGTTAGCGTTGTTGTTACGTGGGCTTTGTGTTAGCTTTGTTGTTGGGCTGAAAAGTTAGTCCGTCTTTGGGCTCCTAAGATTTCCTTATAAGACCTCTAGTTGGACACTTATCGTTGTAACATCCTTAAATTGGGGCAAAAAGTTTAGGAATTAGAATAAGATTAAATTTAAATAACTATAATAATTAATAAAAAGAATAACATGAAAAGTCTCAATTTAGAAGAAATATTTGGTCTAGAGTAAATAAATGGGGGTCAAAATGGAATTTACCATGAAAAGTTCTAGAAGGGGGACTCTTATGCAAAGCTAAAACATCAAGTAGTGGTGGGGAGGGGTCTTATAGGAAATATGCAATAGTTAGTTGTGTTGGAGGGACTTGATTGCAAATAAGGGAAAACTTGAGGTTTAAGTTGGGGAAATACCCCACACTCTCTTCATTTAACGATTTTGAAAGAAGAGAGAGGGCTAGAGGCAATTTCAAGGTGGACTCAAATGTGGAGATAAGGGTCATATAGCGAATGCATGCAGAAAACGGATAAAGTGCTTTAATTGTGAAGGTTTTGGTCATAAGTCTAACGAGTGTACAGCTAAGAAGAAAGAGACTAGTGGAGGTGAGAGGAGGGAAGCACCCCGGACTAGAGGAAGGACTTTTCCGATGATCGAAGAGGAAGCTAGAGAAAACACGGATGTTGTGTCAGGTATATTTCTTGTAAACTCTTTACCCGCTTCTATATTATTTGATTCGAGGGCTATTCATTCTCATGTGTCATCTAAATTGTAAAGGGATTAAGTTTACATTTACGCAAGCTAGAGTATGAATTGGTAATTGATATAGCGAGTGGTTCAGGTAAGGTTGTTGGTAAGGAAATGCTACAAGTGGAAGTAGAATGTAGTGGGACTGAGTTTTGGGCTAATCTTATTCCTTTGGAGATTAGATAATTTGATGAAGTTCTGAGGAAGGGTTAGCTAGCAAAGTATGATACTGAAAGTTCATGCAAGGAGTGTGAGAACAATTCAAACTCTTGAGGACGATTGACATGGCACTTGTCATGTGGAAGCATTCTTCGGGGGTAAATCTCACATGGGAACTGGAAGAGGAAAGGCAGAGGAGATATCGGCACTTATTTGAGGAAGTCGAGATTCCGAGGACGGAATCTTCTTAAGGGGAAGGCAATTGTAACATCCTTAAATTAGGGCAAAAAGTTTAGGAATTAGAATAAGATTAAATTTAAATAACTATAATAATTAATAAAAAGAATAACATGAGAAGTCTCAATTTAGAAGAAATATTTGGTCTAGAGAAAATAAATGGGGGTAAAAATGGAATTTACCATGAAAAGTTCAAGAAGGGGGACGCTTATTCAAAGCTAAAACTACAAGTAGTGGTGGGGAGGGGTCTTATAGCAAATCCGCAAGAGTTAGTTGTGCTGGAGGGACTTGATTGCAAATAAGGGAAAACTTGAGGTTTAAGTTGGGGAAAAACCCCACACTCTCTTCATTTCATGATTTTGAAAGAAGAGAGAGGGCTAGAGGCGATTTCAAGGTGGATTCAAAGGGAGAAGCTCATTTCCATCAAGATCTTACTAGTTTTCGTCAATCCTTTGAAGATCTAAGGTAAGGAATCAAAGCTTCTTGTTAGAAACCCACTTTTGGGGCAAATTGAGTATGAAATTCGAGTTTTATGATGGGGGAGATGAAATCAATGATCCCAATAGTTTATATAACGAATTCTAGTAGTTATTCTTCCATATTTTGATCATTGAATGCTTGGAGAACCATTGTGGGTGTTAACTGATTCATATGAACCCTAACTTTTGGGGGAAAACCCATCTATGGGTGAATCCTTGGGATTTGAGTCAATTCTATCCTTCAATGTATTTCTATGAAGAGCTTAAGTGATTCCTAATGATTACAAGTCATTGGAAGAAGGAATTCCCTTAGTTTTGGGTCAATGGATTGTTTGGAATTGGGTATTCCTTGAATTAAGCTCATTAAGTAAAGTTGTAATCATAGCATGGATTTGATTCATTTGAAATGATATTGGATGGTTTAATTGAGTCTAATAAGGTATAAATTGGGTTAGAATAATGTCATTTGAATGCTTATGGGTTTGGTGAAGTGTTAGAACTTGATTTGGGTCAAAAGAGGTGAAAAGGACCAAAAATCGGAGCTACTGTACGCTGTACACGACCCCGTGCCAGGACCACACGACCCGTGTGGATAGGTCTAGACCTTCTGGTCATATCCACACGACCCCTGTCATAGGGACACGACCCGTGTGAGTCTGGGCAGTCTGGAATTGTTGATTTTTTTAGCTTTAAGAGTTAGGCTGTTGGTTCTAATGTTCAAGTAAACTCCTAGGACATGTTTAACTAATATTTTACCGTATTTAGTGTGGTTAAACTAGTCTTAGAGTCATTAGTAATGTTGAATATTATTTCTTGTAGGAGGGGAGTAATTGAAGTGAAGCAAAGGAGTAGCATCCTTCTTTGGGACTTAAGGAAGGTGAGTTACCGGGAGTACACATCCCTCTTCTAACTCTTGTGTGTGTTTTATACTATTATCATGCATACTTCATATGTGCTAATTGTTGCATAAATCCTATGTGTGCATGGCACTAAAAGAGTCATTTCAAATATGTTTTTCAATAAAAGTATTGATTTAGTTTTGAAAGATGTTTTGAGCATTCCTTTGTGCATTACATTGCATATAGGATGGGATTGACCGTGAGACTCCTAAAGATGACTTATGATGTTTTGGGCAGTATAGCCACCTTATGATGTTATAACCATGTAGAGGGCCATTGGGCTGGATAGCCACCCTCAATGATGTCTTGGGATCGTTTCCGACAATAGGAAACCGCATGAGGGAGTTGCTACCCCACATGAGGCTAGTAGGATGGCCACTAGTCTTTGTTTAACCCATACGGGAATCAAGTACTATGCTTTGTGCGTTTTACTTGTGAACTTAGGTGGGTGCCATTGGGGTGAGATAGACTTTTATGAGGTAGACGTGGGTTGGGATAGTTGCATTGCATTTGCATATTATAACTATCTAATTTGAGAAATCTTTATGATGTTTTTATACAAATCTCAAGTGTGTGGAAATACTATTTTGGAGGTTGTCTCGAGTGTTAAGGTTATCCTTTCACTCATAATAAGGTAACCTCGGGTAACTTACTAGGCATTTCAATTGCCTAACTATTTTGATGTGTACTCAGGTTAAGGATAAGAGCTAGTGGCGAGGCGAGGATATTTATAAGACTACGAAGTGTGTGGCCATTTGGACCATGTTATGTTACGTGAATTATGACATTTCCTTGCTATATGTTTGTTAAGATTTTATATGATGTTTTGGGACCTATTTTTCCACAAATGATGATTAAACCTTTAACTAATATTCAAAACATGATAAATAACGTTTTTATAAATATACCCTAGCGAGGGGTGTCACAATTTGGTATCAGAGCATCGGTTTAAGTGAACTAGGTACTAGGATTAGTACTCAGACTTAAACTTAGGTGCTCACGAGTGGAGAATTTTGGGTTTGTTAAATATTTGTATATTATATGATTAATGTTTATCTTTCTCAGAATGGTGAACACTCGTAGCTTGGTTCCTCAGAATTTGATGAAGTTCTGAGGAAGAGTTGGCTAGCAAAGTATGATACCGAAAGTTCATGCAAGGAGTGTGAGAACAATTCAAACTCTTGAGGACGATTGACATGGCACTTGTCATGTGGAAGCATTCTTCAGGGGTAAATCTCACATGGGAACTGGAAGAGGAAAGGCAGAGGAGATATCGGCACTTATTTGAGAAAGCCGAGATTCCGAAGACGGAATCTTCTTAAGGGGAAGGTAATTGTAACATCCTTAAATTGGGGCAAAAAGTTTAGGAATTAGAATAAGATTAAATTTAAATAACTATAATAATTAATAAAAAGAATAACATGAGAAGTCTCAATTTAGAAGAAATATTTGGTCTAGAGTAAATAAAATGGGGGTAAAAATGGAATTTACCATGAAAAGTTCTAGAAGGGGGACTCTTATACAAAGCTAAAACTTCAAGTAGTGGTGGGGAGGGGTCTTATAGCAAATACAACATTCATGAGTACTTAGAAATAGAGATTTGAGTATTGGATAAACTCACGCTCAATAGATTGCTTCATGGATTATATCACAAGTAATATTGAGACGATAATATCCTATGATCTTGAAGTGGAGAGATATGAGTTATAATTTACAAGGCAGTTTTTCATTGATGATACGAAAACGCATCGGTAACTCGATGTTATAAAACGTGTTGTTGTGAATGATTTGACGGGTAAAAGATATAAGCATATGAGTCAAAGCTTATTCGTTCCTTGACCCTGATGGGAAACAGATATCTATAGGCCTCTCGATGATATTTGTTAGGATTCTAATTGTGATGAGATTTTAATATCCGAAGTACACAAGTTCCTGTCCGAAGTTGAAGACTATACGAAGTGGTGGATAACACGAAGTCTACGTACTTATCTAAAGACGGTTATATTTAGTACTTATCTTTTGTTAGAGAAAACGTCTAGGGTTTGTTGTACTTATCTGTAACTAATTGGGATTAGTGTTTATCCAATTAGATCTTAGTATTTAAACATCATCTACCCTAGATGTTTAGGAAGTACTCTTAGATCAGTCGCATATTCATTGTAATGCTCTTAATAGTTGCTCGTCATTAAAAAGACTTGGAGCACTATCCTTTTTACATTGAATACAAATCATTCGACTGGTTGAATATTCAATATTTGTGTTCTCATTGTTTGCATTGATAAATTTAATTCTTACAACTGGTATCAGAGCAGGTTGCATGCTGATCTGATTTTGGGATTAAATCTTTTCTTTGAATCGTGGGTTCAAATTGTTCTTGAATCCACTCTTTCGCGTTTCAGAGATTTTAATCTTGATATTATTACAGCAATGATCTAATCCTTCAATGGCCTACAACGCGAACAACGCCGTGATGAACTACGCAGCATTGCTCGGCTCCAACAATAAGGCACCAATGCTAATTCCTGAACATTACGATGAATGGGCTGATCGTATGGAGGATCACTTAAGGACCTTTTACTGCCAATGTCCAGACCAGATTTGCTGCTAAATCTGGTGAATCTTCTACTCCTCCTGTCAAAACAGAAGCCACTATTGTTGCGAACAAGAGGAAGATCGAGAATGATAAACGTTGTATGAGAGAACTGAAGAGCAGTCTGCCTCGCTTTCAATCGGATCCGAGGGTCCAAATCTGCTAAAGAAATTTGGGATACGAAGGCACTGATGTCATGAAAAAGAGCAAAGTCAACAACATTCTGGGTGACTTCAGTAATTTCAAACAACTGGAAAATGAGAAAATTGATCAGACATTCGAAAGGTTTACTCACGTAGTTTATGAACCGAAGAAACATGGAGTTTCAAAAACATCGCATGAAACTAACTTTCGATTCATGCAATGTCTCCGAAGGGAGTGGAAACAAATCACCATGATGGTGAGGGCTCATGAGAAAATCAACTCATACTCGCTTGAAGAACTCTACAATTTACTAAAATCATATGAGTATGATGTTCTGGATAAAGCTGGTGATCCACCCAATGTAGGTACTCTTGCTTTCGTTTCGAAAACAGAAATTGAAGATGTTACTAAAGTTGATGATGAAGGAGAAGATGATGAGGAAAGTGATACGAAGGCTTTATACTCTAACAACAACAAGAACTTTCAGAAAAGACCACAGTATAAAACCAACTTCAATAGAAACTCAAACACTGGAAAACAGCCAACTAAACCGGCTGAATACTCTAAACCGAAGTCTGAAACAACACCTCAGCCTGAAAAAAATTGTTAGGTGACTCTGGATACGACTGCAATTACTGCAATGGTAAGAATTATCTAGCCAAAGACTGCATACTGAAGAAGGCTAATGAGAAAAAGGAAAGAGTCAAAGATGAAGCATACTATACGAAGAAACTGGAAGAGGTAAGGGCGAAGACTCAAAGCCTGTCACTCATTGCTCCTAATAACGGTGATGGCACTTATCAGATTTGGTCATCTGGTTCGGATGATGATGAAATACATAAACCAACCCATGGGGCGATGTTTGCTGCACACACTGGCCATGGAATATGGTCTGATGATGAGAGTTCGGATGAGGAAATGGAAAGCAAGATTACTGGTGTCTGTCTGATGGCACAAGGAACAAACACCTCGTCCAAAGCTCGCCTTACTATTCCAGAACTGGTATCATTCTTACTGCAAACTTTAATGTTCCTGAAGAACTCTTTATTAATGACCTTAACGAAATTACTTCTGACTATCTGCATATGAATCAACTACTTGTTTCAGCAAATAGTGATGCGTGTCAGGCCAAGGAGGAAGTAATTTCGCTCAAGGGAAAACTTGAAGGAATGCGTGGAGCATTAGAAAAGAGTCAACAGAGAATAGGAATTTTAGAAGAAAGTAGGGAACAATATGTGAAAAACAATGAACTATTATTGAAACAAAGGAATATTTTATGTGAAACTGCTAAAAGGCTATACCTGAAGACAATCAATCATCTTCGGATTATCCATCTGATGCTGAAGAGGTGCACGGAGAAACTTTACCAGAATATGATCCGGCCTACCCGCCTCTTGAAAAATAGACACGCAATCATCCGAAGACGGCAATCCGGATGAAAAGGTACTTACTCGATCCCAACTCAAAGGAAAACAAAATGAACTGACTAAACGATCTGATTTTTGCATGTTCAATGTTTTTATTTCCAAAATTGAACCAAAAAATGTGAAAGAAGCTTTTCTCCACTCTGATTGGGTAGAGGCCATGCAGAGTGAGTTAGCCGAATTTGAAAGAAATAAAGTTTTAATTCCTAAACCTGCTAACTCCTCTGTAGTTGGTCTAAAATGGGTTTTTCGAAATAAACTTGACACAGAAGGTAACATTGTACGAAACAAAGCTAGACTTGTTGTCAAAGGGTATTGTCAACAGGAAGGAATCGATTATGATGAAACCTTCGTTCCTGTTGCAAGACTCGAGTCCGTCCGAATTTTCTTAGCCTTTGCTGCTCATAAAAACTTCGATGTTTTTCAAATGGATGTCAAATGCGCATTTTTAAACGGCGAACTCGAGGAAACAGTATATGTGGAACAACCCCCTGGCTTTATAAACGAAAAGTTTCCAAATCACTGTTATATCCTTGACAAAGCAGTCTATGGGTTAAAGCAAGCACCAAGAGCTTGGTACGAAACTTTAACTCGGTTTTTAAAACAATCAAACTTCAAACAAGGCTCTGTTGATCCTACTCTCTTTCGAAAGAAATTTGGTAATCATCTCATGTTAGTGCAAATCTACGTGGATGATATCATCTTCGGATCGACAGACCCAATGCTTTCAAAAGAATTTAAAGCCTTGATGAAAAGTAAATTTTAAATGAGTATGATGGGGAAGATAAACTTCTTTCTCGGATTACAAGTCAATCAAACCTCCGAAGGCATCTTTATAAATCAAGAAAAATACACAAGAAGCCTGTTGGAGAAATTTGGAATGGAAAACTGCTCCAATGCGAAGGTTCCGATGGCTGCTGGAACACGACTCACACCTTCGCTTGACAAACCTGTTGTTGATCAGAAAGTTTATAGAAGCATGATTGGGTCTCTACTCTACCTGACTGCAAGTCGACCAGACATCATGTTTTCAGTATGCAATTGTGCAAGATACCATGCGAATCCTCGAGAACCCCACCTAACAGCTATTAAGACAATTTTCAGCTATCTACATCGCACACCTTCTCTAGGACTATGGTACCCCGCCAACTCATGCTTCTTTCTACAAGCCTACTCTGATGCTGATTTAGGGGGATGTGCACTTGACCGCAAAAGCACTTCGGGGGGATGTCAGTTTCTAGATGGTAAGCTCATCAGCTGGCAATCGAATAAACAAACGTGTGTTTCTATCTCTACAGCCGAAGCTGAATGCATAGCCGCAGCTGCATGTACTTCTCAGATGATTTGGATCCAAAGCCAACTGCATGATTATGCCATCCACATGTGAAAGATTCCATTATTCTGTGACTCACAAAGTGCCATACGTATTTGTCACAATCTGGTTCAACACTCGAAGACAAAACACATTTCCCTCCGATATCACTTCATCAAAAGTCATGTTGAAGAAGGAAATATTGAAGTTCACTTCGTTCGTACAAATGATCAGCTGGCGGACATCTTCACCAAAGCTCTTGATGAGAAAGCCTTTTCACGAATCATCCACGGGCTAGGCATGCTTGAATCATCAGCAGTTCCAAACACCTAATCAGCTAAGTTCACATACCCCTTCTAGCTCTGTAATTTTTTTTCCTTTCTTTTCCTAAGTTTAAATTAGGTTTAAGTTTTTTTAGTTCTTTTTTTTCGTTGTCATCAGAAGAGATACTATTCATAACCGAACCTTCGGTTCCGATCAGATAACTGTTCATTTACAGCAAAACACTACAATCAGATGAGACACTATTCACATCCGATGCTTCGGTTCGCTTCTGATGACACTGAGTTCTGCACATAACATTGTTCATGCCTTCACATCCGAAAACGAATCTTGCCAAAATCACATACCCAATTAAAAGGACAAAACAGGGTTTTTAGAGTCCGTTGGCATATCTCCTAGCACTAAGGGATATTTGGGACTCGCATTGCAACATTGGTAATACTTCGGATGACCTGATCATGGTTAAAGACCTCTTGACATGTCCACACTTCGCACAAGCCTACATGTACTACTCATGTCTTACTTGCACTCAGTGGTTCCTTCTTCGCATAAGTATAAAACTAATCATAAAGACTTAGTCTTTTCAGGATAACTTCCAAGTATGATATGGTTGTAAACATTTGACATTTCCTGGTACAACAGAACTTCAAATTCCAAAAACTTACCAATGGGATACCAATTGCCTCTATTGAACAATTTCCTAAAAACAAATAGCATAAGCCACAATGTGGACAGCATAGACTCCATGATGTAATAAAGAAAAACAAAAAGTTAGAAAAACACTTCTGACAGGCATCAAGCTTGTCTTCGGATACACAGAAGAAGCAACAATATAAGTAGCCATATTCGAAACACTCAAGGCATACTCCATGTCTTCAATGCAAAAATCAGGATCTCCTGTGACACAGTTGAGAACCGGGTTAGGAGTATGAACATCTCAGTAACCCGTCTTCAGTGACACGCGTGGGGTAGTGCACAAATTTCAAAGGCTTGTCATCCGAAAGGCGTGTCCAAATACTCCATCTGGTGAAATGAGATATGTTGAAAATACGATGATCGATCTCCACGAGTAAGGTTTTTAAGCCGGTTACTGTGTGACAGATATGTATTTTGTCTATAATATACGGAAATAAAATAGAGTTGCAGAATAGTAAATCTAAACTAGACAGTATTTAAATGGACAGAAAGCGGTAAATAAAGTAAAAGTTAGAAGTTAAATGTTAGGTGTAATAAACGCCATTATCAACGATAACGTGTCTTTACAATAAATAAAAGATTAGAAGTTAGAAGTTAGAAATTAGATGTCAGATGTAATAAACGCCATTATCAACGATAACGTGTTTTTACAATAAATAAAAAGGTTAGAAGTTAGAAGTTAGATGTCTCGGTTAAATACAGTCCACATATGTTATCGTTGTCAAGGTTCAATTCGGATGTCTTGGATATTTGGTACAGTTGATTTATAACAGTTTGAATAAATCAATAACGACACAAATAATTTCAAAAGAACTTATCGATAGCTGATGAAGATGGCGTTTTCTTTGAAGCGTCGATTCTCGTTCTTTACGGTAGGATGAGGTTTGGTAGTTTTTGGTGTTTGGTGAAATGGGTTTTTGGTGTCGGCTTAATTGAGATGCACGGGGTTTTTGTGGTTTAGTTTTCGTGGTGTATGTATTTGGTAGAGGGTGTGTAGGTTTTGTGGTTTGATATTCGGGTTGAGGTTGTTTAGAGGTTTGAAGTTTGGTGTCGGGTAGAAGTTTTGTTTGGTGTCGGGTAGAGGTTTTGTATGGTGTTGGGTAGAGGTTTTGTATGGTGTCGGGTAGAGGTTTTGTATGGTATTGGGTAGAGGTTTTGTATGGTGTCGGGTAGAGGTTTTGTATGGTGTCGGGTAGAGTATGGGTGTAGCGGTTTTGTTTGGTGTTTGTTTGGACGTGGTTTTTCTTTGTTTGAAAAGAGTTTTCTTGAGCGTTTTGGCAGGTTTTCTTGCTCTTAGGACGTAGGATAATATTGGTGCTTGAATGGGTATGTGTGGTGTAAGTTATTTTCTGCACAAGAATGGCAAGAGGTTTGCATCTTATTTATACTGCTGAACTACAGGGCTCGCGTCGCGACCATATGGTCCGTCGCGTCGCGAAGGTCCGTAGCTGGTGGTCGGTGCGCTTTTTGTCGGGTCAGTGCGTCTTCGCTGGTATGTCGAGCTTTTCGTCGCGATTCCTTTTGGTCGCGTTGCTTTTGGTCGCGTCGCGAAGGATAGTGCGCTGGGTTGGTAGTCTCGCGATTAGAAAGTTGGTGGTGTCACGTTGGAACTCTTCGCGTTCACGCTCTTCGCGTCGCGACCATGCTGGCCGTCGCGTCGCGAGCACTGGACGATTTTTGGTCTTCTGCTTTGTTCTTCTCTTCACGTCGCGACCAGGAGGTCTGTCGCGTCGTGATTGCTGTAGCAGTGTGATATTTTGTATTTTGCTCTTTGGTTTGAGGCGTTACTTCCTCAGGTTTGGATGTTTTCTCAAAGTTTCTCGGGTCTTGATTTATTCTTGTTTTTGATCTCGAATTCACGCAATCTGGAATAAACTGATAATATTTGTTAGATAATAACAGTTTATCTTATTTCAGTGATTGTCACATAAAAATATATTTTCAACAATTTCCCCCTATGTGATCATTACTGAAATAAGAACAGATTAAAAGGTAAGGTTGAAAATTCTTGTAATTTGGATAAAACATTTATAAAACCATATCACTTGTTTTGAAAGAGTATGACTAGATTTTACTTATGTTTTGAAAAATGTTTGTCAAGAATATTTGTTTCTGAATCAAAGTTTCATGTTCAATTATCAAAAGGTTTTTGTATATGTACTTTCATAATATTCCTTAAGATTTTATAACATTTATAAAGATGACAAGTGATCTTAATAGGTCGATTCAGATGAACTTCTCATAGGTATATCTCACACTTGACTGAGGTGTTTGTTTGTTCTGGGTGCAGAACGGGTGTATAATCACTAAAGATGAGTGAAATCTCTCAGTTTGAAGGTGTTGACTTACGCTTAATGTGGATTTATACCTATATACTTTAGTCACTTGGTCTTCATTTTAGATAATCAATCACATAAGACTGGTTTCGGCATTACTCAGTGGGTTTCTTCATTCATGCCATTGATGTTCACTCTCTCTCCGTCGGGAAATACATGTAGAGGGGTTTAGAAATATTTATAGTGCAGTTTGCAACTAAGAATATCCAAATATGAAGGCTACAGTATCCCGGTAAATCTTCAGTTTTTGAGAATCTGTTTGTTTGGAAAGTTTTGAGAGATGTCTGTCTTGATTGATTGTTGTTGTAAATCTTCCTTTTCTTTGGTGAGGTGTTCACCTTTGTCTTTATCTTTTCGTGATTTGTGAAAAGATATCTGATGTGGTTATCAATTGTGATTTGTTGACAGCATTTGTTGGATATGACTTTGTTGTTTCTTCAGATTCGTTATGCCAGATGATGAAGCTTTTCTTGATGTGGCTTCATTGAGGATAGGGATAGGTGATATAATAGACAGTTTGTCTAATATATAAAGAAATGATTGTATCGTCCCTGGTCATTTTGATATCTAAGCAAAAATGAGACTAGCATCACGGTATAAGAGTATAAATCCTATAAGTCATCATGAAAACACCTTTGCTCACAGAAATGAATTCCACTTAGCATTTAAAGACGAGGCACAAATTCTCACATGGGTTTGGTTTTCATCTGAATCTCCTGATCTTATGTCCCTTTTTTGATAAAATCGTTATATTTGAAATAAATTCAAAGGGAATAGGAGAATGTACATAACGAAAATTTTGAGATTTAAACCTTCACTTTAATTTAAGAATCAATATGACTGAGAACATTCATCGAACATAAGTATCTGAAAATTTAGTCAAGAAGATGTTAATCACATGGTTTTATAAAAGCTTTTAAAAGGATAAAACTTTATTCAATTTTTGTGATTTTTGATTATGTGGATGTTTTTGAAAAATTTGGTTATTTGAATGTTTTTGGTAAATTTTGGTTTGGGGGTGAGAATGGGGTAATGAGAGTTCCCCCATAAATGATGCACTGGGATCATTTTGGATAGGTAGATTGGGATTGTTTTAGAGAGGAATTTGGTTTTGGTGGTTCTCCCATAAATGATGCATTGAGATTATTTGGACAGGTGGATTGGGGTGTTTTAGGAGGGTTCTGGTTTTGGTGGTTCCCCCTCGACTGGATCCGCATTATTTTGGTTTGATTGTAAAGTTTCTGTATCGGAGGTAGTGTGGGTTTGAAGTCTTGTAGAAGGCTATGGTTTGTTGTCATATGCTTGGAACGGCCACTATCGATATACCATGTATCATCCTTGGGCTCTTCAGCACAAAGTGCCTGCAATTAGACAGAGAGTTTAGGTACCCAAACCATTGTGGGTCCTGATTTGTTAATGGTTTTCGGTGATTTGAAATCATTATGGTTTCTGTTAATTGGACGAAGTGGTTGAGGCTTGATTTGACTTATCAGATTTTCCCAATTTAAGATTTGTTTTTGAAAACCTGTCAGTTGAAATGGTCTTTGATTTTGTGAAAGGTATCCTATATGTGAAGATCCGTTTGATAACCTTTCTTTGTATCTGGGATTTGGATGATTTTGAAAAACATTTTGATGATGGAATGGAATTTGGTGAAATGATGGTTTCTGAAAATTCCTTGAGAGATTGAAGTTTATCTCTTGAAAGCAACTTTGAATTGGTTTTTGAAAAGGTTTTTGTTTTGGATTAAAGGTTTGTTTTTGTGGCACAGAAGCTGGTTTTAAAGGTTTCTTTTGGGTTTGTTTGAAAACTTTGGGTTTGCCTTGTTCCTTTTGAAGAGCAATTGGTTTAGAGGTATTGCCTGTCTCGTAAAAGGAGTTTTGGTTGGTAATTTGGATTTGGTGGGTTGAAGACCTATTAGTGAAAGATCTTTTGGAAACTGTGAAATCAGTATCATCTGGGTTACAGTTGATAACTTTTTCGTCGTCTGAATTTTCCTCATTAACAGATATGGATGGATCTGTTAGAGTTGATTCAGAGTTTTCACTATTTGTCCTGGTTTCTTGTTTGGCTTGTTCGATTTCGAAGGATTCTCTTCCTAATCCAGGTCTGTAATTCGTATCGATTTTGCCAGATCCTAAGGATGTTGCTTTGATGAAAATATCATCACTTAGCTTTCTAGCAAGATTGATAGAATCCAGTTTTCCTTGAAATCTTTGATTCTCGGATTCAAGAAGTTTGATTTGTTTTGAAGAATCATCTAGTTTTAGAATCAAACTAGTGTTTTTGTCAGTTAAATCTTGAATTTTTAGTTTTAACTGAAGGACTTCTATTTCTAAGGCATCTTTTATTTCAGATGGAAAAACAGATTGATTTTTTATTTCTAAGTCCCTTTTTTGTTTTAGAGCTTCATTTAGTTGATCTAAGACGTGATTATATTCTTCAGATTTTCGTTCAATGTCTCTTTCAAGTTTGTCTCTAGTCCTTGTGGATTCTCCAAATCTGAGTTGCAAGGTTTGTAATTCAGATTTGCAGATATCAGATTTGACTATTGTGTCATGATATAGTTTGAGATCAGCTTTCAAACTGTTCTCAATCTTAGTCATGTGGGACTCAAATGGTGTTTTTGAAAGACCGATTTCTGAGATCATAGACCATACCTGATCGATGACATATGGAGCTCTTGAGTAGGTTGTGGAAGACATTTTTGGGTTGTGTTTTTTTTTTTTAAATTTTAAGATTTTAAATTTTTTTTTAAATTTTTTTAATTTTTTTTTTTTGATTGAAAGGATTTTGAACAAGTGATATTAAAATGAAATTTTTAAGGAAAACTTATTGGTTGGTTATAAAAACGCTACACAAATAAAGTTTTCGACAAAAATTTCAGACTAAATCACACGAGCTCTGATACCAATTGTTGAAAATACGATGATCGATCTCCACGAGTAAGGTTTTTAAGCCGGTTACTGTGAGACAGATATGTATTTTGTCTATAATATACGGAAATAAAATAGAGTTGCGGAATAGTAAATCTAAACTAGACAGTATTTAAATGGACAGAAAGCGGTAAATAAAGTAAAAGTTAGAAGTTAAATGTTAGGTGTAATAAACGCCATTATCAACGATAACGTGTCTTTACAATAAATAAAAGATTAGAAGTTAGAAGTTAGAAATTAGATGTCAGATGTAATAAACGCCATTATCAACGATAACGTGTTTTTGCAATAAATAAAAAGGTTAGAAGTTAGAAGTTAGATGTCTCGGTTAAATACAGTCCACATATGTTATCGTTGTCAAGGTTCAATTCGGATGTCTTGGATATTTGGTACAGTTGATTTATAACAGTTTGAATAAATCAATAACGACACAAATAATTTCAAAAGAACTTATCGATAGCTGATGAAGATGGCGTTTTCTTTGAAGCGTCGATTCTCGTTCTTTACGGTAGGATGAGGTTTGGTAGTTTTTGGTGTTTGGTGAAATGGGTTTTTGGTGTCGGCTTAATTGAGATGCACGGGGTTTTTGTGGTTTAGTTTTCGTGGTGTATGTATTTGGTAGAGGGTGTGTAGGTTTTGTGGTTTGATATTCGGGTTGAGGTTGTTTAGAGGTTTGAAGTTTGGTGTCGGGTAGAAGTTTTGTTTGGTGTCGGGTAGAGGTTTTGTATGGTGTTGGGTAGAGGTTTTGTATGGTGTCGGGTAGAGGTTTTGTATGGTATTGGGTAGAGGTTTTGTATGGTGTCGGGTAGAGGTTTTGTATGGTGTCGGGTAGAGTATGGGTGTAGCGGTTTTGTTTGGTGTTTGTTTGGACGTGGTTTTTCTTTGTTTGAAAAGAGTTTTCTTGAGCGTTTTGGCAGGTTTTCTTGCTCTTAGGACGTAGGATAATATTGGTGCTTGAATGGGTATGTGTGGTGTAAGTTATTTTCTGCACAAGAATGGCAAGAGGTTTGCATCTTATTTATACTGCTGAACTACAGGGCTCGCGTCGCGACCATATGGTCCGTCGCGTCGCGAAGGTCCGTAGCTGGTGGTCGGTGCGCTTTTTGTCGGGTCAGTGCGTCTTCGCTGGTATGTCGAGCTTTTCGTCGCGATTCCTTTTGGTCGCGTTGCTTTTGGTCGCGTCGCGAAGGATAGTGCGCTGGGTTGGTAGTCTCGCGATTAGAAAGTTGGTGGTGTCACGTTGGAACTCTTCGCGTTCACGCTCTTCGCGTCGCGACCATGCTGGCCGTCGCGTCGCGAGCACTGGACGATTTTTGGTCTTCTGCTTTGTTCTTCTCTTCACGTCGCGACCAGGAGGTCTGTCGCGTCGTGATTGCTGTAGCAGTGTGATATTTTGTATTTTGCTCTTTGGTTTGAGGCGTTACTTCCTCAGGTTTGGATGTTTTCTCAAAGTTTCTCGGGTCTTGATTTATTCTTGTTTTTGATCTCGAATTCACGCAATCTGGAATAAACTGATAATATTTGTTAGATAATAACAATTTATCTTATTTCAGTGATTGTCACATAAAAATATATTTTCAACAAGATACTTTGTAAATCCCATTCAAACTCAAAAACAAAGAAGCGTATTAATTCCTATCATGATATGTCATCTAAGGTTACTCCAAGTCATATTTGTAAAATTAAACCAGCATCCTATGTTTACATAAGGTCGAAGTAGGAATAATCACACTGGGTTCAGCTATACACATGAATGCACACTACATCAATCTTGTACGAATGTGTATATGGCAAAAGGACTTCCTAGAATAATCAGCTCTCATCTACTGAACTAAACACCAAAAACCATACTTTTCGAAATTGAATGGATCTTTGCGTTATCACTTCGGATGAGCAGCATGACAACAATATGGGCAGACTTCGGTTATACTCTCTAATATTTGAAAACACCAAAAATATTTTCTTTACTTTGTTTAATTTATTACTGTAACTAATCGTCTTAATATCAGTTGGGATTCAGCGAGATTTCAGGGATATCTTTGACTCTTGTTTTACTTTGGGAAATGCAGGAACCAATGAGCATCAAGCACAACGGTTACTTAGGGTGTTGCAGCTGTCACAATGAGAAAAAGGGAATGTCCCCTCAACTTACGGATGACGTGGCAACACCCTATTCGACCATTCAAACACGCACATTAAATGCACCTTCTCTCTCCACTCATCAAACCAGTATTTAAACAAAGCAACCCCTTCATTCATCCCTTTCGTTTCCATTCTCTCTGCAACCTCAACACAAAAATCTCAAATACTCTCAAAACTCTCAAACGATTCAAATGGCCACCGACGATATTTCTTTCACTGCCGGAGATGTTGATTCTGTTCCGGATCTTAACCCCATGTCTATCAACCACATTGCAAACCTTGACCATGAAACTTACTCGTCAACAATGGCGATGCTGGTGGTATGTCTGCAACATTCACCCCTGTCACACGCCATGACCGCAACAGCTCAAGTTCCAAAGATTTGGGTCAACAAGGCACATCATACTGCACGTCTGAATGCAGATGGTAACTCGTTGTCCCTTGAAATTCTCACGACTGCTAACAACAAGAAAGCTATTACCATCAGGAAGGAACAATTCGCAAGGATCCTTCACCTTTCGGTGTCTGGACAGTTTCAGATGGCCTCTCAGTCTGAGATTTTGAATATGCTAAATGAAATGGGTCACACACCAGTCACACGATCAATGAGTTCCTTCAAAAAGAACAAGTTGTCATCCGTCTGGGGATACTTTGTGACACACCATTTTTTACTGTTTGCAAATACTATGGTTTTTCGTATAAATACATGAATACAAAAATACGGTTTATCAAAAACCGTTAATTTTCATGCTTAAAAACAGTGGGTGTTACAAATCCATACCAAAACTAACAATAGTAAGCAAGGAAGGATTAAACCTTGAGTCCAAGATAGGAGCTAATTCGAGTCCCACTCCAGCTAAACATCTTCCAATTATAGTATAACATTTTAACCTGGGATACATGGTAAAACATAGAATACGTAAGACAATAATGTCTCGTGATTTACATGAGTTTTAGACTCAAACATTTAACTTCTTTTTCCAACCTTTTTATAAAACATATAACATAAAACATCTTTCAAAACTTTATAGTAATAACATTCTATAACTCTTTACTTTTCAAAATCATTTCATAACATACTTTGCAAAAATAGCATCTTTCTTACTTTCTTTGACTGGTATTATAAACTTGCTGGATTTTTATACTTAGGGCTTTAATCACCATAAGTGATACCCCAAATCTCTACAGCTAGAAAGAACAAATCAATCCTCACCATAGAAGTTGCTTAGGAAATCTACTTCGCGATGGAGCTTTTTCCCCGGTAGACTCCATACCTAACCCGGGTAGGTGGAACACGGCATGGTTCCCTTACTAACATTGCTTGCCACAAATATCAGTCATACAAAATATTTTCTACTTACTTTAACATTACTTACATACATAGTGGCTAAGTCCCAAACTTCATCATTTCCTGTCTTTATGGCTAAATGCCAAATTTATAACTTTCATCACATATCAATCATATGTTTAAAACATGTCTTTATAACAATTTAGGCTTAATGCCAAATCATACTTTCCAAACATCTTATGTCTATATGCCCATTCGTACTTGAAAACATATACGGTTTGTAACAAAAACATACTTCTTAAGCATCTTGTGGCTATATGCCTATTCATACTTGAAAACATATATAGCTTGTAATCAAAATATACTTTCACATAATTGGTTCATAGACCAACATACTTTCACTCAATTGACTCATAGGCCAATACATACTTTCACTTAATTTGACTTGTAGTTCAAAAACATAACTTCAATTATAGCATTTACTTTCACAAACAAGTTAGAAATAATACTCTTGCATATAATTTCACATATAGAAATTTTATAAGAAGTCTTAAAAACACTTACTTGTCATGTACCCCAGAATAGGTAAAAATACTGCATGGACTCACCTCATGTATTGCTAGTAGATTGTCTAAACGTTCATTGCATTCATACTCTTTCGTGACCCAATATTCATTTGGCATGAACCTATAATTAACATGTTTTACATTAACATTTATTATAACTGACTCTATAGCTTATTAGAGTCCTTATTATACCAACATGGTTCATGAAAAATATATAACTTCTAAATAACTAACTTTATATGTGTCGTATACTTTCCCGAATTATACGTATTTTGCTACAGTATTCTCGGGAGGCCGTATTTTCATTCCGAAAATTTTCCATAAAGTTTTAGACTATATTGAACATATGTTCAAAATTTGAGGTCAAACGGACAAGTCTAGCATCAAGTTCCAAAAAATAAACCAGACTAGCTCACTCTTAACAGGAAGCAGGAGAAATTTGATCATATTTCCCAGGCGCAGGATCGCGACTCGATCCTCATGGAGGTCGCGACGCGATCTCCTGCCGGTGAGACTAGTTGTCCGATTTTGATGATACAAATCCCCATTTTTTCCATTTTAAGCCCTTAATACACGACTTAATCACTAGGGTTTGTTACCGGACCAAAACCATTCATTTACTTGAGGTTTTTAACCATGAAAATCATAGATTTCAATTATTTTCCAAACATTCCCGTTTTTGAATTTTTGATTCAAAAACCGAAATTGTTCGAGATTGATCACTTCTACTGATTTATTTTAACAATTACCACATATGGAACTTATTAAAACCCCTTAGAATCAATTTGATCATGTAAACTTGAATTCTACGGTTCTTGAACAAAATTCCAATTTTTCAACAATAGCAACATACTTTGATGATTTTAAGATATGTTCTTATTACTTAGAATCCATTTGACATTAAAAATCACTTAAACTCCTTTGATCATGACTAAAATTTCAGTCCTTAGTTCTTCCCGTGAAGAACACACCATGAACTTAGTTAGAAATCATCACTAACCTTATTTGCTTGACAAAGCTTCACTCCAAGCAACACTTGTTTCAATCTCTTATTCTTCTCTCGTGGATTTCCAGAAATTGGGATTTCAAGAACTTCCCATAGCTTCTCAAATGTTCAGCCAACAAATGAGAAGATATTTCTAATTTTTATACTTCCAGATTTTACATTTTTAGTCCCTAAGTTCCATTTCTTGAATTTTTGGCGCTTTTATCACATTTTATCACATAAAAGTTTCTTTCCTTATATTTTTGCCACAAGCAAAGAATATTTTTACATATTTGGTCCTTCACATGGTCTAATGACCAAATTACCCTTTTATGGTAAATTGACCAAATTACCCTTTTTTTACTAGAATTAACTTTCAAATACTAATCACCAGTATTTGGTGTTACAAATTTTATTTCATTACATATTATCCCCAAAATCATATTTTCATTACTTAGAAGTCATTTGGATATCAAATGACCATTTTGCCCTTTTCACCAATTTTCTGTAAACTCTTGGAATTTTACTACATTTCCCACTACATTATTTTACAACTTTCAAAATTTTTTGGTCTTAACCTTAAACGTTATCTCGAATATAAATTCAAGATTTTTGGGTCGTTACAACTACCTTCCCCTTATTGGGATTCCGTCCTCGGAATCATCACACAACTACTAAGTTAAGGGATCACTTCTCCCTCCTTTTCAAAGGCTCTCAGCCAAAGTTTAGTTCCTGGTGAATACTTCCTTTTATTAACACATAATCATATTCTTTATTCTTTTATTTTATTATTTTTTTAGTATCTCCTTCTATAATTGTTTTTGGTTCTTTAATCAACCTTTAGAGGTTTCTACTTTCGATTTTTTATGAGGAATTTACATAGTCTCTTCCTCCTGAATATTTCTTTCAATTTCTCATAAGGTGCTTCATATTTCTGCTTCATTTCCTCAAGAAATCACCCATCCCATATTCTCATTACATCTCTTTTTACCTCATTTCATTCATATATAAATATTTTAGTAAAGCTTATTTTACAAAGTGATTTCATACTTTCATATTCTTATAAAAAATAGCAGCTTATTTTGTAATCCTTTTCATATGTTTACCAAGCTTCATGAGATTATATTAATCATATTGTTTACTTGTAAGACTTTTTCCCAAATACAATTTGGTAAAATTTTGTATTTATACAAATTTATATATACACAATATCTTTCTTTTAAAACAATATTTTGTCCTTTAATGGACATTTCACTTAAACATAACTTCATAAATTATTCATTCTTATCTTTCTCTTTTCTCATATCTTTGCTCATATGTAATACATAAATAGTTTACTTTTATTCTTTCTTTATCTCTACTAGCAACTCTCAGTTGATTACCATTTTTTAAGGATTGCATTCTCTTCCTTTCGTTTCACTTCACATCCTTACTTTTTTGTTTGGGACAGAATCTGTCGAATCAGCATATCTTTCACGAGAATCTGCATATCTCTTTATAAAAGTGTTGAAACGACGTACCGCTTTTTATTTTAACAATTAGACATCATTAGCTTTCTTTATATGTATAATACACAATTTTTGACCTTATAAACTTGTACAGTTTTACTATGGAAGTTGATCTGTTATTTCAGTCAACTTCCTTCTTTTCTACTCTTGTCATTTATATGACTAATTATATACTTCTTTTTACTCCCCATTAGCTTATATACGTTCGCAATCCATTACTATATTTTCCACTTTCCTTCTTAATTCACACTTTACAAAAAAAAAATCATTTTTCATATTCTTCTTACTCATTTCCTATACATTATATGTATGACCTTCTTTATTACTTGTTTTATATCATTCTTTACTTGTATTACTTTCACATTCAACATATTAACAACCTAGATACTTCTTTCATATTCCTTTATTATTTATGAGATTTCACCCTCATTTACTCATCATATTTAATGGAATCATCTCTTTTACATTTTTTTCCACTTTCTTACAGTACTCTTATAAATACATTTGTCATCTTCTTGTATACTCCGTGTACCATTCTTATATTATTATTTATGTTTTAGTACTTCTTTGCAAATTCTTATTTCTCACATTAGTGCTTAGTTTAGCACCTAATCTCCTGCTTACTCGTCCCTCCCGGTATTTAAATTGTTTACCATGATCGATTCAAAATTTGTTTTTCTTCAAATCCCTTATGGGACTTCGTACATGTTGCGTATGATAATTCATATTTCCATACTTATTACACTTTTCATGATTTTATCATATTGTGATGTAGACAAGTTTCATAAGTCGCATTTACTAACTTCTTGATTATAAATATAAATTTCTAAACTCTTGT
This sequence comes from Cichorium intybus, assembly GCA_023525715.1. Classification (NCBI taxonomy): domain Eukaryota; kingdom Viridiplantae; phylum Streptophyta; class Magnoliopsida; order Asterales; family Asteraceae; genus Cichorium; species Cichorium intybus. The sequence continues at coordinate 71,853,873 of CM042014.1, read as the reverse complement.
CCCATTTTAGACTTTTACAAGTAAATTTTGTCCCTCTTTTTGCCCTTTGAATACTACCTAGCATCCCGACTTCACCATGTTGATTCTTTGGTGTTTCTAATTTATTACATTTAGTATTTCATAATTCCAGGCTCAATTTCAATATACTTTAAATAGTTTCGTAAACGTATTCTAAGTTTGACTCTTATAAAAGTCAAAGCTGTCAATGATTTAATTACCAACTTTGTATACTTTTAGTCATAATATGATTCTAACTTGACAATAAGATATAACTTATTGTCTCAAGTAACTTCTTGACACATGTTTACAAGTTTTTAATTATATAATATACACATATATCTATATATATACTTGATTCTCTTTTGGTTTAAGAACTCAAACTAAACATTTTAGTTATTTTCGTCCCATAACAATTTCTTGACACAATCCTCCACTACCATTATCACTCATTACCCTTTACTTGTTGTAACTAATGCCAAAAATAATTTTTCTTACCTTTATATCTTTTACCATCTCTTCCATTTGTTATAGACTACATGCTTAACACATTACATTATTCTTTCATTTAAACTCCATTTTTTTTCACTCTATATATCCTATATTTTATATAAAACTTATTTCTTATGTATCATTAGGTGATACACAACTCCCATTAATTCTATCATTATCTTTCGTTCTTTTGTATTTCGAAGTTATTTGTCAAATACATTATCTCACTTTTAATATTATATAATTTTCACATTTACTCTTTCTTTCACATATATAAACATATATGTACACTCATATACGTATCTTTACCTTTCATAATTATTAACCATGTACCGACCACTTCTCACAACTATGAAACACTTTTACCTGTTATTCACATTCAGAAGTAATAACTTCTCGTCTGTTTATTTTGGTTTTTCTTCAGTTAACATACTTCTTTATACTCTTTCATTACTGGTATTTCTTCTTTTATTTCATTCATTTGGTTGCAGAATTTAATTCCTGGCAACCACTATCTTATCATCATTTCCTTTAAAGATTTTTATTATATTCTTCTAATTATCCTCATCATTTGTTTCATCTTTAATTTCTTGCCTAACATTTGTTTAGGCATTCAACCTTTATTTCTCAATTCATATTCGTTTAATCACATTACAATAATGCAATTTACTTAAAATATCATAGTCTTTAACAATTTCCCATTCATCATTCTTTCCCCCATTTTGGTATCTTACTTCGTTTGTATTACTCATTATAGCACTATACTTATAACTTAATCAATTATTAAATGTTTGGAAACTTTCATACATCTTCTTTGTTCAATCTATAAGTTAGTCTTCCACTCCCTTTTTGCATTGCCATCTTCTATCTTTAGCTTTTCTCATCATTTTATTTTAATCTTATCATCCTGTAACGATATCTTGCTTCCTTCATGTTTTTAATATTCACACGACTTTTAGATAAGATTCTGAATTAAATGGTTATGCCCGAAGCACACCACTTGTTAACATTAAACTCTCTTCTTTTATTATTACAAAATTTTATATACTATTAATACACTATGCTTATAATTGCCATCCTTCATGTAAGAGTCTTACAACTCTCGTATAAGTAATCAATACCCATAATTCTTCTTTAAGTTGCTCTTATTCATACTTTCTCTCGCCTTTACAGGCACATACTTTAATGTCTTTCAATCTGTCTAAGGAGTATTAACTATCGTATGTATTTCTTTTACTTCACCATACTAAGTGGTATATACCCATTGCACCATCTTTTAATACTTATAATCTTACTTGTTCTTATTACATAGGCATATAATTTCTATGTTATACTTAGTACTCTCTTCAAAACTCTTACCCACCAGATTACCATAATTCCTTTACGATTCCACCAGTCACAATACATATCCTATGATTATGATAATACAGGCCCATATTACCATAATCACCTATACATATTGATCCTGTTGTTACCATAAGGTCTCATGGGACACTGGTTCCTTTAACATATAACACCATTTATAAGTACATGGTGATCAATACTAGAAATCTTATTACTTTATAAACATAGTCTTTAATAGATTTAGACGGTTACAGAAAATATCATACAATTTTCCTAACGGTCAGATTTTTGCTCACTCTAAACGTTAACTTAACATTTCTTGATGTTATATATCTACATATCTTGAGTAATGCATAATGTCTTAATCATTTAAGACATCATATAGCATACTTTCATGAACTAACATTCCTATAGCATGAGTTCAAGCCTAGGAGTGGAATGATCCAATCCTAATTCGCTTAAACTATGGCTCTGATACCAACTTGTGACACCCCATTTTTTACTGTTTGCAAATACTATGGTTTTTTGTATAAATACATGAATACAAAAATACGGTTTCTCAAAAACCGTTAATTTTCATGCTTAAAAATAGTGGCTGTTACAAATCCATACCAAAACTAACCATAGTAAGCAATGAAGGATTAAACCTTGAGTCCAAGATAGGAGTTAATTCGAGTCCCACTCCAGCTAAACTTCATCCAATTATAGTATAGCATTTTAACCTGGGATACATGGAAAAACATAGAATACGTAAGACAATAATGTCTCGTGAGTTACATGAGTTTTAGACTCAAACATTTAACTTCTTTTTCCAACCTTTTTATAAAACATATAACATAAAACATCTTTCAAAACTTTATAGTAATAACATACTATAACTCTTTACTTTTCAAAATCATTTCATAACATACTTTGCAAAAATAGCATCTTTCTTACTTTCTTTGACTGGTATTATAAACTTGCTGGATTTTTATACTTAGGGCTTTAATCACCATAAGTGATACCCCAAGTCTCTACAGCTAGAAAGAACAGATCAATCCTCACCATAGAAGTTGCTTAGGAAATCTACTTTGCGATGGGGCTTTTTCCCCAGTAGACTCCATACCTAACCCGGGTAGGTGGAACACGGCATGGTTCCCTTACTAACATTGCTTGCCACAAATACTAGTCATACAAAATATTTTCTGCTTACTTTAACATTACTTACATACATAGTGGCTAAGTGCCAAACTTCATCATTTCCTGTCTTTATGGCTAAATGCCAAATTTATAACTTTCATCACATATCAATCATATGTTTAAAACATGTCTTTATAACAATTTAGGCTTAATGCCAAATCATACTTTCCAAACATCTTATGGCTATATGCCCATTCATACTTGAAAACATATACGGTTTGTAACAAAAACATACTTCTTAAGCATCTTGTGGCTATATGCCTATTCATACTTGAAAACATATATAGCTTGTAATCAAAATATACTTTCACATAATTGGTTCATAGACCAACATACTTTCACTTAATTGACTCATAGGCCAATACATACTTTCACTTAATTTGACTTGTAGTTCAAAAACATAACTTCAATTATAGCATTTACTTTCACAAACAAGTTAGAAATAATACTCTTGCATATAATTTCACATATAGAAATTTTATAAGAAGTATTAAAAATACTTACTTGCCATGTACCCCAGAATGGGTAAAAATACTGCATGTACTCACCTCATGTATTGCTAGTAGATTGTCTAAACGTTCTTTGCATTCATACTCTTTCGTGACCCAATATTCATTTGGCATGAACCTATAATTAACATGTTTTACATTAACATTAATTATAACTGACTCTATAGCTTATTAGAGTCCTTATTATACCAACATGGTTCATGACAAATATATAACTTCTAAATAACTAACTTTATATGTGTTGTATACTTTCCCGAATTATACGTATTTTGCTACAGTATTCTCGGGAGGCCGTATTTTCATTCCGACAATTTTCCATAAAGTTTTAGACTATACTGAACATATGTTCAAAATTTGAGGTCAAACGGACAAGTCTAGCATCAAGTTCCAAAAAATGAACCAGACTAGCTCACTCTTAACAGGAAGTAGGAGAAATTTGATCATATTTCCCAGGCGCAGGATCGCGACCAGATCCTCATGGAGGTCACGACGCGATCTCCTGCTGGTGAGACTAGGGTTTGTTACCAGACCAAAACCATTCATTTACTTCAGGTATTTAACCATGGAAATCATAGATTTCAATTATTTTCCAAACATTCCTGTTTTTGCATTTTTGATTCAAAAACCGAAATTGTTCGAGATTGATCACTTCTACTGATTTATTTTAACAATTACCACATATGGAACTTATTAAAACCCCTTAGAATCAATTTGATCATGTAAACTTGAATTCTAGGGTTCTTGAACAAAATTTCAATTTTTCAACAATAGCAACATACTTTGATGATTTTAAGATATGTTCTTATTACTTAGAATCCATTTGACATTATAAATCACTTAAACGCCTTTGATCATGACTGAAATTTCAGTCCTTAGTTCTTCCCGTGAAGAACACCCCATGAACTTAGTTAGAAATCATCACTAACCTTATTTGCTTGAGAAATCTTTACTCCAAGCAACACTTGTTTCAATCTCTTATTCTTCTCTCGTGGATTTCCAGAAATTGGGTTTTCAAGAACTTCCTGTAGCTTCTCAAATGTTCAGCCAACAAATGAGAAGATATTTCTCATTTTTGTACTTCCAGATTTTACATTTTTAGTCCCTAAGTTCCATTTCTTGAATTTTTGGCGCTTTTATCTCATTTTATCACATAAAACTTTCTTTCCTTATATTTTTGCCACAAGCAAACAATATTTTTACATATTTGGTCCTTCACATGGTCTAATGACCAAATTACCCTTTTATGGTAAATTGACCAAATTACCCTTTTTTTTACTTGAATTAACTTTCAAATACTTATCACCAGTATTTGGTGTTACAAATTTTATTTCATTACATATTATCCCCAAAATCATATTTTCATTACTTAGAAGTCATTTGGATATCAAATGACCATTTTGCCCTTTTCACCAATTTTCTGTAAACTCTTGGAATTTTACTACATTTCCCACTACATTATTTTACAACTTTCAAAATTTTTTGGTCTTAACCTTAAACGTTATCTCGAATATAAATTCAAGATTTTTGGGTCGTTACATACTTCTTCAGCATTCTTCTACGAAGTCTCTCTGGGAGAACTTCTGGCCTAGATTCAGCCTCCTACACCTTCCTGCAACTACACTACGGTATCTACTACAATGTTCCAGTCGACTACGCTTCAACTCTTTGGACCGATTTCACAACTTATATGAACCATGCGAAGAGGGCCACAGACTTCGCATCGACTAGGTTCTGGGCATTAATTGTTCAAGCTGTGTATGCACATGAAAAGATACCATTGCCTTCGGACCTACCTGTCCATGATTTCCACCAAGTTCAGACACCCTCGAGCTCCTCTTCAGATGGCAAGATGGAATTCATTGCCCAGATTCCAGAGGCAATGTTGTGCAAAGTTCCTGAAGATAATCTCACCTTGATCGAATATCGCAAAACGATCAACACTCCTGCACCCCTCCGGGTTTTCACAAGGATCACAGAATCCAAACTTCATAAGGCCAAGGGTGGAAAATGCAAGGGACAGGCTGAACCATCCGAAGCCCCAGCCAGGAAACCAAAAACAAGAAAGAAAACTCAATCTGTCAAACCATCCAAGAGGAAAGCTGCTCCACCTTCACGACCTACGACACCTCGATCCGAAGAGGAAGAAGAGGAAGAAAGAGAGGAAGAACACTCACATCAGAGGAAACGATCAATCCTCCATCACCATCTGCAACTACAACTTCCACTGTACCTCCTTCTGATCCTCCTGCGTCTTTAATAGAGATTCCAATGATATTCGAACAGATGACCACTGTTGAAACATCCATTGTGGAGACAAGTCATACTGATATTCCAGTACTCTCATCTGGTGACAAACTGCTACAACTCCACCATCTCTACCACCAACAAACACCCCATCCATCTTCACAACCACAACACCAATCCCTCCTCCATTACATTCATTGTTCACAGATGATCTAGCCGATTCACCTTCCTCCCATGAAACGATAAACCAAGAGGAAGATTATTTTGAGAGAGCCCCGATACAAATTCACGATGAAGATGATGATGAACCCGACACTAGCCTCGTATCCATGAAACAGTTACTCAATGCGAAACTAAATATTCTGATCCAAGCCCAGACCACGTACACTTCGGATAAAGGGTCTGTGGTAACAACTGATAACTTGGTGGAATCCTTTACCTCCTACGAGGAAACAATAACTGGGAAAGTTCAAAAGAAAGTTGATGACGCGATGAAACTAGTTGAAACAGACGTCAAGCAAATGACAAGGAACGTCTTGGAGAAAATGGACCTGAGGTGCAAGACTGTTGAAAAGCTAATAGAAGAGAAAACTCAGCACATCCAGGACCATCACAATGAAAAACTCATCGAAGTCCTCACGAAGCTCAATTTTGCCCACACTGAAGTCCAAGCAAAGCTCACTTCCTTGACCACTTCGGTTGAGAATTTATCCAAACGAAGTGCAGAGGAATTTGATGTGCAACTCACCAGTTTATGAACAGAAGTTGAAAATGCAAAGAAGACGATCGCTGAGTACGAACCAAAGCTGCATGAGTTTCATGCATATATGGAAGCACAAAAAATAAGCGACCAATAGATGAAGATTCTGGTCTCACAAACAACAGAATCTATCTGAAAGGATATAGCACCCTTGCTTTCTCAGGTCAGTCGTTTACCTGGTGTTCCGAAGCCCTCCATGCTTTCGTCCCAAGGGGGAGAGGGTTCTCGACCGACCAGAAGTCAAACCACCATAACCTTCGTACCAATGGCAACATTTACAACTCTCGCACCACTTACTTCAACCACAACAATCGCAAAAACAACAAAACCGTTTTTTGGTATTACCTCTGCTCCATTATACACAACCATCTCTACAACAGCTCCGATCACAACTGGATCAACTTCGAGCCTGATTAAACGATTCACTAGTGGAATCAAGATCGGACAGAGTTCTGGACCATCTGCCTCATCAACAAAAACTACAAGTTCTCAAGTACCTACTGAGGAAGGTTCTTCGGTTGACAAAGGAAAACAAATTGCCTTGGTGTTATCTAAGGCAGAACAGAAGAAACAAAAATCAGAAGAATATGAGAAGTTGAGGCACTTGTATGTGATATCCAGAGATCGGATGGGAAAACAAGCAATTATGGGTCAGTCAATAAAATCTGGACATACGAAACGATCATGACCCTTTCCTTCCCAGCGGTAGAGATGTTTGACAGAGTACCTCTGGTGTACTATGAGACTGAGAATTCAACCGAATTGCAATTAGACATTCCATTCAATCCGAAACTGTATGCAATAAATATCTTTGAACTTAAGTTTGACCCCAAAGACAAAAGAAAGTTCCAGGAGCAAAAAGCTAGATTTCATGCGAACTTGGCTGCCGATCAAACTCAAGTATGGTCTTCTTTAAAGATTGTTGGAATAGATAGAATTGAGATGGGTGCACTCTTCGAAGATGTATATCAGAATTTCACCTACCATGTTCGAAGAGGTAAACAAAAAGTCAAAAGCAAGTTCACTGTTGCAGACTTTCCACTGATGAACCCGAATGACTTCATAGTTTTGGTAGAACGCTTCTACAACTTGAATCAAACGAAGATATCGAAGCAAGTTGCACTGACTCAAGGTCAAAAGGTTATAGGAAGGTTCATGGGTGCTTATCTCAGAAATTTCTCAAATTATGATTTTAAGATTACAAAGTTGTTCAACGATTCTGTACCTGCTGCCAACAAGGAGCTTGTTGGAATAAGCAAATACAGTGATGGAAAAATTTTGCAGAATCCATGGGGAGTCGTTTACAAATGGAGTTTGACGAAGAAGGGAGCTTTGAAGAAATTATTCTTTGATATGGACGAAAAAGAGAAGTATCCAACAACGTTCATTGAAGGGATGATTACAAGAGTTGAAGTGAACAACGAGAATTCGGACGAAGCTAAGAGAGAGGTGATTGCTCATCTGAAGTGGTCGATTGCAATAAAGAAAGAACTAACCAAAGCCTTTCACATGATATAGACTTCGGATACCTGGCATCTTCACCACAAAGGGGGAGAATGTTAGGATTCTGATTGTGATGAGATTTTAATATCCGAAGTACACAAGTTCCTGTCCGAAGTTGAAGACTATACGAATTGGTGGATAACACGAAGTCTACGTACTTATCTAAAGACGGTTATATTTAGTACTTATCTTTTGTTAGAGAAAACGTCTAGGGTTTGTTGTACTTATGTGTAACTAATTGGGATTAGTGTTTATCCAATTAGATCTTAGTATTTAAACACCATCTACCCTAGATGTTTAGGAAGTACTCTTAGATCAGTCGCATATTCATTGTAATGCTCATAATAGTTGCTCGTCATTAAAAAGACTTGGAGCACTATCCTTTTTACATTGAATACAAATCATTCGACTGGTTGAATATTCAATATTTGTGTTCTCGTTGTTTGCATTGATAAATTTAATTCTTACAATATTGAAGTTGACTAAAGTGCTGGCCAGCCTGGACTAAATTGATGTGTTTAGTTAGAAGTCCTAAAGTCATAAACAGAATCAGAAATCGGGAAACAGAGTATCGGACAGAGATTGATCTCAATCCATGTCTCGTGTCTGAAAATATCTTGTTGGACGAAGGATCATATGATCAATTATCTATGGACAGAACTGACTGGGTTAGAGTTCGACAGCTGTTTCTAGAAAGCTACAGTTTGCTGATTAATTAGAGGTTAAATTAGTAATTATTGTCATAGACTTATCCAAGTGGGAGACTGTTGGATTAGGTGTCTAAGCCACGACTAATAATTAGTATTTACCTAATTAATATTAGCATAGTCCATTTGGGTTGCCTTCATAGTAGGAGGTTTGATAGAAAGTTCAGTAGAGAGAAAGATTGATTTATTATGTGATTAATAAATCAATAGAAATTAAATAAATAGTGTATTAATATATTAAAGTGATAATATATTAATTAAAAAATATATTAATTAATTAAAAATTAATCTGGAATTAATTGGAATTAATTTGATGGTTAATTTAATTAATTAAAGGTGCAGTGACTAAAAGTGTAATTATTCAATAGTTGAGTAAGTGTAGACCTGGCAAAATCAGACCCGACACGACAACCCGACACGAACCCGACACGAAATTAGCGGGTTTGGGTAAGAGGTTTCGACCCGTTTAAGTAAACGGGTCGACACGACACGACACGAAAACTTAAACGGGTTGGGTTAGGGTCAAGAATTCTAACTCAAAAATGACCCGAATAACCCGTTTATATATATATATATATATATATATATATATATATATATATATATATATATATATATATATATATATATATATATATATATATATATATATATATATATTTATTTATTTATTTATTTATTTATTTATAATATTGTGTGTATATATATAACTGCGAAACTTACTTTATGTACGTTACTTGTGGGAGTTAAACAACAAGCAGCAGCCTGGTTGGATGGTTAAGGCTCATGACATGTGAACTCGAGGTACAGGGTTCGAATCCTTTTAAACGCACTAAATATTTTGCCAGCAGAAATAAATGGTCTAAGTCTTAACTAGTTCTATTTTGGCTACGCAAGTTTCCATCCCACATCGCTGGTGGGATGAAAGTTTCTCCCATCTCATCCCCTATATAATATGAGTCAAGTTTAAGCTTCTAAGGGCTAAGCCATGGGTTGCACCACACTGGGACGACTTGGGCGTAAGTTTAACTAGGCCAATTTGGTCCGTGTTGGGCTGAATAAGTCCTATATGGGTCAAATTAAACCGATTTGACCTGAGTTGGCTGAATAAGTCCGGGTTACACGGGGCACGAGTTATACGGGTTATGGATTGACCCGATATTTTAAACGGGTCTACGGGTTGTGTCGGGTTGACACGATATAATCGTGTCGATTTCGAGTTACAATTTTCAACCCGTTTACCTAAACAGGTCGTGTCCGGGTTTACTCCTCTCAACCCGTTTAGTGTCATGACCCGACACGAACCCGACACGACCCGACCCATTTGCCACCTCTAAGTAAGTGACATTTGTGGCAGTATTAGTGACCAGCGAAATTAAGTATGTATATATATATATATATATATATATATATATATATATATATATATATATATATATATATATATATATATATATATATATATATATATATATATATATATATATATATATATATATATAGGTTTGAATTATTAAGATAAAGGCTTATCTTAATTTGAATTCAAAAAGGTTTATCTTTAAAGGTTTATCTAGTTATCTGCTGGAGGCTATAAATAAAGAGCCTTATACCCTCATTCTCTGGGACACATACCTATTCTCTCTAGAAGATTTCGACCTCCCTCCTGCTCCCTGGGTGTGATCTCATTTGAGGCAGGACAATTGTGCTGCTTTGCTTCCAATAAATCATAAAAGGTTAGTTTTCCTGATTTTATTCTTTTAGTTATTTTTTTGTGGCCTTTAGGAATTTATTATATGTTCAATTAGAAGAAAACATAGATCCTTATAGGTTGCATGTGAACTTAGGGTTTTAGTTCATTGATTTGCATAAAACCTTTCATATACGTCAAAACGTGTCCACACCGCTTCACATGTACTCCGACCGTTCACCACCATTCATCTTACAATTCTACTCATTCTCTCTAACAACACTCGCAATCAAATCATAGTCCATGAAATTCACAAACCCTGATTGGTAGCCAACAATTTGCATATTCGTCTTCTTGTTTGGGTATTCAGTGCCTTTTCTGGTTGTCCACCGGAGGTTAGACTATCTTCATTTTTATCGATGTCATTTTTAACCTATTTGTTGACTTTTCTCTTCCCATCTCCTTTAACTTTTGGTTGGCTTCTGATAAGCCTGCACATTTGCGAATTATGCATCTCGAAATCAGTCCCTAAAATTTACATTGAACCCAACTCAGATTTCGTATATGAACTCTACCTCTTCCCCGATGAAACTCGGGACTCCGATGATGCTTAACATGAAATTTTACTTGGTTCTAATGATTATGCATGTTTTTGGTTGAATTTCCAGGGTAGCATAACATGTAACCTGTGAGAAATCGTCGCATGGGTTGTTGTAGGTGTTGGAGCTAAATATTATGACAAGGTTAATGTACAAAATCAATGGGTTACAGGAGCTATCAAAACAGAAAAATAATAAGGGAAAGAGAGGTTGAACACTAGTATATTTCACTCAATATTTAGAGACTTGTTATAAACAAATAGTGGTTACAAATCGTGATGGTGTTGCTGTGAAACTGCAACTATTTAAAGCAAAACAAGATGCTAATAACAACTAAGAAAGTAGAATACAAACTGGAAAGTTAAAGCACACATGTGGACAGCCAAGTTGAGTGGAAGAGTTAGCACATGATTCATGATGATGTTCAAGAAAGAGAAGGGCATAGTGGACAGAAGAATATAGGCTGTAAAGGTAGGTTTAATATCACATTCTCCCCCTTAAAACGGACCGAGCTCAGTGTCTGTTACGCCGAGCATATTTCGCATTTCGCCGTGTTTCACGTGTGCCAACGCCTTCGTAAAGATGTCCGCTCGTTGATCCTTTGAATTGACATGTTCAACTACAATTTTTCTACGTTCAACACACTCCCGTATGAAGTGGAAACGAATGTCAATGTGTTTGCTTCGACCATGGAATACGGGATTTTTCATCAAAGAAATTGCTGACTTGTTATCTACATACAAGGTCAGAGGCGTGATATGATGTCCCATGAGCTCCTTCACTAGATTCCTAAGCCAAATGGCTTGACACGCCGCTGCGGATAACATCAATTTCAATCATCAATTTCAATCATCAATTTGAACCGTTTGAATGCGCTTAAGGCTTCAAGCTTCCCGGATAACATGTAAACCCACATCCACCGGCTAAAATCATCTACTAAAAGTAGAAAATAATTGCTTCTTCCAATAGATGTGGGTGTAATCGAGCCGCATAAATCCGCATGAACAAGTTCTAGCGGTTTTTGAGCTCGAAAAATCGCTTGTTTCGGGAAAGAAATTCTAGTTTGTTTGGCAAGAACACATCCTTCACACACTTTGTTTGGATGTTCAATTATTGGGACTCCGGTTGCCATATTTTTTTCGGTCAATTTTTTTAAAACGGAGAAGTTTACGTGACCAAGTCTAGAGTGCCATATCCAAGCGGGCTCGTCTTTTGTTGCTAAAAAACAAGTCGATTTACCGGTTCTTAAAATAGTTTTATATAACCGGTTTGGAGATCGTTGAACTCTCAAGAGTATAGTTTTGTTTCTATCAAATAATGACAAAATCGTCACGTCCATAATAACCCGACTTCCTTCTTCCGTCATTTGACCAAGACTAATAATGTTGTTTTTAAGACTTGGAATGAAATATACCTCATTTAGGAGTCTTTGGTCACCATTTTTACAATCGAATAAAATCGACCCTTTTCCCAAAATAGCAACAGTCGAACCGTCACCAAATCTCACTTGACCGCTAATGTTTTCATCTAGCTCATGAAACCTTAAACGGTCTCGGGTCATATGGTTGCTTGCACCATTGTCGAGATACCACAGCTCGGAATCCACACGACTTTCTCCCGATGCAAGAAGATTAACACAAATATTCTCTTTCAACGATACTTTTCCGAATTTGAATTCTTGTGAGATTGCCATCATCAAGATGGACTCTTCATCATTGGATTGAGTGAGGTTCGCCTCCTCACCACGATTTTTATTTGGACACTCCGACGCATAGTGACCAAATTCATCACACTAGTAACATTTTACTTTGCTTTTGTCCTTTTTAGGAGTATTAGATTCATTTCGGGATTGATTTGAATCTCGACCTCGGCACGACCTCGACCTCGACCTTTACCACGACCTCTCCCGGCATGGCCTCCACTTCTTCCCTTCGAACTAGAAGAAGATTCTTTTCCGTTGAGTTGTTTCGAGCGGGACGGCCACTCGGCTTGCGTAAGCAATAACCCTTGCTCACCGTCTCTTTCTCCAAAACCGCGAAGTCTTTCTTCGTGGGCCTTGAGGCGGCCTACGACTTCTTCTACAGACATGTTCTTCAAATCTCCAAATTGCTCGATAGAGGTTACGATTTGCATAAACCGCATTGGAACGGCTCGAAGAAACTTTTTCACAACCGAAGTTTCATCGACTTTTGCTCCAAGTGAACGAATACCGGTCACGATCGTAGTCAATTTCATGGCGAATTGATCAATTGATTCGTCGTTTTTCATGCGAATCACCTCAAACTCACTTTTCAAAGTTTGAATTTTCGCCTCTTTGACTCGTTCGGCACCCATATATATTGTTCGAAGCGTCTCCCACGCTTCTTTTGCCGTATCCTTTTCCGCTAACATGAGCAACACGTCCTCCGGGACCTCTTGGTAAATCGCCGCCAATGCCATGCGATCCAAGCGTTCTTCGACTTCCTGTTTTTGTGTCGCTTCCCACACTCCTTGTGTTTGCATGTTTACCCACATTTTCAAAGCCCACACCGAGTAATTGGACTTTGTAAGCATCGGGTAATGTAGGGTGACAGTACCGTCTCTCCCGGTCTTTTGAACATTTTCAACTTCGGGTTGAGTAAGTGATGTGCTCCGTGTAGTCATTCTTGACATATACAACCTTGCAAATAACCGAGCTCTGATACCACTTGTTGGAGCTAAATATTATGACAAGGTTAATGTACAAAATCAATGGGTTACAGGAGCTATCAAAACAGAAAAATAATAAGGGAAAGAGAGGTTGAACACTAGTATATTTCACTCAATATTTAGAGACTTGTTATAAACAAATAGAGGTTACAAATCGTGATGGTGTTGCTGTGAAACTGCAACTATTTAAAGCAAAACAAGATGCTAATAACAACTAAGAAAGTAGACTACAAACTGGAAAGTTAAAGCACACATGTGGACAGCCAAGTTGAGTGGAAGAGTTAGCACATGATTCATGATGATGTTCAAGAAAGAGAAGGGCGTAGTGGACAGAAGAATATAGGTTGTAAAGGTAGGTTTAATATCACAGTAGGGACATTCAAATGTATGAATTTGGGGTTTATGGAACTTTAAAATAGACCTGTTCTTTCCGGTGTTGAAATTTTATCTCATCGATACACATACTAGGTTTGTTTTCCCATTAAACTAACTGCTTCGTCTTTCTCCGATTAGCTTTTCTGATGGTATTTATATTTTTTCACAATTCACACATGGCTGTTTTTGTTTTTGTTTTTGTTTCAGGAATAAGAGCAACAATTATGGGTGTTAAAAGCCCTACATAATGAATCGACTAATCTACCATACCCTCTGTTCCGAACTGGAGCAGGTATCCTACTGCTTGGTTGGTGTTCACTGGAGATATATTCTCCCCAAAAAGGCTACTGCTCTTCTTTCTTCTCCAAACGCACCCGTCTCACACTCTATTTCTACCCCTTGCTGCTAGGTATGTCGTTTTAATCAGCAAACATATAACCACCCATATTGTTCTTGCATAAATTTGTATGGGATTCCGCCTTTCTAACCTCGTACTTATTGTTTTTGTATACAGTCTTCATAGCCTCGAAGATGACATATTCGGATTAGGGACAATAACACATTTTCCATTGCCAGTCAAACAGAAAATCGGAAACCAATCGAAGGTAATTTGGATTCATTTGAGATTTTCTTCTTTTCCCTACTTTTAGGGTTTTAAGTTATATGATATATAAATTGAAAAAGTGAATGTGATTCATGTGATGTACCTTAGATACTGCAATGTTCCAACATTTCGTTGGACATATACCGTGATTTGTCTCATTTTTATCACTTTCTTGGTATATTTTAGACATTATCATATGTGAGTGAAATCAATTTTAGCATTCCCATGATTCTAGCTCAAAGGCTTGCGACTTAGTTTAAGCACTGGTTGCTTTATGTCATGAAATTAATCCACTTACGTGAAGATGTTGGTTAAATTTGGTAAGTGAGCTTATGTTCTTATTATAACTAACAATTTGGGAAATGTAATTGAAATGTGTTATAAATTCAGCGTTACCACGACAATTATGAACAAACTAAAAACTAGAATATAGATGAAGAAAGAAAGAAAGCTTGAGAGCTTGGAGAGAGTATAGAGAGTTTATATCACTTGTGAAAGAGTTGATATGAGATGCATTTTCTTCCTTACATTGATGGTCTATTTATACTACCAAGTCTACTATTCAAATATAGTTGTATAATTGGTAAATGCAAAGTGATGACAAAGTGATGACATAATGTTGTCATTCACCAATTACTTGTAACACTCCCCCTTGAATGACATCATTCTACATCAGAGTTCAACTTTGAAGTACTGCCTCATTAAAAACCTTGCTAAAGAAAACCCAGTGGGAAAAAACTTTAGCGAAGGGAAAAAGAGTGCAGTGTCTAGTTTACTCCCCCTCATTTAGATATCGAATGACCATTATGTATTGTGTAGATGTCTCATTCCAATACCATGAACATGTTTTCTAAAGATCTTGGTAGGAAGTGCCTTTGTGAAAAGATCTGCTGCATTGTTGCTAGAATGAACATATTTTAGTTCAATCTGTTGATTCTTTATACGCTCTTGAGTGTATTCAAAAAACTTTGGAGGAATATGTTTTGTCCTGTCGCTTTTGATGTACCCTTCTTTCATTTGAGCGACACATGCTGCATTATCTTCATAGATTAAGGTTGGAGATTTATCTTTATCAATTCCACAAGAAGTCAGGATAAGTTGTGTCATCGATCATAACCATGTACATTCTCTACTAGCTTCATTTAAAGCAATTACTTCTGCATGATTTGAAGATGTGGCGACGAGTGTTTGCTTTTGAGAACGCCAAGATATTGCAGTACCTCCATTCATGAATACATATCCAGTTTGAGATCTAGCTTTATGAGGATCAGACAAGTAACCTGCATCTGCATAACCAATCAAGCATTGTTTTGAACTATTAGGAAAAAATAAACCTAAATCAGTAGTTCCACGAAGGTATCGTAATATGTGCTTGATTCCATTCCAGTGTCTTTTTGTTGGAGATGAACTAAATCTTGCTAATAGATTTACTGCAAAAGAAATGTCAGGTCTAGTACAATTAGTAAGATACATAAGAGCTCCAATTGCATTAAGATATGGTACTTCTGGACAAAGAATTTCTTCATTTTCCTCACAAGGGCGATATGGATCTTTGTCAATATTTAGTGATCTAACAATCATTGGAGAGCTTAAAGGTTTGGCTTTATCCATATTAAAACGTTTCAAGACCCTTTCTGTACAGTTCGATTGATGGACAAGTATCCCATTTGGCATATGATCAATCTGTAAACCAAGACAATATTTGGTTTTCCCAAGGTCTTTCATTTCAAATTCTTTCTTTAAAAATTCAATCACTTCAAGGATTTCTTTATTCGTCCCAATAATGTTCAGATCATCAACATAGACGGCTATAATCACATATCCAGATGTTGTTTTCTTAATAAATACACACGGACAAATAGTATTGTTTTTATAGCCTTTGCTTATTAAGTAATCACTTAGACGATTGTACCACATACGTCCAGATTGCTTTAACCTATACAATGATCTTTGCAGTTTGATAGAATACATTTGTTTGGGTTTTGCACTTAATGCTTCTGGCATTTTAAATCCTTCGGGGATTTTCATATATATATCACTGTCAAGTGATCCATATAAGTAAGCAGTAACAACATCCATAAGATGCATATCTAAATTTTCAGAAACTGCTAGACTGATTAAATATCTGAAAGTGATTGCATCCATAATAGGAGAATATGTTTCTTCATAATCGATTCCCGGCCTTTGAGAAAAACCCTGAGCAACGAGCCTGGCTTTGTATCTCACAATTTCATTTTTCTCATTTCTTTTTCGTATAAAAATCCATCTGTATCCCAATGGTTTCACAACTCCAGGTGTGAGTATAATAGGTCCAAAAACCTTTCTGTTATTGAGAGACGTTAATTCAGCTTGCATGGCCTCTTTCCATTTACCCCAATCCTGCCTATTTTGGCATTCAATGACAGATTGTGGTTCTGGATCCTCATTGATAATATTGCATGCAACTGAATAAGAAAATATTATATCTTCTAATTCATATTGGCTCCTTACTATTTTTATATGACCATAATTAATTTCAATCTCCTTATCATTTATTTCCTCAACTGGGGAAGTAATGTTATTTTGTGTTTCTTCATGAACACTTTCATTATCCTCAAACATATTTTCCATTCCTCTTCTTTTTCTAGGATTTGCATCCTTAGAACTAAATGACCTTCCACGCTTCAGGCGTGCTTTGGATTCTTGAGTTACTTTTTTATCAGATTGTCTATCCGGGAGTTCAATTCGAGCTGGAGCGTTAACAGCAGGTATATATGATTTAGTAACTCTTTTTGTATCAGTAAATGCATCAGGTAATTGATTTGCAACTTCTTGCAAATGTATTATTTTTTGAACACCCATCTCACATTCTTGTGTACGGGGATCAAGATATGATAAAGAAGGTTCATACCATGAAACATTCTTTTCTTGGGATTTCATTTCTCCCCCAAGCGTTGGGAAATTTTCTTCATTGAAATGGCAATCAGCAAGACGTGCTGTAAACATATCACCTGTCAAAGGTTCAAGATATCTTATTATTGAATTTGTTTCAAAACCAACATATATTCCCAACCTCCTTTGAGGACCCATTTTTGTACGTTGTGGTGGAGCAATAGGAACATATACTGCACTTCCAAAAATTTTAAGGTGGGATATATCTGATTCTTTTCCAGAAACAAGTTGAAGGGGAGAATGTGTATGATATGCACTTGGTCTCATACGAATCAGTGATGCAGCATGTAAAATTACATGACCCCATATGGAAACAGGAAGTTTTGTTCTCATTATTAATGGTCTAGCTATTAATTGGAGACGTTTAATCAGTGATTCTGCTAAACCATTTTGAGTGTGTACATGTGCAACTGGATGCTCAACAGTAATTCCTATAGACATACAATAATCATTAAATACTTGAGACGTAAATTCACCTGCATTATCAAGTCTCACTTTATTGATGTTATAATCAGGAAAATGTGCTCTCAGTTTAATAATCTGAGTTAGGAATTTTGTGAATGCCATGTTACGAGTTGATAATAGGGAAACATGAGACCATCTAGTTGATGCATCTATTAAGACCATAAAGTATTTAAATGGTCCAGAAGGTGGATGAATTGGTCCACATATGTCTCCTTGAATTCTTTCTAGAAATCTAGGTGATTCATTTTCAACTTTCATTGGTGAAGGTATTGTAATTAATTTCCCAAGGGAACAAGAAATACACGGGTTCTTATTACCTATTTGAGGGAACTTCTGGTCCTTCAATGGATGCCCAAATGTATTTTCAATTATTCGGTGCATCATTGTTAATCCTGGATGGCCCAGCCTGTCATGCCACAAACTAAATATTCTAGGATCACAAAATTTTTCTTTAACCACCAAATTTGACTCAACTATATTTATATATGTAAAATGTAAACCAGAATCAAATTGTGGTAATTTCTCCAATATATGGTTTTCATTTATTATAAACATATATTTCTTGTTTCCTATTGTTTTGGTGAATGTGTCATATCCGTTAAGATATATATCATTAAAACCCAATAAATTTCTATTTGACTTTGGGGAAAATAACGCATTACTGATTACAAACTTCGTACCATTAGGTAACATGAAACAAGCATTTCCTGCCCCTACAATCAAGTCTACAGGACCTGATATTGTATTTATGTGCCCTTTTACGGGTTTTAGTGTGGAAAAATATTTCTTTGTTTTCAAGATGGTGTGTGTGGTACCACAATCAATTATTAAGAGTTCGCCAAGATTTCCTTGGTTTTGTGCTCCAGTTGAACTCATTTTGAACTTCATATAAGAAAAATAAATGATGAGTTATGAACACAATTTTAATAAAAGTGACTCGAAAAAACTTCATTAAGAAAGAAAAACATTACAATAAAAAATTAAAAACATGTTACAAAAGGAAACTAGTTTTCTAGGATGTCTAAATCATTGCAAAAGTCAAGAGTGTTTAGTTCAATGTTTCCTAGATCAACACCATCGATGAGGTTGACTTCTTTCCCCTTTCCTTTAATGGAATCTTGGTAAAGTTCACAAAGATGGGGATCTGTACGACAGGTCCTTGACCAATGGCCTGTGTTACCACATCTATAACAAGAACCTCCGGGGTTCTGTGATGTTCCGGCATCATTTCTTTTTTCTTGTGGTTGGACATTATTTCCTTGTGGAGTGTGTTGATTATTGTTTCTTTGACCACGCCCACGGTTATAAGGATGACCGCGTCCACGACCCTGAGTATAACCGCGCCCAAAATTTTGGTTTTGGTTAAAATGGTCTCGACCGCGACCACGGCCTCGTCCACGACCACGACCACGTCCTCGTCCATATGAATTATTTCTTGGTTCATAAGTGATAGTAGCATTTGCTTCAGGAAGTGCTACTGAACCTGTTGGACGGGACTGGTGGTTCTTTATTAATAGTTCATTATTTTGTTCAGCAACAAGGAGAAGTGTATTAAGCTCAGAATATTTTTTGAGCTTTTGCATACGATATTGTTGTTGCAATGTCATATTCGATGCATGGAATGTGGAGAGAGTTTTCTCCAACATTGAAGCATCAGAAACATCTTCCCCACAAAATTTTAGTTGTGAACATATCCGAAATAATGCGGAATTATAGTCATGTACCTTTTTGAAGTCTTGAAACCTCAACGATAACCATTCAGCCCTAGCACTTGGAAGTATAACTTCATTTGGTGGTCAAATCTTTCTTTTAAGCTTTTCCAAAGAGTGCTAGGATCAGTGGTATTGAGGTATTCATACCTCAACATTTCATCGATATGTTTGCGAAGGAAAATTATTGCACGTGCTTTATCTTGCGACGTGCACTTATTTTTTTCTTTTATAGTTTCAGATAAATCCATGGACTCAAGATGCATCGTAACATCTATAGTCCAAGGCATGTAGTTCTTTCCGCTGACTTCAAGAGCGGTAAATTCAAGCTTTGCAATGTTTGACATATTGTAGTTCCTAAGAAAAATAAAACTCATTAAATTTGTCGTTTAAAGGTGGGGATGGGTTTTACTATTTTTATTATAGTTACAAACATAATTAAATAGATGAATCTTCTCAAATTCCTTTTATTTTAAAATTTAAAATTTTATTTTTAATCGGTTGCGCATAAATAAACGTTAGTACATATAAATAGATGTCAGAGCATGAATAATAGTTAGTATACATAAATAAATGTTAGTGTGCGTAAATAAACATTAGTTTATATAAATAAGCATTAGTATACATAAATAAATGTTAGTTTGCATAAATAAATGTTAGTTGCCGTAAATAAACGTTAGTTTGCATAAATAAACGTTAGTATACATAAATAAATGTTAGTTGCATAAATAAAAATTAGTATGCGATAACAAAAGTTAGTTTGCAATAATAAATGTTAATAAAGCGTAAGTAAATTTAGAATAAGAAATGAACTTCGTTAGTAGTCATAATGTCAAGGATAAATAAGAAAATAAATTTGTTAGTAGTCATAACGTCAATGATAAATAAGAAAAGAAATTTGTTAGTAGTCATAACTTCGAGAATAAAATGTTGTTTTTTTTCCGTTATCGTTGTTATTATTATTATTATTAATTAACATTCTAGTTTTGATGAAATTACATACCTTGATTAGATCGATGTGTCTTTTAATCGCCTTCGTTAGAGCCTCGTGCTGATAACGTGTTATAAATTCAGCGTTACCACGACAATTATGAACAAACTAAAAACTAGAATATAGATGAAGAAAGAAAGAAAGCTTGAGAGCTTGGAGAGAGTAGAGAGAGTTTATATCACTTGTGAAATAGTTGATATGAGATGCATTTTCTTCCTTACATTGATGGTCTATTTATACTACCAAGTCTACTATTCAAATATAGTTGTTTAATTGGTAAATGCAAAGTGATGACAAAGTGAGGACATAATGTTGTCATTCACCAATTACTTGTAACAAAATGTAAGTTTTTTTTTTTTGCAATCATCGTAACAAACACATTATCTGTTTGTTTTTTCCTGGTGTGGTTCTACATGGATAAAGTGTTATCTATATGAAATAATTCTTGTACGACCGTTTCTTTTTTACTGCATATGAATAATCACTACAAGAAAAAGCTTAATTAGTGACCAAAATGATTTGGTCACTAACAATAGAAAAATTGTCACTAAAATAATTCAGTGACCAAATTTTCGGTCATCACTTTTCGTCACTATAGCTCCGTCACTAAATTAATTAGAGACCAAACTTTGTTAGTGGTCACTATTTAGTGACCAAGGCATAGTAGTCATTATATCTGTGACGACTTAATTTGTCACTAAATACAGTCACTAATAATTTATTTTATACGTTTTGTAACCAAATATATAGTCACTAATTAGTTATTGTTAGAGACCAAGAAAAAGTCGTCACTAATCATTTATTGTTAGTGACCAAGAAAAAGTCATCACTAATCATTTAATGTTAGTGACCATAAAAGTAGTCACTAATTATGGAATTACACGAAAAAGACATTTGGGTTACTATAAAATTCTACAATGACGAATTGAAAAGATATTTGGGTTGCCTCTTCTGATTCCGATTCCGATTCCGATTCCGATTCCGAATCCGAATCCGAATCCGATTCCGATTCCGATTCCGATTTCAATTCCGATTCCGATTCCGATTCTGATTCTTATTCCTATTCCTATTCCTATTCCTATTCCTATTCCTATTCCTATTCCTATTCCTATTCCGACTCTTTTTCAAATACAACAAGATTTGAATATGGAAAGAATACATGAAAACCCAACTTAACTATATTAACAATTTCTATATCATCCAATTGTTGGATTAGGTGTCTAAGCCATGACTGTAAATTGTATTTATCTTGTTAATTGAAGCAAAGTCCATTTGGGTTGCCCTCATAGCTGGAGGATTGTTGTAGAGTTCAGTAGAGAGAAATGTTGATTTATTAATTGTTTAATAAATCAATAGAAATAAAATAAATAGTTTTGTTAATATATTTAAGTGTTAATATATTAATTAGAAACTATATTAGTTAATTAGAATTTAATCTAGAATTAATTAGAATTAATTTAGTAATTAAATTAATTAATTAAAAGTACAGGACTGGTTTGTATTTATTCAATAGTTGAATAACTGGCAAGCCAGTTGTCAGGGGCTAAAAGTAGCGCCTCCTCTAACTCTGTGGAACTCTGTTGGATTCTCTCCTCCTTTGCTTGGGTGTGACTTCATTTCAAGCAGGATCTCTTTGTTGCTAGCTTCAAGAACATGATTCAAAAGCTTGGTAATTCTTGTTTTTATCTTTAGAAATAAATGTTGGCCTTAGGTTTTTGTTATATGTTCGTAAGATAGAAAAACATAGATCCTTTATTAGGTTGCATGTGAACTTAGGGTTTCTAGTTCATTGTTTGTGCAAAACCCTTTAGTGGTATCAGAGCTATGCTTGTTTTTCTATGTGAATTGCTATAACTGCTTTGTGTGATCTAAGGGTTATCGAAAATTAACCCTTGGGAGGCCAAGGAGCATAGTTGGCGGCTAGGGTTTAGAAAACCCTAGCCTCCCTTCCCTTGGATAGTTGGTTGCTATTTCTAGTAATTGTTGATTAATTAAGTAACTGGAACCCCTTTTTCCATGCATGCAATTTTCAAGATTAAAGGGAAAGGTTAGGAAATTAATTTGATTAATTTTGTGATCCCCTTTCTTGATTTAATTAATTTAATTAAATTGTTTAATTAAAAGACCAATTAAATTACTTAAAGATTTAATTTAAATTTTCGAAAAATACATATAAATTTGAGAAAATTAATAGAAAATTAAGTCTAAAATATTTTAATAAGATTAAAATATATCTTCTATATTTATGATTAAAAGTTAATATTTATATGTAAGATAAAATTGGTTAGTCTTACCGTTAGTAGGCCTCATTCATAAAATTGTCCTACAAAGAGGGTATAAGGCGACTGCCTATAAAATGGTAGTCTAATGGGTGTCCACTCTCATCCACCGCTCTGCTGGTCAGTCGAGTGTCGTTAGCCGAACGGGTTTGATAGAACCGCTAAGCCTCTTAAAAGTATAATGCTATAATTGAAAGTACTAGAACCTTAAACAAAAATCTCAATCTAGTTACTTTAGGTTACAAAATGTGAATTGATGCTAATCCATGGAATTGCACATTGCACTTTGTAGAACGTCGGTGGAGCGTGTGTGGTTTACCGGCACGCCAACTGGGGTCCACAAAGACTCGCAATGGGTTTCTCGATTTTGCCATTATTGACGGAGCGTGTGTGGTTAACCGGCACGTTAATTAGAGATGGTAATTGACTTCGAGAGTACCAAGCTAATTTGCATGGTTATTCACACCCGGTTTGTGATCCTCGGTATCCCAATCACAAACAGTGGGGTATTCCCGAGATTAAAACATGCTATTGAACAGTTCAATAAATCACAAAAGAAACTAGGAATTCCATTATAATATGATTATGTTTCCACGGTGGAATTGGCTGAATCGTCATTCGCCTACCTTATAAAATTTACAATAAAGATTACGGAATCCCTCTTCGATATTGTGAATTGTTATTGTAGGATCCTAGCCTTATACTTATTATTGGGTTAATATAAGGATCATTTATTAGATATATCTAATTAAAACTATCTTCTTCTTTTATATATGTCTTCTGACCAATCCGTTCCCCACTCAAACTCCGGTAATGTCACCTCGATCTTGTCATTGTGCTCCAAAGTGACGTTGCACGACACTAACTGCAATGACTGAATCCGTAAAATCAAAACGGCTCTAAGGTTTGAACACAAAGAGTATGTTCTGGAAACCGAGCTGATTGAGGTTGACCGAGATACCGCTACTCCCGAGGAACTCGCCTCGTATCAAAAACACTTGGATGATGTGACCAAAGTGGCTTTCATCATGATCGCTACCATGAACCCTGAGCTACAAAGGATTTATGAGGACTACTGGCCTTACAAAATGCACAAAGAGCTCGCGGAAAAATTCCGCAAGCATGAGCGCATCGAAAGGCGTGAGGTTGTAAAAGCCTTCACTAACGACAAGCCTAAGGATGGAGAGTCCATCTACACTCACGTGCAAAGGATGCAAGGTTATGTGGAAAGGCTGAGAAAGCTGGAAATGCCTGTTCATGAGGATTTAGCTTTTGACATAGTGCTGAATTCTCGACCCAGTTCTTATTCTTATGACCAGTTTACACTGGCGTATCATTTGAACAACAATCAGGCAACTTTGGCTGAATTACATCACATGCTTCGTACTGCTGAAGACGGGATGAAGGGCAAAAGTGTGCTCCCTGTTAACCCGCCTGTCCTGGCTATTGGCTTTGGAAAGGGAAAGAAAAGGAAGGGCCCTCCGAAGCAAAACTGGAGGGAAAAGGTTCATGTCGGGTCATCTAGCAGTGGCCCGAGAGCCAAGTCTTCTGGCATTCCGCATGTCACGAATCCCAAGGAAGCCGACTGCTTTTATTACAAAGAAAAGGGTTACTGGAAGAGAAGCTGCCCCAGGTACTTGCAGGATATCAAGGATGGCAAAGTGAAGCCGTCACAAGCAGGTAATTACTCTATATCTAATAACTCATCTTCTTCATGTTATTGGGTCCTTGACACCGGTTGTGGTTTTCATATCTGTTCTGATTTGCAGGGCCTAAAGGAAAGTAGGGAGTTGGAGCACGGTAGATTGAACTTGGTCATGGGCAATAGGTGAACGTCACCTGTTACCAAGATCGGTGTCTATAGACTAGTGCTTAGTAATGGAGTTAGTTTAGATTTGAAAAATTGTTGCTATGCGCCTGATATGGAAAGAAACATAATTTCTTTTCATGCATTGTTCAAACAGGGCTTTTATTACACTTTTGACAAATTGAATGCTTCAATTTCAGTTTTTAAAAATGATGTTTTTATATTTGATGCTATGCCTTGTGATGGAGTGTATGAATCTATTATGTGTGTTGATAATTGTGGCAATGATGTTTTAAATATTGATTCTTCAAGCGGTGTAGAAAATGCGTGTTTGTGGCACTGTCGCCTTAGCCATATTAACAAGAAACACATCACCCAACTCCAAAAGGATGGAGTGTTGGAATCGTTTGACCTTAAATCGGACAATGTATGCGAGTCTTGTTTATTTGGCAAGATGACAAAATCACCATTCAAAGGGTCTTTTGAAAGAGGTGAAGGCCTGTTGGATATCATACACACAGATGTATGTGGTCCCTTCAGAACAACCACAAAAGACAGCACGCGGTTCTATATGACCTTCACTGACGATTTTAGTAGATATGGGTATATCTACTTAATCAAGCACAAGTCAGATACCTTTGAAAAGTTCAAAGAGTTTAAAAATGAAGTAGAAAATCAACTGAGCAGAAAGATAAAGATGCTTAGATCCAACAGAGGCGGTGAGTATCTTAGTATTGAGTTTCTCGATTATCTAAAGGAATGTGGAATAGTTTCACAGTTGTCACCTCCCAGGACACCACAGTTGAACGATGTTGCTGAAAGACGAAACCTAACCCTGTTAGACATGGTTCGTTCCATGATGAGTCGAGCTTCACTTCCAATCCATTTCTGGGGTATGCCTTAGAGACTGCTGCCCATATCCTCAACCTTGTCCCAACTAACAAGGTTGCGAAAACACTGTACAAGATATGGACGGGGAAAGTTCCCTCGTTGGCACACATCAAAGTCTGGGGTTGTGAGGCTTTCGTGAGATGAGAGACTCAAGACAAGCTCGCGGAAAGAAGTAAGAAGTGTATCTTCATCGGATACCCGAAATAGTCATTTGGATACTTGTTCTACAGACCGAGCGAGGACATGGTCTTTGTAGCTAGATAAGGAGTCTTTCGAGAGAGAGAGCTCATTTCCAAAGAGGACAGTGGGAGGACTGTTGATCTTGAAGAAATTCAAGAGACACCCGATGAATCAACCTTAAGAGAAACTATCAACCAACATGAGGAAGAAGTTCTTGTTGGACCAACCGACATCTCATTACCTCTTAGACGTTCGGGTAGAGTTAGCATGCCACCCCAGTTTTATGGTTTCCATATAACTTCGGATGGTGACACGTTTGTCAGTGATTGTACATTGACAAATTTGGATGAGCCAGCTAACTACCGTGAAGCGGTGGCGGGCCCCGAGTCTGCCAAGTGGAAAGAGGCAATGGACAGCGAGATTAAGTCCATGTATGACAATCAAGTTTGGAACTTGGTTGAAAATCTGTCGGGTCATAAGACAGTCGGGTGCAAGTGGATCTTCAAGAAGAAGACCGACATGTATGGAAAAGTACACACTTTTAAAGCTCGGCTGGTTGCGAAGGGATTCACTCAAACCCTGGGGGTTGACTATGATGAAACCTTCTCACCAGTGGCCAAGATTAAGTCAATTAGGATAATGCTTGCCATAGCTGCATTTCATGATTATGAAATTTGGCAGATGGATGTCAAAACCACTTTCCTTAATGGGAAGTTGACTGAGGATGTTTACATGAATCAGCCATAAGGTTTTGTAGACACAAAGCATCCTGATAAAGTGTGCAAGCTTGAGAGATCAATCTACGGATTGAAACAAGCATCTCGTAGCTGGAATCTTTGCTTCCATGAGAAAGTCAAAGAGTTTGGCTTCTCTAAAAGTGAAGATGAGTCCTGTGTAAATGTCAAGGCTAGTGGGAGTTGAGATGGCAGCGGTCGTCATGCGGTCAAAAATAAGAAAATAACCTCACTCTCACTTAGCACAGTGGAAGTCAGGGTCGATCCACAGGAGTTACGTGGTCGAGACAGGTGACAGATTACCAACTACAGTGTCACAGTTACAGTCAGAGGACCTAGTTCCCAGCGTTTGACTATCAATCCCAAAGAGCCTAAACTAGACTAAAACTACTAACCAAAACCTAGTCACTTGCTGAAATCAGAAGTGCATCTCTAATTCAGAAGCAAACGAAGGCAATCCAATCATCAAACATAAATCAAGCATAAACTAAACCAATAACTAAAGTCCAAATGCACAGTCACTGGCTAAAGTTCAAACCAAAAGCTAACCCTAGTTGGTCACTGAAATCAGCAAGGGAAATCAGTCCAATCAAGGTCATTCAAGCATACAAACACAAAACAAACATGCACAATCCAATAACAAGCATAAATACCGAAAAACCAACACTTAACATAAATTGAATGATTATTATCAACCAAAACAGATTCCAAGGTTCCAAAACAATAACAAAAGAATCCAAAACAGAAATTAGAACTAAATATCAATGGTTGTCACTCCCAAAGATACTAGTCACTATCACTAACTATTGAACTAAATGAAAATTAAATGTAAAAACATAGAAATACCAAAAGATGGTTCTTGAAGCTGAATCTCGGAGTCAAAGAGCCTTGGGGGTCGATTCTACACCAGATCTTCGCTTGTTTTTTCGGCCTAAAAGCCTCTATTTATAGTTGCAAAAATCTCGAGACCGCGCCGCGCATTAATGAATCCCGCGTCGCGCGTGCTGGCTTATCCCCGTTTTTTCGGCATTTGAATGTTTTCCACCGCCTCATCACCGCGTCGCGCCTTTATGATTTCCGCGTCGCGCGTACGTATTTTTTTGATTTTGCCTTGATCTTCACAAGTCTTCCAAATTGCACGCTTTTGGTCCCTGTTTTCGTTATTTCTTTCCAAACAAGTGCTGGCATGAAAAGTGAGAATACAACGATGTATATGATATAATTTCACTAAGAATAGGGCTCAACAACGACTAAAATATGTGATATTACTAGGCGTTGTCAAACACCCCACACTTGTGCCTTGCTTGTCCCCAAGCAAAAGAGTTTTTAATAGATTTTAAATAAGACTCAAACAATTTTTGACTGTGTTTAGTTTCAAAGCTTATTGCCTTATGAGTTAGAGTGAAATAGTTCGTGAAAACATAATCGAAATGTTCTTTGGAATTCATGGCTTTCTAGAGAACCCTTGATTACAAATTTTCTGTCCACAATGAAGTGTACGTACTCATTCAGATTCTAAAGGCCATTAAAGAATTGTCCATGACTTTCGATGTTGTCCGTGTAACGAGCTTTCAGAAATACCATCCCAGGCCAGTCGATCTTAGGTGGCAAGGTGCGTAAGGCCCACCCATTTTAGACCTACCGGCTCGAACAACAAAGGCCACTGATTGACAGTTCCTTCCTAAATTCCAATCCTAAAACAGTCCAATCTTCTAACTCCTAAAACTCAACTTATTTGACTCAACTAATAGCATGATCACAACTAAATAGTATTTCTTGAAAAATACTAATGCTATAAACAATCACAAACTATTCATTTCAAAATTATAATCTAATAAAAATTTTGAAAAAGTTGCTAAAATTTTGAAAATCGGTCATTTCTGCAAAAATTTCAAAAAATTACTCTTTCGACCGTCCACACCCCACACTTAAAATCGTACAACGTCCCCGTTGTACAAAAATTGTTTAGAATAAGGGAGAAAGAGTTACCCCTTTGGACGGTAGATCTCTTGGTTGGTACTCGGTATCACAGGTACAAAATACGAACAAAAAGGTCCTCCATTTCGCGTTCTGGAGTTGTAGCGCAACAGTGAACACACCGGTAATCAAAGCAAGTGGAGAGGGCACGGTGACCCCACACTTGCTTGAAACAACTCCTCCCATTTTTTGGTATAACATGCATGACTCAGCAAAAACATCAAATGCAAACAGAATAAACAAAAGATAGTAGTGTCATAGGTACAGTACATATATCCAAAAAGAAGAAAAAGAAAAAGAAAATACATCAACCGCCACCTGGTGGCCTGGAAGAACCAGCCTCATGATCAAGTGCTCGGGCTGGGAATGGTCTGGGGCGCTGTCCCTGCTGTGTGGCTAACTCCAAAAGTACCTCCCCAATCCACTCCAGCTGGTCCTCCATCCTGGCGACTCGATCCTGCAGTCGCCTCATCTCTGTCACCTCCTTCTGCTGGTGCTGCCGGCCTCTGGCGTCTCCTACCCGGCTGAGCGTAAGCTGGCAGGGGATCCTGGGCAGTCTCGGTCGCCACCTCACAAACTGGCCCAGGCGCTGCTGCTCAATAAGCCCCATCTTCTCCAGGGCTCGCGCTGTGGTGCGAACTAGAGGTAGAGCGGTCAAGGATGCCACAACCGGGGCAGTAAGAATCCGGTACGAATGGGCTAAGCGGGTGGTGAAATACCCATGGCCCAAGGGACTGTTGGCAGATGCACCCGTCGCACGGGTGGACAGGGAGACAGCGAGGGCGAACGGGAGGTGAAGGAACCTGGAGGGGTCAAGGAGGACCCACAGATACGTCATGTCCTCGCCGGACACCTTCTCGCCCCCCTCCCGATGCATGATGGAGGTGGAGACCATCCGGTGCATGAGTCGGTGAAGTGGGTCACGAAGATGACTCTCTCTGGATGTCCCCGCCTCGTAGAATACATTGGACAATGGTGCCCAAACCTCCATATTGGCGGCCCTCTCGGGCTGCCCCTGAATGCACGCCGTAAGGAACTGCGCGAAGTGGTGGTGCTATAGATCCGCCTCCGTGTATATACCAGTACGCCTCCCAAAGCACACCCCCAATCTAAACCGCACAAGCCTAGAACGGGCATCCTGAGATCCCGGTGCAAAACGAACAGTAGATATGAACTCCAAAAGAAGCTCGGTATATACTATGTCCTCTTCGGTGGCCATGAGTCTGTCCCAGCCCCGACATGTGAACCTGGCCACTCCATCGACCCATGTGTGGTGCAGAAATGGCTCGATCTCACCCCAAAGCCCAGCGTCTCGTAGAATGTCCCGATCGATGATCGTCGCCTCGAGAACTCGGCGACCGATGAGGGCATCCCCTGTGAAATGTACTCCACTGAGCTGTCCAGCTCAGCGGGGAACTGAAGAAACTGGTGGTCTAATCTGAATGACATCTGCACAAAAGAAAAAAAAATTGCAATTTAGGTCATTTTCTTCCCCGTCGCACCGCGGCGCGGCCCAAGAACCAGGGCAAGGCAGGGCGCGGTGCGGCGCGGCGAGCGGCTGTTTCCAATTCCAAGTTCAAAATCACGATTTAACCTGTTTAAACTCAATCCAAATACACTACAAGGTAGCCTAAGTGCCGACTAACTCATCTAGGGTCCTTATTAGGCAAAATAGACACCTACGAGTCAGCATTGGCGATTTCTAAGTTTTTGAGTTTTTGGAGAAATTACCAAAATCAACTGCCTAATCACTAGTTTAAACACGTGAAAACTAGTTAGAATGACGTACCTTGGTAGTAGGAATGAAATGAGCAAGAAAAAATACGAGAAATTTTCGATGATCAGAGCTCCGAGGCGTGGTGTGTGTGAATAGTGTCGCGGCTTACCTTAATATCGAAGGATTCTGTCCGATCAATTCCCGCGGCGCGTATATGAGCGAACCGCGGCACGCGTGCTCAAATCAACCCCTGCGCATCAGGTTGGTTTACGATCCCGTGGCGCGTAATATGCCTGACCGCGGCGCGGTCATCAAAAATCCAAATTCTTCAAAGTAACCCTACACTTGCCTTGGACCAATAATACCTGCAAATGACGATGGTATAATTTCCTAATTACCCCTAAGAATACAGTACCTAACCTATGAAAAGATGGGTTGCCTCCCAACAAGCGCTAAGTTTAACGTCTTCAGCCAGACGTGTTGTCCCTATTCTACAGCTACGGTGGATCGTACGCCTTCTTCCTTCGATTTTCAGTCACCACCGTCCCTTTGTTGATCCACTGCTCCGCAAACTTTCCTGGGTCGAATGGCTAGCCGGTCCTTCTGCTGCTGCCCGGTCGCTGCCTTCTGATTAACTTCCGTGAATGCTTGGAGGTAGCTTTGAACCTCCAAGCTCGGTCCTTCCTTCTGCATCTCTTCAAGGTCAAAGGCTTGAAATGAAGCGCGCCCATTGCCGCTTCCATTAGTTGTTCCACACCTCATTTGCTAGTGTCTCGCATGCTATCTTCAGGTTGTAATTTTGGCTTGCAGTACCAATAAAAATTTTCCAACCGAATGGGATCGGAAGGCAACATATCGGGATGCTTCCATATGTCCTCTTCGATGGTATTAATCACATCTAATCTTCCATTCATGAATGGATCATGAGTGGTGATAAAATCATGTTTATTATTTTCAAATATCAATTTGTCAGCATCAACTTCTTGATCATCGTCCAACAGGTGGATCGGGACCAAGAGTGAGCGACTAGTTGGATCTGGTGGTGGTATAAAGTCACCCATCACCAGATCCTCACTTTTAAAATGTGCAAAATTCTCAAAAATTGTAGGTTCGGGGGTAGTATTGTCATCTACACCCCGTTCCCCAGTAGTATCAAAAACTTCATCAATTTCGGGAGTTGTTGGGTTGGGGTCTGTACTGTCACTTACAGACTCCTTCTCAACATCCCCATTGATCAAATTGTCTGGTGATGGTATGGATTCGCTAATCACTAGATCAACACTTTCAAAAACATCAAAAGTTATTGAGTCAAAGGGAGTATTGTCACCCACAGCATCTTTCTCAACAACCGTTTCGACCATCTCGGTGGTCTCTTGACTTTCCGAAGGTGCATGCCCTTCCATCACATATTCAGGTGATGCAAGTTCACACACATTATCATTGGTACAAAAATCACTCGCCTCAGGTTCTGGCGAGGGTGGTGAACATTTCCAACTTTCCTCTAACTTATCTAATGAAACTTGCAATCTTTCAAGAGCATCAGCCTGGTCCTTCTGCACTTGGTGGGTGCTAGCCATGAGTTCCAATAATTGGGCCCAAATTGCAGGATTTTCAGGTTGAGATGGCTCCTCGGTCCGCCATCCATTGTCATCGAATGATCCATTCTTGTAATCATCCTCGTAATAGGTGTCGGCCGGATTTTCATAGTACTCATAATACTGATCCGGGTACATGAAATCACCCATTATAAGGATGCACACATACCAAAAATCAGCGAACTAAAATCAAACATCAAAAATCAGAAACTAAGTCCTACAGATCGCCTACTCTCAAGCTCACAACTCCCCGGCAACGGCGCCAAAATTTGACATCGTAGCGGTCGTCATGCGGTCAAAAATAAGAAAATAACCTCACTCTCACTTAGCACAGTGGTAGTCAGGGTCGATCCACAGGAGTTACGTGGTCGAGACAGGTGACAGATTACCAACTGCAGTGTCACAGCTACAGTCAGAGGACCTAGTTCCTAGTGTTTGACTATCAATCCCAAAGAGCCTAAACTAGACTAAAACTAATAACCAAAACCTAGTCACTTGCTGAAATCAGAAGTGCATCTCTAATTCAGAAGCAAACGAAGGTAATCCAATCATCAAACACAAATCAAGCATAAACTAAACCAATAACTAAAGTCCAAATGAACAGTCACTGGCTAAGTTCAAACCAAAAGCTAACCCTAGTTGGTCACTGAAATCAGCAAGGGAAATCAGTCCAATCAAGGTCATTCAAGCATCCAAACACAAAACAAACATGCACAATCCAATAACAAGCATAAATACCGAAAAACCAACACTTAACATAAACTGAATGATTATTATCAACCAAAACAGATTCCAAGGTTCCAAAACAGTAACAAAAGAATCCAAAACAGAAACTAGAACTAAATATCAATGGTTGTCACTCCCAAATATACTAGCCACTATCACTAACTATTGAACTAAATGAAAATTAAATGTAAAAACATAGAAATACCAAAAGATGGTTCTTGAAGCTGAATCTCGGAGTCAAAGAGCCTTGGGGTCGATTCTACACCAGGTCTTCGCTCGTTTTTCCGATGGTGGAGGATGTTGGTGTTGTGTAGAGGCGTCAGTGTCGTGGTGGAGGCATCGGTGAAGCAGTGGCCGATCCAGACCGGAAGTCAACCGGGATCCACTATACAATATTAAGAACACCAAAATAAGGAACATACCTAGCTTTGATTGATTAGTGTGCAGAAACAACTGTGGCGCCGATAAAGGTAGGTACAACTCCGGCGATTGCGGCACAGAGATACTAAAGGTATGTAAAATGGTTTTCATTATTTAATGTTCTACCTTTGTCTTTTCTTCGTTGAGTCCGTATGATTTTCTCTTCCAGATTTTAATTTATGTGGTTTTGTATTCTGTATGTAACCCTTGGTTAGTTGCGTTTGTAAGATGAGATCAAACGGTTATCGTGTTGGAGATCGGCTGGAGGTTATTGGTAATGACGAAGGCTTTGAGAATTCCTATTACGGAGCGAGGATTATTGAGTGGTCTAGGTGTAATCTAACGGTTCGGTATGAAACATTGACCGATGATAATGACGATGTGCCTTTGGAAGAAGTTGTAAATGTGAATAATGTTCAACCTTATCCGGCGGTTGTCCTTGTAAATTTCTTTCCTGGAGATGTTGTTGATGTTTGGCATAATGAAGGCTATTGGAGGGGTGTATTCTGGCGGCTTGACAGTGATCGACAGGATGGGAGGCTTTGTCGAATTTACTTTGATTACATGATGGAAGGTATGCGTCATGAAAGTTATTCGCCGGAGGAAGTGCGCCTACATCAGGAGTTCCATTTTGCTGATTTTGTGACTTTCAACCGGGTTTGGAGTTATCGAAGGGTTATGCGATTTTAGTCATTTGGGTTTCAGAAGTTCTTTAAGGGGAAATGTGAATTTTTTTTTTTTTGGTTGTTAAGAAATCTTTGGCTAATTAGAAGACTGTACTATGGTATGAAGCTTTTCTGTATTCTATGAACTATGATGCCTTATGTTGAAATGGTAATGTTTTTACTGTCTTCATATTTCAGATGAAACTTTAGTTTTTTGCCAGAACTTTTATTTGATGAGGATACATTTAATGTAGCGTTTTATGTCATGTGACTTGTAGTTTAGCCTGAAGATATCAAACAGAATAAGGCTTTTTTTGTGTAGGAAGGTACTTACTTTTGGGGTTATTTTTTAAAGGAGTTATGTGGCTTTGCAGTGTAGTATGGCCTATGAGTTTACGTATCATTTTATGTTATGCGTAGTGCATTTATTAGGACTTTGATTCGGAAGTAGAATGTCGAGTCGTTATCTATTTACCCTATGTCTGGTGTATCTTTTTTTCATTTAAGGTATTTGTCGTTGTTGTATAAAGTTGATATGAATTTAGCTGCATGTGTGACGTTGTTGAATTTTACAATAAAAGAAATTTCGTTACGAAGTTTGATATAAGCAACGATAGTTGCCATTGATTCATGATCATTACGCTAATTGCCATTCATACTTAGGCAACAAAAGGTAGCATTATTTTTTCATTAAAGAAACGGTGGGAAGGAAAGAGTGAGCAGATAAAACACTAAAACAGAAAGATACAATAACTTATCGGATGGAAGATGACAACAAAAAGATAGAAGGTTCCTTACACATAAAGGCAGACTACATTCATCCTAGAACAGCTTACCATAGTTGTTTCGTTTTCAATCGAAACTTTTACCTAAAATTATTAAAATCCCGCTCATAGTCGACCACTTTTAGTTTCTTCCTGTATACATCTACCTCATCCTTTAAAATCTGATCAATGTCCTGCAGAAGATTGAGAATTTTTGCAGTCGTTGCGTTAGTTTCATGGAGCGCCGCTTTGGCTTCTATGAAGTAATTCATAAACCTGGGCGTCGTATCTGGATCTCCATAAACCTCATTCTTCATGTTGTAGTCGGATCGCAGCTTCTGTTGAAAGTTTTCAACTATCTTCTGATTGTGGGTACAGGTTTTGATCAGTGAAAAAAGCATTGCTTCGAGTTCGGTTTCATTTTGGATGGTGAGTAGTTGGTATGTTGAAGTATAAGGCCATGGGGTGTACCCGCGTGATAGCATCCGCCAAAGGCTATGGCGCCGCCATAGCCATGTGAACACCACCCCCATATGTGCGCCATCCGCCATCCGCCATCCTGCACCATTCTCACCACGCACGTTAACGTCATTTTGGCCGTTGAAATTCGAACGTTGAGAGGCAACGGTCACACGACCGTTTGAAATAAAAAAAAATCATTAAATCCTTTTTTATCTCCTATAAATAGCAACATATTTCAACTCTTTTTTTACACAATCAATCAACTAAAATGGATCCAAACTCTCCCAATCCAAACTCTTCCAATCCTCACCACAATCTACCATTTTTGGAATTACTTCAATTACCAACCCAAAACCAAGGTTTTTATTCCCCCAACAATGCCTACAAACAATGCCTTCCAAAGTAACCCATATCCTACCCAAAACCAATTCTCTCCACAAGCTCCTTTTGTTCCAACCCCACTCGCCAATTTGAATCCTCAACAATTGCAAGAGTTATATCAAATGCGCCAAAATTTGATCCAACTTCAAACGGCTCAAAATAATCTACAAAACCAACCCTCACCCTCACCCTTAAAACAACCCCAATCGACCCCCTCACCACAAGAACATCGTCTAGTAGACGAAGATGACGATGTTGTTGTAGAAACGCAACCGGAGGTGTTGCGAAGAGACAAACGAAGGGGGAAGAAAAAGGCGACAAACGAACCTCTTTGAAGAGTGAAGTGGACGTCCGACGAGGAGGTCATGTTGGCGAAGAGTTACATTTCCATCTCTTGCGACTCAAGAGTTGGAAACGCCCA
This sequence comes from Cichorium intybus, assembly GCA_023525715.1. Classification (NCBI taxonomy): domain Eukaryota; kingdom Viridiplantae; phylum Streptophyta; class Magnoliopsida; order Asterales; family Asteraceae; genus Cichorium; species Cichorium intybus. The sequence continues at coordinate 71,818,070 of CM042014.1, read as the reverse complement.
ACCCAGCGACGCTTTTTGGCGGAGAGTTTTAAAAAGGTTTCACGACGGTATGGGTCGTGGAGATTATCGAACAATAGACGCCCTTAGTGGAAAGTGGTCATCTCTTCTTCGGGAGTGCAACGCTTTCAACGGCATTTATAACAACACCAAGTCGATGCATGTATCCGGGCATTAGTCAGAAAATGTGACGGAGGTGGCTTTGACGACCTTCAAAAATAAAAACAACGGGAAAGACTTTGGCCACATCCAAGCGTGGAAGGTGTTGCACTTGAATAAAAAATGGGAGTGGCAACCGGATACATTATCGCAATCAAGTGGGTCGAAGAGGTCGGAACCCGAAGTCGCAAGCGTCAACCTCAACGACGAACCAATTGATGTCGACGAGCCACAACAAACCGGCCAAAAACGTCCCATTGGAAGAACGAAGGCAAAACGGATCGCGCGAGAATCACCTTCCTCATCGGCGGCCGACACAAATATGGCCCTCCTCGTTGCCGAAAAATTAGGCGGGAAGCTCGAAGAACATGTAGAGTTTCTTAAAGCAAAAGAAAAGGCTAAACCCGAACGACATCGCGAAGCCCAAATGGAACGCGATGTACGAACATTGGCTATTGTTTCAAATCCAACGGTTTCGCGTAAACATTTAAAGGCAATTGACAAGTTGAAAGGCATGATCCTAAAACGTTGGAATATCAACGACGATGACGAAGACGACGACCAAGCATAGACTTTACATTTTACGTATTGTTGTTTTTGAATTTTTTTTAATTATTGTTGTTTTTGAAGTTTATTTTAGTTTTTAATTATTGTTGGTTTTTGAAATTTTTAGGATTTTGTAATTTGTTTTTTATTAAATGAAATGGTAGTTTAATTGTTACAAAAATTCAATTATATATAAGTTTTTGGTATTTTCGGTTACAAAAAAAAGAAAAAAAAAAAAAAGGGTATAACACCACTTGCTATAACACCACCACACCCACACTTTTGGTGTTAAAGGTGGTAGTGACGTGGCATCACTTTTTGGTGTTAACACCATTGGAATAACATGGGTACTCCCCATGGCCTAAAGTTGTAAGTTCTTATATAGGAGGAAATGAGTAAGTGAATATGGGAACGATGCATTCGTAACAAGTGAAACGATCTGTGGACGGCGGTAGGTAAGTGTAATCGGCAAGTAAACCGATTGACTGTTGATTGAAACGGTGAGTAAATGCTATTATGGGTAGTAAAGTATTGTTATTTATTATTTTGTTTTACACCATGAATTACGTTATATGTATCTCTAAGCGATACGTTTTTCCAATGACAACGGATATTGGTTTTCTTTAGGCTGAAGGGAGTGGTTGCCGATGGCACCACTCCACTTAGATGCCATCTAGGAGAGAAGTAGAGAGAGAGTTGCCATGGAAAAGGAATGTACTGAGGGATGATGCCGCCGGCAAAGGAAGAGAGAAAGCAGAGAGAAGAAGAGCTACGTGATTTTGCCGCTGGAGACCTTGCCCATGCCGATGCCGCTATCCCGGAGTGGTGGATGCCGGCGGCATCGCCATCCATGTCGGATGCCGGCGGCATGGGATCCCCCATTCCGTTTAGTCTTATATCAATAAAATTAGTAGCGTTGAAAAGTAAACACCTAGTAAAAGGTAGTTCATAAGGAGACTTATGTATTATTTTCAGTATAATGAATTAAAGTTAAAATTTTCCCATTAATCTTTTAATTAATAACGTTTTCCTTTTAAATAAGATGGGATTTTTTTCGGTCAATGCAGTGCCTTTGCGTTGGACCTTTTGAATATATTAGTTTTCGAAAATGGTTCGAGGGAGAAGCTTAGGATGTACATTTCTTCGTATTCGTAATTATGGTAGTTATTGTGTAGTTAATTTATTTTTATAGTAACAGATTATGTCCAAATTTGGGTGACTTTTAGAAGTTCACATCTTAGGTATTTCGTTATTGGGCTGTTGCAATAGAATTTCTTTGTAATCTGGCATTTCGCATAAATTGTTAATGTTTTCTTATTAAAAAATAACGTACACAACAAAACGAAAAATCACGCATATTAAATAAGGGATAAAAAAAATCCGTAGGCGTTACTTATGGTAATTTTCTCTTTTAAGATATAGGTAACCTCTATTTACTAAAGACGTAATATACAAATATTATATGTAAGTGTATTTGTTGTAAGTTTCCATTGTTGTTAATGTTCATAGTGTGGAAACATTATTTTACTGGAAACAACTTATGTAGCGAAATATTGAGTAGTTTTGCATTAGCCGACTACATTTTCTCCCTTGTAAATTCCATTTGCTAAAGACTATCTAATTTTTCATGCTTTAACAATTGTACTTGTATTTATATGTATATTAGTTGTATTTTGTTGCTTGTCGAGTCTCTTTATTTGTTTATCGGAGGATTTAAATGATTTTGGTCTCTCTTGCTTTGGTAAGCGTACGATTTAAGTGAGTTTCATAATGTTGTAATTTTCACTTTTCTTGTGATGTGGAAATATTGGTGTGTTAATAAATGTCGACATATTTTTGATAACTCCTTTGTATTTTTATGGGTAATCGGAGTTGGTATTCATTTGTCTAGGTAATGTTGTGGAAACAGTGCTTTTGTTATGTGTAGTTATACTTTAGGTTATCTTTGTTAGGTTTAAGTTTTGGTCTATTTTATGGATTTATTGAGCTTTCATAACTTTGGAACTGCCTTATTTTCAGGCTAACATCCTTATAGGGGATCGACTTTGGTGTGTAGTTTAAATGTAGTGCGACGTTCCCCACTGGAAATAATTTATCTTCCCCTAAACTTTTTGTAAACGTTGGAAATGTGTTACATAATGATTTGGTTTTTAAGGATGAGCCCACATGAGATTATAGAAAGCGATGAACATAACATAGGATATTATTAGGTAGTCGGTAACCATTGTACATTAGAACGATATATAAAGGGAGAAAAAGGCTTGACCGACGTCATACCAACCATACATAACGAAACATATATTCCCCACACTTAGACAACAGTACCAAAAGAGGACCCCATGCATACCTACATAGATAGACTAAGTAACCAACAAAAACTTCCCATCCAAACTCCATCTTCCTCGTCGTCGTTCATGCGTAGGTATGGCGATCAGTTTCATACTCGATGCACTTGAGCATCTCCCTGTTTGCGTTCAGTTCATTTTTGAGGATTTGATCAACCTCGTACAGGAGGTCCCCTATTTTTGCAGCGTTGGAATTAGCTTCATGCATCGTTGCCTTTGCATTGACGATATTAGATGATATGGTCTTGAAGTCAAAAGTCAAAATAGTTTGGATAGAACTAACTTAATTGTAGGCGTGTTTAGTTGTACTCTATCTTATCTCACTTGTAATCTGTATATATACACTTGTACGTCATATGAATACGATCATCAATTCAATTCTATTAATCACATGGTATCAGAGCTAACCTTATAGTTCCTGATTATCGATATTATTCTATCTCTTGTCTCTCGATTGTCTATTAGCAATGGTAGCAGGAGCTCCACGTCTGTTAACCCTAGCCACCACCAACACATCCACCCTAAACTTTCAAATTCCCTCAATTGCTATCAAACTTGATCGTGAAAACTACTCCTTATGGCGCACAACCATTATTGCTGCCCTAGAAACATTTGATCTTGAAGAATTTGTTCTAAATCCGTCTCCACCATCGGAAACTGTTATTGTTCCAGCCACCGAAGGAACACCTGCCACCGCTACTGCACCGGCAACTCCAGCTACACCGAAATCCATCGCTCCCAATCCGGCGTACATCGCGTGGAAGAAAAGGGACCGATTTGTATTACTTTGGCTGCAGTCGACACTTTCTGAGAAATCTCTAGCCCCGGTAACTCGATGTCACTCTTCTCATATGGCTTGGCAAGCCATTAACATATCTTTTCAAGCCCAAACTCGGGCTTCCAGAATGCAACTTAAAGCTCAAATTCAATCTCTCTCTAAGGGGTCCATGCCCATGGTGGACTACATTGATCGTAAGAGAGCAATTGCAGACTCCCTGGCTGCAAATCTTAGTCCCATATCAGATGAGGACTTGATTGGTTATCTCATAAATGGGCTAGACTCTTCCTACGCACCCTTTGTCACTGCGTTCATGATGAAGACTGATCTTATGACCATCGATGATCTTACTGGACTGTTACTCCAAGAAGAAGCCAGGATTGAACAAGATCATGCTCGCCAAAACTCTGTTCAAACCAACTCGGTTGCTGCTCTCACAGTTAATCGCTCTTCAAATCGACCGTATAGCTCCTCCAATACCCAAAACTCTGGTTCGTCTTCCGGGTCTCGCAATACTGATAACAAGCGTCGTCGTCCATTGTGTCAACTGTGCAACAAACAGGGTCATGAAGCTATAGATTGCTGGCAAAGGGATAATCAAACCGATTTCCCTTCCCGTCGACCAAATCCGCGAAATCAGTCCCGTCAAGCTCAAGCTCACGTCGCTCAACACTACAGTCCCTCCACTGTTTTTGATCCTAACTGGTATTTGGATTCCGGGGCTACAGATCACGTCTCTCCAGACTTACAAAAGCTCAATGTTGCTGATGAATACAAGGGAGATGACAAACTACAAGTCGGAAACGGTAACCAGTTGTCTATTTCTCATGTTGGTTCATCTTTTCTGCCTAATTTACATTTTCCAAACGTGCTTATTGCACCAAAGTTAACCAAAAACCTTCTCGGTGTTTCTAAATTAACTGAGGACAATAATGTTTATGTTGAATTATGGCCTAAACATTGCAATATTAAGAACTTGCAGGGTCAAACACTCCTGCGAGGGGACGTCAATAATGGTTTGTACAGGCTGCCCCATAACACAAGAACTCATTCCAAGCATCCTCATGTGGCATTTATGGGCGTTAAGACCTCTCTTCAAGGATGGCATAGACGGCTTGCTCATCCAAATGAACCTGTCTTAAGACGCTTAGTTTCTTCATTTAATTTTCCATTGTCTTCAAATAAACTTCCATCTGTTTGTGATTCCTGTCAGATGGGTAAAAGTCATCGTTTTCATCTTTCATCTAGTCATGTAGCTGCTACAAAACCTTTTGAGTTAGTTTATTCGGATGTTTGGGGTCCTTCCCCTGTTTTTTCGTTGAATGGAAATCGATATTTTCTTCTTTTTATTGGTGATTGCACGAAATTTGTTTGGATCTATTTTCTAACTCAAAAATCACATGTTTTCTCTATGTTTCAACAATTTCAGACCATGATAAAAACCCAGTTCTCCTGTGACATTAAAAGCTTACAAACCGATTGGGGTGGTGAGTTTAGAAATGTCTCAACTTTTCTTAAAACCCTTGGTATCCTTCACCGTATTTCTTGTCCCCATACCCAAGAACACAATGGAGCTGTCGAACGCAGAAATCGTATAATTGTTGAAAAAGGTTTGACACTCTTAGCTCAGTCATCTCTCCCCCACCTATTTTGGGAACACGCCTTCAAAACTGCAACCTATCTTCACAACCGTACCATTACTCCTATGCTTAATCATGAATCCCCGTACCAAAGACTTTATACCAAAACTCCAGATTATGAATTTCTGAAAACTTTTGGTTGCCTTTGCTACCCGTTTCTCCGGCCTTACAATAACCATAAAATAGATTTTCGATCCTTACCATGTATCTTTCTTGGGTATAGTACCACTCACAAAGGTTATCTATGTTTTTATCAACCCAAAAATCGCATCTACATCTCTCGCCATGTTGTCTTCAATGAAGACATTTTTCCCTACACATCAACTACACCCACCGAGTATTCCTCCACCTCATCTCCACCTCACGCCACCTCCACCATTCTTCAATATGATGATTGATGTGTTTTCAAACATACATATAAAATACCCAGAAACGGCACCAAAAGTTTGATGTGTTACGAGCGTATATATGATATTAGCAATTGGTTTTCACATTAGTTTTACATTTCTTAAACAGGGAGATACCATGTATGAATAGAACAACACAATTAGGCAAGTGTACCTAATCGGTTGTAGTATAGTAATGGTAAATCCGGGTTGTCGAACCCAAGGGAAATCGGATATTTTTAAGTTAAGAAAATAAATTATTAATTAACAATTATTCAAGCAAACAGTAATTAAAAAGGGGGGGGGTGAGAGAATGCATTGACTTGTGTCAAGAGACAATGCAAAAGTTTATTAAGATCGGAAAATATAAATATAAATTACAAAACATAAAAGTAAGCGTTTATACTTAGATTCGATTCAACCATCTAGTTATGTTTGATATGCTATAAGTGCAATGGATATTGAAAGCTAAATATCGATTTCTAGAGTGATTAGATGTTTTGGTCCAACTACCTAATCCTATGATTATAAGGTCATTAATGGCAATGGTCATGCAATTACGTATTCCAGATAATCATGTATTGGTTCGTATCATACAAGATTCATTCGAGTTTTTGATCTCAATGGTCATGAAAATCAAAATGGTTTGTACAGATTGGTCCTCTAGTACAAACTTGTCATACATATAAGTTCCTACCTTCGTGACTTAATCCTAGGATTTGGTCCATCACTAGTCATATCTGTCTAATGGTCATAGCACAGTTATGATAAAAGTCATATAGTCAGATTGGTCCTCTAGACTAAAATAACTTAGCAATAAATCCAAAAGGAAGGTTCCTTAACATATATGATAGTCAAATAAATTATGCAAGATAAAATATAAAACGTTCAATATCCGATAAATAACAATCAAATCATAACTAGGTAGTATTCAAATCTAAGTAATAAATAGTGCAGATAAATATAACATGATCTGAAGAATACGGCCTAGGAAATCATAGTAGAATGCTAAACATATATAAAGCAAACCGAATGAAGTCCCGGCCGAACATTCTTCAAGCTCTCGATTCCATACGCACCGTACCGTCTCCTCCAAGCCTTCTGGCAGTTGCAGTGGGCAAACTCCCGAGTTTGGTGTTGGTAATGGGGAGTAAGTGTTTATGGGTTGGTGTGGATATCTCAAACAACAAGAGAAGGCTTCTATTTATAGAGCTGTCCAGGCCCCGTCGCGTCGCGACCATAGAGGGCGTCGCGTCGCGAACCAATGTGAAACGCGTGACTCAGTTGGCCGCAATTCTGACTTTGTGGACTGTGGTTGGTGGGTCGCGTCGCGATCCATGTGGAGGTCGCGTCGCGATCGCGTCGGGTTGCCATCTTTCCTTCGTGTCGCGATCTTTTGGTCAGCACTACATCACCGTGTCATCACTCGTCGCGTCGCGACCCTATAGGGGATCGCGTCGCGATCGCTGCTGTAGCTGCCTTCAACTTCTTTTGTTCACTTTAAGGCTCGTATTCAGCTCCTTCTTTATCCGCAAAGCCATTTTTCCTGTGTTTTGGTAATTTTTAACATATAAGTACCTTTTATCTTGATATCATACCAAAAACATGTGTTTAAGCACTCGATATTTCCCGAAATATATGTATAAATGAGGCAATATCAAAATACCCTACACTTGGACTTTGCTTGTCCTCAAGCAAACTATAATTTAAAACCAAGCCGAGAAACTTGATGTCCAAACAACTTTCCATACGCTATCACAGATCTAGCGTTTATTACCGATGTTAAGAATAATGAATTAAGAATAAACATAGTAGATTATACCTAGCCTTATGTATATATTTCTAACTTTTCAAAAATTTTACATAAACTCTCTTTCTATAAACGACAAGTCTTTAGATTGATAAATACTCATTTTTACATAACATCGAATATCCCCTTTAAAGATTCTTCCACCTCAAGACCTTTTTGTCGAATTTCCCATATTTAAAATAAAAATCATGCTGGACTAAATTTATCAAGTTTAGTTATTATTTCCATTTTTCCGCACCTTTGAAACTCGTGGCTTTCGATGGAACTCTTGATTACAAATTTTCGACTCAAGACTGTACAGAGTCTACTAATTCAAATTCCAAAGGCCACTAAGGAAATTCCATGACTTTCGATGACACCCGTGTAACGAGCTTTCGACAATATTATCCCAAACCAGTTGGTTTTAGGTAATAAGGTGCATAAATGCCCGAAGGCCACCCATTTTATGTTTACTTGCTCGAATATCAAAGGCCACTGATTGAATTTCCTTTCTGAGTCTCAATCTTATGGTATAACATTACTTGACTTCTGCTTTTTAGCACATCAGATTTCTTGAGAATATTTTTTCTCATTCTAAGTTCATTTATCGAGGCTTATTTTCCTCAATTTAGTAACAGCATATAATTCGTGCATTTTTGCAAGTAGGGAAACTGACTCAATCTATTTTGGCAAAAACTCAATTTTTTAATAACTGAATAAATTTTCAACGGGTTTATTTCATTATTTATGCAAAACATTTTGCAACTACCAAGCTGAAAACTTGTCCTCTATAGAACTAAATTTTATATAAAACAATGAAAAACTAAAAATACATACATAAGATTAAATGTAACCTACGAATTTATTTTCAAAACATTTTTCTTAACAATTATTTTTTAGCGTTCAATTTTGGAATAGATGTTTAAGATAAAGAAATTTAACTTGGCTTAGTTAATTATTGCAGTATGACGCTCTTACCCTACACTTATTTTATACAATAATTTTATTGTATATATAATTTAAAACAGTAAAGGGAGCAAAATGGAACAGACTCCCCTTGGGTACCGGTCGACGTCATATATGAGGCTCTTTCCACAGAAAAGAATTTGTTGAACATGCTGCCAGCATTGAATCTTAGCAAACCTGCATACATATCACTCAGGTGTGCAAATATCCATTTTATGATTAGTGATATGTGAATCAAAACAATAAAAATACAAAAACAAATTTACAATCACACAAATACTAACTAATAATTTAATTTTCTATAAAAATAAAAATAAAACCGAATTCCCCGGCAACGGCGCCAAAAACTTGATGTGTTTTCAAACATACATATAAAATACCCAGAAACGGCACCAAAAGTTTGATGTGTTACGAGCGTATATATGATATTAGCAATTGGTTTTCACATTAGTTTTACATTTCTTAAACAGGGAGATACCATGTATGAATAGAACAACACAATTAGGCAAGTGTACCTAATCGGTTGTAGTATAGTAATGGTAAATCCGGGTTGTCGAACCCAAGGGAAATCGGATATTTTTAAGTTAAGAAAATAAATTATTAATTAACAATTATTCAAGCAAACAGTAATTAAAAAGGGGGGGGGGGTGAGAGAATGCATTGACTTGTGTCAAGAGACAATGCAAAAGTTTATTAAGATCGGAAAATATAAATATAAATTACAAAACATAAAAGTAAGCGTTTATACTTAGATTCGATTCAACCATCTAGTTATGTTTGATATGCTATAAGTGCAATGGATATTGAAAGCTAAATATCGATTTCTAGAGTGATTAGATGTTTTGGTCCAACTACCTAATCCTATGATTATAAGGTCATTAATGGCAATGGTCATGCAATTACGTATTCCAGATAATCATGTATTGGTTCGTATCATACAAGATTCATTCGAGTTTTTGATCTCAATGGTCATGAAAATCAAAATGGTTTGTACAGATTGGTCCTCTAGTACAAACTTGTCATACATATAAGTTCCTACCTTCGTGACTTAATCCTAGGATTTGGTCCATCACTAGTCATATCTGTCTAATGGTCATAGCACAGTTATGATAAAAGTCATATAGTCAGATTGGTCCTCTAGACTAAAATAACTTAGCAATAAATCCAAAAGGAAGGTTCCTTAACATATATGATAGTCAAATAAATTATGCAAGATAAAATATAAAACGTTCAATATCCGATAAATAACAATCAAATCATAACTAGGTAGTATTCAAATCTAAGTAATAAATAGTGCAGATAAATATAACATGATCTGAAGAATACGGCCTAGGAAATCATAGTAGAATGCTAAACATATATAAAGCAAACCGAATGAAGTCCCGGCCGAACATTCTTCAAGCTCTCGATTCCATACGCACCGTACCGTCTCCTCCAAGCCTTCTGGCAGTTGCAGTGGGCAAACTCCCGAGTTTGGTGTTGGTAATGGGGAGTAAGTGTTTATGGGTTGGTGTGGATATCTCAAACAACAAGAGAAGGCTTCTATTTATAGAGCTGTCCAGGCCCCGTCGCGTCGCGACCATAGAGGGCGTCGCGTCGCGAACCAATGTGAAACGCGTGACTCAGTTGGCCGCAATTCTGACTTTGTGGACTGTGGTTGGTGGGTCGCGTCGCGATCCATGTGGAGGTCGCGTCGCGATCGCGTCGGGTTGCCATCTTTCCTTCGTGTCGCGATCTTTTGGTCAGCACTACATCACCGTGTCATCACTCGTCGCGTCGCGACCCTATAGGGGATCGCGTCGCGATCGCTGCTGTAGCTGCCTTCAACTTCTTTTGTTCACTTTAAGGCTCGTATTCAGCTCCTTCTTTATCCGCAAAGCCATTTTTCCTGTGTTTTGGTAATTTTTAACATATAAGTACCTTTTATCTTGATATCATACCAAAAACATGTGTTTAAGCACTCGATATTTCCCGAAATATATGTATAAATGAGGCAATATCAATGATGCTCTTCGATCTTCTCCAACCTTATCCACTGTCTCTCCTTCTTCAACCTCATCTCCTCCTCTGCCCACTGCACCTCTTGTTACTCATCCCGCCAGCCCTCAACCCGAGAGTCCGCCGTCTATGCCCACACCCACTGCTACTTCTCACCAAACCCTCGTTCGCTGAAATGCCACACAACCCTCCATACCAACCCATTTTCGACCAGCAGACCAAAGCCAACATACCATGATAACTCGTGCCCGTACAAACTCTCTAAAACCAAAGATATTTCAAACCACTACCGTTTCCAATTCAGATGTTGAGCCACGCACCTATACCCAAGCCCTTAGGCACACTTGTTGGCAAAATGAAATGAAAGCAGAATATGATGCTCTCATGAAAAATAACACCTGGTCTCTTGTTTCTTGTGCCACTAACACTAATGTTGTTGGCTGTAAGTGGATTTTCAGGGTAAAACGGCGATCTGATGGCACAATTGAACGCCACAAAGCAAGATTAGTTGCTCAAGGATTCAGTCAAGAGGAGGGTGTTGATTTTTTTGATACATTCAGCCCTGTTATTAAACCAACCACGATCAGATTGGTTCTCTCCCTTGCTATCTCCCAAGGTTGGCGAATCAGACAGCTTGATATAAACAATGCCTTCTTGAATGGTGATTTATCCGAAGAGGTATATATGAGACAACAAAAATGCTTTGAAGACCCTTCAAAACCAAATCATGTCTGTCGGCTTAACAAAGCTCTTTATGGTCTTCGACAAGCCCCGAGAGCTTGGTTTACCAAACTAAAACAGTACTTGGTCTCACATGGATTTCATGCTTGCCAGTCCGACACATCACTGTTTGTTCATCATTCCTCACACTATGTTCTTGTTTATGTCGATGAGCTCATTGTGACAGGAACAAATGATGAACATCTTCAAAGGTTTATCACTGCTCTACATCGTGTTTTCTCACTCAAGGACCTTGGATATTTGTATTATTTTCTCGGCATTCAAATTCATCAACATGCTACTGGTCTCACTATGTCACAACAACAATACATCAGTGATATCCTCAACCGCAGTCATATGTCTATGGCCACTACCATTACCATACCGACTGATCCTCAAACTCGTTTACAACGTGATGGTGATCCGTTTCATGATCCCACTCTTTATCGACAAATTGTTGGAGCCCTTCAATATGCCACCATCACACGCACAGATATCGCTTATTCGGTCAATCGGGTGTGTCAGTTCATGCATTCCCCAATCATTACTCACTAGCAAGCTGTCAAACGTATCCTTCGGTACTTAAAGGGGACACTTGATCATTGTCTTCATTTCAAGCCCACCTCTGCAAAATCACTTCATGCGTACTCTGATGCTGGTTGGAATTCACATCAAGATGATAGCCGATCCCAATATGGCTTTGCTGTCTTTCATGGCCCAAACTTAATAAGTTGGACCTCTCGAAAACAAAAGGTTGTGGCTCGCTCAAGCACCGAGGCTGAATATCGCTCATTGGCTTACACAACAGCCGAACTTCTATGGATAAAACAGTTACTCGCTGATCTTCGAACTCCGATAACTCAGCCTCCTCTTATTTTGTGTGATAATGTCGGTGCCATATTTATGAGCAAAAATCCAGTGATTAGTACCCGTTCAAAACATATTGCTCTAGATTTTCATTTCATTCGGGAGCAAGTAGAATCGGGTCACCTAAAGATATGCTATGTCTCCTCTGTTGATCAATTAGCTGACATTTTTACTAAACCACTCGCCAAAAGTCGGATTCTATTTCTTCGTTCCAAGCTGCAAGTCCTGCCACCCTTGCGCTTGCCGGAGGGTATTAGACGATAAGGTCTTGAAGTCAAAAGTCAAAATAGTTTGGATAGAACTAACTTAATTGTAGGCGTGTTTAGTTGTACTCTATCTTATCTCACTTGTAATCTGTATATATACACTTGTACGTCATATGAATACGATCATCAATTCAATTCTATTAATCACAGACGAAGTTCATGAACTTTGGTCTTATGTCGGGATCTCCAAACATTTCATTTTTCTTCGCAATGTCGTCGATCTTCTTCTGGAAAGCTTCAAGTAGCTTACGATTACGTTCAGTTTTTTTTATTAGTGTAATCAGCATGCAATTGAGATCCTGACCTTTCATTTTGCGAGCTGAGGGATTTGTAGAAGAAGTGAATGCTTTGTAGTTAAGTGAGGGATTTGTAGAAAAAATGAAGGGGTTGCAGTTCCTTAAATAGCAATATCTGGGTATATCAATATGGGGATAGTAGAGGACATGTGGGTTGGTTCCATAATTAATACGTATATCTTCAGACGAATTATACACAGGCAGAAGCCATCATTCGGGTGCATTAAATGGGTTGCGTGTGCATCGTCGGTCACCACGTCTTTTGTAGTCGTTTGGCATGCCGGTTTATTATTATTTTTTAATTGGAATTTCTTATGTATGTTTAAAATGAAACGATAAGAATGATTGTATTGTGAAATAAGGACCCTTTTTTTTGAATAATTATGTTACGGAAAAATGTTTGTATGTGCTTCTAAATATGTACATGTTGATTCCCCAAATTATGATTTAGTAAAATTTCCCATTCATTATATCCGTCTTTTTTTTAAAAGGCTTCCATAAACGATTTCATTGGGTTATTAAATGTCCTTTTAATTTTCAAACTAATTAATGTTTATAGAGAGGAAACAGCTACGGTCGGCTATAGCTGATTCTTGGGAGATGGCAAAAGGCTTATAAATTAAATGGTGAGGAGTAGTAGCAGTTGTCGGAAAAACATATATTAAGTATTGTATAAAAGTAGTATGGAGTTCTCTATCATGTATTTATATAAGGATACAACAACCGAATATATAACCTATTTTTCCAAGACAATTGATGAGGATAATCAAAAGAATTCTATGGAGGGATATCGCTGATAACTTCAATTTATTAAAAGTCCATACAGTGTTTTCAAGCATGTTTTATAAAGTCTTATAAGATAATCCAAATTTACATAGGGATATTAATAAGAGTCATTATATTTTATAAATAAGTCATTAAACTTTATTACGAAGAAAATATTCATTATATCAATGGTCGCTGAATTTTTGTCTGTACAACATTCGTAAAGGTAAAACACTTATTTGAAATCATTTTTAAATAATACTAAAAAACATCTACATAGGAAGCAATAAAACATATTTAAGAATAACCGGCTCATAATTTAAACAAATATTTTAAGGGAATTCACAAGATATAAAGTTTTCTATCTTAGAACATCCAAAAGCAATCCTATCAATGCTAAGGGTTATAAACGTCAAAGGAATCATGTTTACGATAAGTTTCTTAATCAATTAATTAATTTTATTTGAAGTGATCTAGGGAGCTTGCGTTGCTTTTCTTTAGATCTACAAAACATTAACATATTCATCACAAAATGTTTAGACGTTCACCATTGTTGATATCTCAACATAGGACAACCACTGGAATTCTTTGAATTTGCTTCCTGATATACAAAACGCATGTTCCTTGTTGACATTATTTTAACATAAACCATTGCATGGGATTTCTAAAGCATAGACCCTTTTTTATGGTTAGTCATCAAAAAGCTGTTCCAGAAATTTGTAGTCACTCTTTGTACCGTGTGCGTTTAGTAGGATTGAGAACATTGATGTCATCTGTCATTTAAATAGTTTATGAGTTAAAACGTATAAATGGATTATTGTTAATAAATATACGTATACCTGTGTCATCATAGCTAAGACGTTCTGCGACTGAACTTTTATCTTTGCTTTCACCGGGAATTGTTGTTATAACAGACTTTTGTGGGGTATCTGTACTTGGTGTAGATGGTGGTGGGTTCATTGTTGGTGATGTTAAAGGGGATATGACTGACACGGAATCTTTTCCAGACGTAATCAGCGCATTCTTTGAGGAATTGTTACCACTTTCATCAACCAAATCAACCACGACAAAATTTATTTTGTTGGTACTGGACTTCCTTGTCATTTCAAGATATAGTTTTAGTACTCTTGTCTTGTGGCTTTCGAATTCGGGAGGTAACAATTTACGATCGTCATACCCATCTTCCAAAATAAGTTGGTCACAGGTCCTTCCTGTCAACTTGGTCATGAAAGCATATGTTACCATGACCTGAACGCTTTGTGTCCCATCATCGAGCGTTACATGCAGATTGAAGCTGCTATGTTCATACATTTAGTCCTGTAGTTTGTTATATAATAAAGAGACATAGTTTTGAAGAAACCGATGCTTACAAGAACACAGGATTCTGGATAGGACCGTGAGAAACACAAAACCATGTTTTACCCTGTAATGGAATTCTCACTCTACATTTGTCACAGGTTGAAATAAACCAGCTGTCTTCTATCTGGAAATCTGTAATCCTTCCTTCCACACAAATTGTTTTTCCCTGCGAATGCAAAACATAGTTAAGCGGAGAAATATTTATGTGATATATCTGTGCATATATTTTATTTTGTTACCGTTAAATAGGAGTATGTTTTTGATAACAGGTCTTCAATAGTCATGCAAGGATATGTTGTTGCGGCACGAGAGGAGTTGTTAACATCTGCCATAGTTCCTGCTGAAGAGATTTCTGTACCTAGCGTAGGATTAAAGATAACATGTGTCGCATCTGTTGAGGATACTCTTATCCTGCCTACAGTTTAATACAATGAAAAGATGTTAAATACTAACAATTTAAATACAAATGTCATATGTAAAGAGATAGGCACTTTAAAGGTAACTATATAAGAAGTAACCTCCATATACTGTGGGTTTCACGTTTGTTATTGCAATTGATGTTCCTGGGGCCACGTTTGACATCAACATGTTATTAAGTTTTTCATCGTTTTCTATGCATTCCTTCCAAAGTGTTGCTACAACTTCTTGACCCCTTTATATAGAAACATAAAAGTTTTTTTTCTCTTTAGTAACATAAAAAATGAGTAAAACTTATTATATTCCATGTCCCTTACATGTGGTCCGTTAAGGTAAGATATAATACAGTATCACCATCTTTTTTTCTGCCTGATGTTTGCTTCTTAAACTTTCCAAAAACATCTACAAAAAATAATAGTAACATTAAACACAAGGTAACACACCAATTTTTTCCTTTTTTGTTGGCATCAACATTTTCAAAGGAATCACGTGGATAATATTCTGGACGATCAATGAAACTATAAAGATTTTCAATGCTGACGAAATCAAACCATGTCTTGGGGATTTCCTGCATATCCTCAAGGGAAATTATTTTAGAGGCAGGTCCAAGATTTAGATTTGTTGGATTCCTCAAGACCCGCCGGTGCCGAGGTGTTTCAGAACAGGAGTAATTCTCGATTTCATAGCATCGAAATAGATGAATCATGGACTCCAAATATTTCTGACCAACATTTTGACCAAGGATTGCTATTGCATCACCCTACCCAAAATAAGAACACTTAAACAAACGTTGTACACTTGCTACATAATAAGCGACAAACTTATATAAATGCTTACATTTTCATCAACAGCTAGATACCAAGTTTCAAATTTTCTATAACGCGGAATCCATTTTCGAAGTACCCGAATGCGTAGTGGTGAACCAACACAGCCATATTTTAATTCAGATATTTTCGTCATCTACAATTTCAAAGGAATGGTTATATGTTTTAATACTTTATATAAAAAACCATTCGCTATATTCTACAATAAGTAATCCTAAACATTATAACAACTGTAAGTAAATGCATACATAGTTCTATGATTTTGATGTTAACTTATCTATATACGTAAGCAACTCTTTAAAGACAATATTCTTGGTAAATCTAGAAGGCTTCTTATTTTCATCTAAAATCAATATTTTTACAGAATCCGGGGACGTGGCACGTGACAATGCAACATACAGTTGTCCATGACTAAAAACAGGTATGGGCAAATAGATTCCAACTGTATTCAAAGATTGCCCTTGACTTTTGTTTATGGTCATTTCGTAACATAACCTACATGGGAATTGTTTTCGAATGACAACAAAAGGAAGTTCCGGATCCTTGTGAATCAACTTTATTCTTGGTAAGTGAACACGCTTGCCAATTGAAGTACCAGTCATGATAACAGCTTCAATCAAAGATGGTAATAATCGTGTAACCAAGAGCCTTGTTCCATTACACAATCCATCTTTTTGATTCAGATTTCGCAACAACAGGATGGGAACATTTTTCTTGAGACGTAAAGAATGTAAGGGAAAACCTGGGAAATTCAGGGTATTTAAGTATTCCTCCGGATATAATACTTCAATGTCCGACATTTCTCTTCCATGTGAAGTGATGCTGTCGGTACTATAGTAAGTTATAATTTCATTAGGACCCATATCCAAAATCATAATGTGATTTCTTCTGTGGTATCATTTTTGGGACAAACAATTGCTCTATTGCAAAGAGCCTCAGTAGATGGGTTTAATAAGATTTCTGGGCTATACACAAAATTCACAAGCTTTTCCAAGGGCTGTGATTCATCCAAAATAAGAAATCTTTCTGGAATTTCAAAAAGACATGTTGACTGAGGTTCAACCGGGTCTGCAGAACCAACTAAACCATTTCCAACATCCAAAAGCCACGAAGCGAAACGTGAAGCGTCAGAAACAGATGGCTGGTTTGAAACTTCGACAGATAGGCGCATGTTGTGCATAAGTTTGTAGACAGTAAAATGCACCCAAAGGTATGAATTGGGCAAAGTTAAAGCCAAAATCTGGTGATTCGCATGCTTCCGTTTGACGGGTAGAGTCTGTCTGAAATCGCCCCCAGCAGCATTGACATACCACCCAAGAGAGTATCCTTATTTCCTAGTATATCTCTAAAAGTGCGATCCACACACTCAAAGCATCGACGTTCAGTCATTGTTGCTTCATCCCAAATAACCATTGTCGTTTGCATTAAAAGTTCGGACAGTTGAGTCTTCTTCTTGATATTGCATATAGAGTTATCCGTAATATCAATGGGTATGTTGAACTGCGAATGTGCGGTTCTACCATTAGGTAACAAAAGTGATGCAATGCCTGATGCCGCAACAGCTAACACAATCTTTCTCATTGATCTAAAATACGCAAGAATTGTTGACCATAAGAACATCTTGCCCGTTCCTCCATGACCATATACAAACAACAAAGTTTGTTTCTTCGTTGTTTGATCAACCCGGATCCTATTATACACCTCAAGTTGATCTGGATTCAACATGTTAACCATTTGAATATGCTGCTGCTGCAATTGTACAGTATCAAACAACGTTTCCTCCAATATCAATCTATTCCCCAAAACATTTAGAAATCCCTCAGAAGGCATTTGGTAAGTGGAAGTCAGACAAGGACTTAGAAGGAGTTGCACCATTCAATATCCTTTCCAATTCCACCAAAATGTATTGTCTTAATATCTCATCACTGATTTGAGAATCTGATGATGAGGATGCGCTTCTTATGTTTCGAGTTATGTCGTCCCTCATTTTTGCCCATCCAATTTCCCATAACGAAAGAGGGTTGCTAACCTCACAAAAAAGCAGCAAATGACAAAAAAGGCTACGTAACTCAGCTGAAGAAGCCCATCCTGAGGCCTCTATGAAAGCAGACATTCATTCACGATCATCCCCAATAAGACCCAACGCCTCACATGCCAAACGATAGGAACCATAGGTAACCCCATTTACGATCCTGATTTCTGAGAATGAACGACAACCCTTTTGATGACACAGGAGCAAACGCAAATAGAACAACTCTCCTACGGTAGGATGGACATACACAAGACGGCCCACCGCAGGCACTGAATCTCTAGTTCTATAAATCCAATCTTTTGCAGAGTTGTCCCACCTATAAAGCCTTGTATATTCAGCATACGTAAGACACCTACCATCAACATCCCAACGATTACTTACTAACCACCTATTTAGTGTAGTATTTCCAAAAGTCGGCTGCCTAATTAAAGTATCCAAAATGCATTGATCTTGAAATGTTGCCGATTGGAGACCCTCGAGATGAACTGCCAATACCTGAACTGCAGGGTGTCGTTCATGAATTGGAAAGTTTAACAGACGCCACGCCGCTTCATGAGAACAAACGAATCTACCATCAAGAAAATTGGTTATCTCATCGACACCCTCCACATAAGGATGCGAACCATCAACATCGGAAGCCTCAACAGGATGTAGTCTAAAACTTACACGCTCTAGACCTTTTGAAATATACTTAAAAAGATACTTTATTAACATATTCCACCCACAATATTCAACGTTAATATGGGCATCAAAACGGCTGCACAACCTCTTATTATATGGGACAACAAAACCATTATGCATTTCAACACCATTGCGTAGGAAATATGAAGCAGACGGTCTCCTCCTATAGTGCGCATAGCCATCCTTATCAAAAAGGTACTATCACAAAAGACTTGGGAAATCGTTTCTTACACTCACCATTGTGCATACAAGAAGCCGTAGCATTTGCCAATCCACAAGGACCATGTAACATTCAAGTAGTAACAATGGAGTACAACCTCGGCTCTTTTTGCGGATCCGGAAGCTCTGCTGAAATATATCTATCTACATCAGCAGGAGTAATAACCTTTGAAGCCGAGTCAACCCAAAGTAATGTATGACAATGCGGTAAACCCCTCTTTTGGAACTCAATTGTGTACAAGTCTGCATTGAAAAGAAAAGGGAAAAAAAATGAAAACAAATTGAAAGACAATTAAATCATACATAATACATCAACTACCAATACAAAGCATAAATAAGGAACTCACATCCAGTAACATCTCCAAACGTCTTATCTTCTTTCAGAAACTTTATGAAGTGCACAACTTTCATCTGGAAAAGCCGAGCAACTATGTCAGGGCTGTTCTGCGGCATACCCATTGAATGTTCTGCGGCATACCCATTGAATTGGAATCCATGAACCTCATAATTTCAGGCCATCGTGCGTTACAAGTAAACGTAATAAAATACTGTGGGTTCCCATAAACTCTACACAGTGCCAATGCATCTTGATAGTGTTTATACATATAACGTGGGCCACCAACAAAGCTCGAAGGCAAAAAATGGCGCTTACCAATCGAACGGCCCTCCGAATCACCTTTAGAGACAGCATCGTATAGACCAGAAACATACTCACAACGTAACTGAGCCTGATGGTTACATATGTAGTCTAGTCTACTTTGCTCCACACACAAATATGCATCCACTAAAAATTGTTGGAAGAGTCTACCCCCATTCAACAACAAAGTGTAGGTATTATAACGGTCATGAATAAGATAACTATAAAACATATTCACAGTTAAAGACTTATACCCATGATTACCTTGACCCGTAAGCCTAAGAGAGGACGACCAACCATTCTGACCAAATGGAAATAGTAACGGGTACTGAAGTGGCAAATAGGAATAATGCAAATAACTTATACGATGAGGAGGACCAAAATTAGAACGAACAATAATATCATATTTAGAGGCATTGGGGTCATCTGCAACTACAATACCACCCAACGTGCCTTATCATATTTAGAGGCATTGGGGTCATCTGCAACTACAATACCACCCAACGTGCCTGGGGCTGGCGCACCATAACGTTCGTCCACAACTTTATTATAAAGCCTGACAGCATACTCAGGCAGATTTCACAGCATACTCAGGCAGATTTCTTTGACTGGCTATTTCTGACGCAACTCAAAACGTCCTAATATATTCATTATGTAAAGCCAAGGTTTCACTAAGAATACTAACAATATCAGGCCTCAAAGAAACACTACGATCATACTGACGAAAAAACTCCAACCTATTACTTACTTCATTCTCAACATCATAAACGTACAGTTGCAGGAAACGCGGTTTTTCAGCAGTTTGAGGACATAGAGACCCAATCCAATGGGACACCTGACCTGAAACTTTGAAGGTATAAGGTCCTTGTCCAGTGTTGACCATATTGTCAATTTTCGCACCGAAAGAAGTCATAGAGAACATTGAATTGTAAGCTCTAATATTTTCAAAAAAATGTCGGTCTTGATACAACGACATAATACTAAACGGAGGCTCTAATGGAGAAGGCAAAACAACAGCACCATTTCTACAACACTTGGAGTATGCAATGTTTCCACGACGTGACAACTGCAACACACGTTCATCATACCAAAACAATGCAGAACAATATACACACATATGTACTGCATCACCACAATCGAAATACAAAGGCAACACAGCAAAGGACAACACAGCCACATCAGAAGAACGACCCGGCTGACGGGAGGAAGCAGATGAACTCTCACCAACTTCAGACACTACCAAAGGATTAAACATTGCAAACAGGAAAAAAGAAAGCACCTAAAAATACAAAGATACCTACAACAAAAACACACGAAACGACATGCTTATTTCTAAAAATATATCCCGTAGTAGTAGATATGAATCCAAGGAGCATAAAAACGAAGTAAACACAAGCATTAACACAAACACCTTACATGCAAAAGAAAACAGTAAGAAGGAAACCATAAAAAAACAGAACCACGCAATTCAGAGAAAACAATTGTAATCAAAATACAAGTAAATCAAACAAACCTATAGAACAACCCCACGGAATTCACGTTTAGCACCTACGAAAGAAATAGTGTACCAATGAACAACGTACAAACCGAGAACCCACAGTAAGGAGTTAGTCGCATTAATGAGAGATGTTTAATTAAAAGCAATGGTTCGATACAACCCATGCAACTCACCAACCAACAAACACAAAGAACGAAGGAAAAAAAACACATAAAATAAGAAACACAAACCTTAAACGACACTGCGCCAAAAAAACACCAGTCTGCGAACACCGGCGACGAAGCACATGCAAAGAGCGAAATTCGACTACCAAGACCAATGAAGACGCCAACTGCGCAGACCCGGTAAACCGCCGAAGACGAAAGAGCATGAACAACAACAAACCGGCAGACGCTAAATCCAGGAGCTGGATACGATTCTACTGACACAAAGAAAGAAGAAAGAGAGAAAGACAATAGGCAAAGAGGACGCAGCAAAAGGGAACACGTGTTACTGAAGCAAAGAGGATCCGACAAAGGAATCCGAAAGAGCACAACCCGCGTGACACAACCCGAGAAAAAAAAACGTACACAACATACCCAAATATTACGCATATTAATTAAGAGATAAATTCTGGTGCTTCGCACTTCCAAGTGTGGTCTTTGCACGTCTGATATAGTAATATTACCGAAGTTTAACGTCGATGTATATCACTATATGAATATGATTATGTGGTTCCGTAGATGTTGTATAATACTTTTAACTAGTGTGCGCCCCATGCTATGCACGGGTTAGGGAGGAAATTTGCGTTTTCAATTTGTACCAACACCTTTATTAGCAATGTACTTTTAGATTTCATGATTAACAAAGGTTAGTTCGTTTTTCTCGTCGTTGTGTTTGCATTCGTTTATTATGCATTGGTTATGAGAGTGGAGTTTGTTATCAAATGTTTTATAGCACGGGTTCGGTCAGGTCATTAATTATCTTATATGTTTTTGTGAGTATGTAATTTTTAAAGCAAGGATTGATATCAAAGAATAATTCAAGCTCAAAACCCTTGACACCATCAATTAAAAATTTGAAGTATAGTATAAATAAATGAAAGTAGAATGTTATAATTCACAAATAAATGAAGGTATGTTGCTATTTAAACAACAAATTACCTGTAAGAGTATTGGCTATAAAAGCCATATTTGACCTTCAACTCTAGCATTTTTCCCCACATAAGATCCATTCTTACAGCCTACAATCAAAATCAATAGTAAATAAAGCATCCCCCAATGAGTTAACATTTTTACCTCATTATGTTTGAGCATTTTGGAATGTCCTATTCCATTCACAAATAATAATAATACTAGTATTTTTCCCGTGCTCCGCACGGGACCAATGGGAATCTAACTGAACTTTATTTGTTTGTAGAGAGTTTTTAAAATCCAAGCATCGATATACCCCTATTAACTCTGAAGATTAAGCTTACGTGCCCCAGTATAGGTTGTTATTACGGAAAAAAATACCATCTTGGCCAATTGTCTGTCCAGATTATGGGCATTGTAGGGTAGCTTGGTTTGAATCATCACTCAAGCTGATAATCGGTTTTTAGTTGTATTGAATTGGACAACATCGAGAGAACGTTTACGGAACCCGATATACGTCCTTTTCGCGGCTCCTTCACTTTCATTCCGTTCTGCAATATGTGATTCACCATCTTTGCTTGTGCCACATGAAAAAAGTCTATAAAAAAAACATAAAAATGTTATTCTCTTTAGATATTTTTTTACAATCAAAATATTACCAGCCAAGCCCAAAATTCATAGCTCGAGTTGCAGCATGTTGATCTTCATCAGAATCAGAAAAAGGCTCGTACCATTTTATATCCAATGATATTCCAATTATACCCCCTTGTTTTTCCTGAAAAATCGCACAAATCAAGATTCTCAGTTTAAAATGAAATTAAAATGCTAAATTTGACATTATCATCGAAGTAGAACGTTATAATTGAAAAAACTCAAAGTAAAGCACTATAGACATTAAAATGAAAGTTGCATGCTATGAATGACATTAAGATGAAAGTGAAACGCTATAATTTACATTAAAATTAAAATAAAGAAGTTTTGTAACTAACATCAAAATAGTATAAATATCATTAATATGAAAGTATAATGCTATGATTGATATTAACATCAAAGAATGCCATAAAGTCAGCAATCATTCTTTACGACACAAAATCTAATTACTGAAAAAAAAATTACCGTTTTAAAGAAAAATGCATGTAGTTTAGATAAGAACACGTAGATGACATCAAATTGGTGAAAGGTATTATGGAGCCCCCCAATGCTTAAAGGAGTAGTACTTGGTATGAGAATGGCGTTTTTGGATATGCTGCACTGCACTGCACTGCACTGCACTGCACTGCACTGCACTGCACTGCACTGCACTGCACTGCACTGCACTGCACTGCACTGCACTGCACTGCACTGCACTGTTAACAATTATCTTTTTATCGATTTATAAATTATAATAAATCATGCATGCTTACCTATCACAAAATGTTAATCTACAATCAAGGCACATGACCAGATTTGATAACCTATTGCACGCATTGCATGTGGGCCCTTTGGATTCCTTGCCAATTTGGTGGCATCTGCACATAAAGAGAGACAGACGTTTATTATTATGTCATAAATTAACCACTTTATTTTGAAGAAAAAATAAACACAGAATATTTGATTAACCTCTTGTATAGTTCAAGAAGATCCTTCGGTATAAAAATGGATCCATTTGAAGATTGAGGATTCGATCTCGTGACTAAACAATCTTTAGCAAGATGACCGGCTTTTTTACATTTCCAACTAAAGTAATAAACATAAAGTGGTAATATTTAGGTAGAAAAAAGAGCAGTGAGTGTTTAAACAATATATATAAGGTTTATGAGTGAGTGTACCATTCATACGAACATAGGCTCGATCTCTTTGTTGAGCAGCGATTACGGTTGAAATCCCAACTGTCACCTCCACTTTCAGAAACCTCTGACTCTGACTGGAATTTTGGTCCTTTAACTAAATTTTGGTTGATTTTAGGCTCCTACACAGTCTTATTAAAATGTAAATTATGAAAATCTAGAAAGTATCATAAAGAAAGCACGAATGAAGAATATCTACTACTACCAGAGAACTTTTTAGATTCTCTAAAACCTCATCTTTGCAATCGATGCTGATGATATCATGATTAGTCTGAAACAAAAAAGAGCATTTAGTTCTCGAATATGATCTAATTCTTGTCACCTTTTGAACAACACCAACAGCTGAATGTACCTCTAAAGCCATGAGGGCATCTTCCATGGCCCGCGGTTTGGCTATATAGTCAGCACGTCTGAGATCAGCCTGACAGAGCAAAAAAATATTGCCCAAAAATGTAATTTAAAAAAATATATATTTTAAATAAAAATGTCATCCGAATGCAAGAATATTATAAAATTACAGATTTAATGCACCTCCAAAGCTCCATCACTCCAATGTCGGTCAGCAACACTTTTCAATTTAGATTCAGCTTTGTTTTTAAAAATATGTTATAAAGTAATTTAAGTTTCTCATTAGATACCAATGTTGTTAAAACCTAAGCTAAATAAAGAAATAAAAAGTAGTTAAATATGTCAAATGTACATACAAGAGCGATATGATGAAGTTGTTCAGCTCTTTTCTTCACATCATCGTCAATTTTTTCAGAATCCTCTCTAGCCCGAGCTATACCAAAAAAGTCAATTAGAAAATTTTACTAAACACATAAAACTTTATAATTTTAAAGAAATATATAATGTCACCGTCAGACTTTAAAAATCCCCAACTCAGAATAGCAACATCTTGTCGGGCCCAAGCATCCAACCTCATATGTCGTTTTTGGCTCTTTCATTGACATATCTAGCATCATAGTAAGCAGATCTACAAGCTTCAGCTAATGCATTGTTTGTATTTCTGGTAATCCATACTGCAAAAAGAAACATCAATATCAATATTCATAAATAGTATACGAAATTATCAAAAAAATTTAATATTTTTTAAACTTACGAGTACATTGCCCAGGCTGCAAATTGCTCTGTGGAAGTCAAATTGCAATTGTATTGCTGCACGAAACTTTACAGGCAACAAATGCGATTATTTAAATATTTTTTTATCCGGTTTTGGTTGCTAAAAGTTAAGATTTTAATTTTTTTATTGGATTTTACAACAGGGAAATGGGATTTCCAGCAGAGTTTTTTCCTATTTTATTTGCAATTCCTCGAATGGCTGGTTATTCGTCACGCTCGCGAGACTCTCTTGACGATCCTGACACAAGATCATGACGTCTGCACATTTTTATCTCTTTATAATTAGTTTTACATGCAATAAATAGCAAACTACTTTTGCTAATTTTTTTATTGTAGCATCGTACTTTCGTTTCTTCTTGTATGGCATTGTGCTTTGAAAATCTACCCAATTATAGCAATGTGATCCAAATAGAAAGAAATTTTCACGGTTATAGTTGTTTGGAATTTTCAAAGTATAATGTGGTAATGAGAAAAAGATTAGAAGTATATTGCTATAATTAGGTGGATTTTATAGAGTACTATGCTTTCATATGAAAAAAATGGAAAGTACATCGATGTAATTGAATACAATTTTCATCTTTGAATTTTTTTTTTTTGTTTAAAGGTTTTAGTTTTAATGGAGAGGAAGCCCCTTTGATTTTCTGCAATCGATAATCTACACATTCAAAATTCATGGTTGTGACGAAAATTTGACATGAACGCACCAAATTCATTTTTAATTTTGAAATTATAAAATACAATTCCATAACAGGAGAATGAGAGGGAGAGAGGGAAGCGAAAAATTTAGACATTCTTCAAAAACCTTTGACATCTTGACTAAATGAAATTTTCCAAGACATACCAGATAGATTGTAGGGCTGCGGAGAAATCTGTATCTTCAACAACACCATCGGTGGTTTTGTAGTTTAGCTCCAAACTTGATAGTCCCATTTGTTTCACCAAAAGAAGACATCATCCCCTTTCCAATTCCATGCCACCGTGGTTAAGAGTACGCTATTGATGGCGAGATAATTTGCGTTTCAACTTCGCTATGTTGATCTTCATCTCGAGGTTTTGTGGGCATTATTCTTTTTCTTCTGTTCATCTTCATCATCATGAACCCCCATATTCAAAACAGGTACACTTTCTTTCTCTTACTTGCTACAGGAAGGATGTCCAAGGGTGAACATCGACCTTCTTTTCGTTTTTGGACACCGTAACCTAAAACAAAGCCATCCCAACTTAAGTTTAAAAAAATAAACCAAAGTGAAGACGAACTCAATCATATCACCAATGTATAATATTTCGGTTGATCATAAAAGGTCATTTTCAAAATTGTATAATTACATAAGAACAACATTGATTGTGTTTTTGAACAAAAACCAAGAATTATATTGTAGGTGGACATGGCAAAGGTTGCTATACGAAAGACATAAATTGGTGTCATTTGACAGAATACTTAAAAACTAAAACTTCATGTTTGCAGATGGAAAACTATGATGCAGTTTCACCTCCCTGCTTGCCTACTTAGCATCCGACCATGTTTGCATAGTACTAAATATCTCTTGATTTGAAACAAAAACAAATTTTAATCAAATTTGCAGTATCCACATGCTAAGCATGTTCCTCACTCCAAGATATTGAGTCGACTCTTCATACAATTTCATTCCATCAACCACGCCTACACATAAAGATCCATTGTATTAAAAGATGGAGAGAAAGCAATTTGTATATTTAAATAATTTATTATACATGTAGATGAGGCTATAACAGAAATCAGAATGTCACCGTCTTACCATCCAATATCTCATTACCAACAAAAGTTTTTGCAATAATAGATGAATCATTCTCTAAATGTTAACTGCTACATCATTTACAAGTTAAATAACATATCAATACATCCAGTTATTTAAGTCCATATTTGTGAAAAAGGCCACTGATGTGATCAAGATTTGAAATGAACAAACGGTTGTGTATTTATAGCAACCTTAAAGCAAAAATTATATGGTCTATAATCATTATTATATAAATTCTAAATGTAAGTACTTACATTACCCTAACTAAACATTCGAGAGTGACTAAAACTTTTGTGAATGTCACAAAGAAACACAATCTTTTTTTTCACTTCATACAACCTGGTTTTGGGATTTTCTTTAATTCCAATATTGGTGGCAATACATATAACTCATAGTTCTCATGCAAAAACATGTACTTACATTTCAAGAATATAAAAATCATTACTTTCCTCAATAAAGTATGGGTATATTAAGTTATAGACTATCATTTAGAGATTACCTCATATATATAAAGTAAGAACTACTTTTTCCTTCAATACAACCTGTAAACATCACAAATAATTGTATAAGCAAGGAAACTATTTAGTAAAACTTTATAAAAACTTTGAAATTTTACCACATCAATATTAATGGTAGTTACACTAAAAAGCTGATCGAGAAAAACAGGATAACCAAATAAAGCCCATTTATAAGAAGTTACAATGGTTTTCTTTGGGTGAGATTCTTACAAAATTATGTGCGTAAACTCTATCTCTTTGTTATTCGGCCAATACAGGTAACAGATTAACAACAAAAACTCTTTAATTATCAAATTAGATACCAAAATTCTAGAAATTTTTAGAGCTTGGACATGTTTTAAAAAATAAATCCACAAATTATCAAACATCGTGAGAGCATAATATCAACAATATAACAAAGGACCTTTGGTTTGAGATTGAATAGAGAAATCATTTGATTCAATTCCACAGCTCCTTATACATTAGAGTGTTTACAAAAAAGAAATTGGAAATAATAACGCAGATGAATTCGACGTCCAATATAAAAGTTCATAGTTTTAGCATAAAATCCCATCAATTAAGAAAGGATTCGGTGGATGATTGGGCATCTTCAATTATATAGGACCCCTAAAATTTACCTGGTGAATCACAAACCTAGGAAACCTATCAACAGTAAAACGTAATCAGCCCAAATAAAAAGATCGCAAACCTTCGGTTATCCTCACCTTCACATAGTGAGGTTTGTAATCAGGCCATATCAAATCCTTTCCATCCCTACTAAACGGCATCGTCGCCCGATTCCTATGCCTATCAGTGGTTAACGAATTGAATCAATCAATAAAAGACAAATTGAATAGAAAAAAGATCGAGAAATAAGAGGATCTACAGAAATAGAAAGGAAGAGAGTTTAATTGGTACCTCATGTCACTCAAAATCGGACCAAAGGGAATCAGTTTTTAGTCACCACAACAGATCCCCGCCACCGTCAGCGACGGTTTTTGATGCTCCGACGTCTTCACTGTAGTTTGAACTGGCTTGAATTATGGCTGAGATTAGGATTCCAGAGAGAGAGAGTGAGAGATATGAAAGGTGGAAGTGGGAAAAACGTGGCATTCATCCTTCCCTCTCTTATCTTTTTCTTCCTCCTGCTTTCTTCCTCTCCATCAAGCAGTCGCACAGTCGGGTGTATGCCGTATTGGGTAGAGTGGTGGAGTCGTCGTGAAGAGGGGAATCAGTGTTGGTGGACTGTGATTGGTAAAACAAACCCACCCCGTTAAAAACCTTCAAACCCTCCCCTCCTCCACCCCACCCCACCAACTTTCTAGAGAAAATTTGGTTTTTAATATATAGAGTAATTAAGTTAAATAATTTTTTTGTGGTTCCGTAGATGTTCGTTAAAAAAATTAAAATGTGAATAAATTAAGTTTTAGTATATTTAATTGTATAATGGTTTTTATATATAATAATTTAATAATTTTTAATTAACAAGGATTTTTGGGATTAGACCCGGTTAATTATTTGTGTGCAAAATTTTCAATGACCACTATTTTTGGTCACTAGGCTTTCAACGTAGGGACCATTTTTTTGTTATTTTATTTTAGTGCGAAATTTTTAGTGACCATTATTTTTGTCACTAGACCTTCAACACAGTGACCATTATTTTTTGTCACTAAACGTTAAATTCTGTGACCACTATTTTTTTGTCACTAATACTTGTTATGATATTACAAAATATATTTTCATTTTATTCTACGATTTAGTGACCGGTCAGTGACAACTATCATAAATTTGGTCACTAAATTTGTAGCACTACCAAAATTCAGTGACGACTTAATAAATGGTCACTAAAGGATGTTGTTAGTGACGAGATTTTCAGTCGTCACTAAAAAACTGGTCACTAACAACGACTTTTTTGTAGTGAATAATTGAAGTTTAATAAGAATACCGTTTGTTTTTTTTGGGCAAGTTAAGAAGCCCATGTTCTAAAAACTCTTGTTTATGAGGGTAATTCACTCTTTGCCAACTCTCTGTTTATGTAATCGAATTTCATTTTTTTCCATGATGTTTATTCGGTTCTAAATTTTATGTTGTTAAATTAAAAATCGTGGCTTTGCTTTCTGGTGGAGGTATATCCACCATTAATGGAAGTTTGCAAATGCATTTGTTTAAAAGGGTGTTGGAACCCCAATGTTGATATTGATTTTCATGTTTTTTATTTAATCCTCGGTTCAAGCTCGTTCAGGTCTTTCAATGCTTATATGTAATTATTTCTCAAGATGAAACCAATTACTGATAAAGTTGTTGGCCTTCACATTGGGTAATATTTTTTTCTTTGAAATCGTTCATCATTGCTCTATCATCTTTTGGTTTTAATTTTTAATTTTTCCAATCTGTTTGATTTTGTAAACTAATGACTAAAAGATAGATGACGGCTAGGGTTTCATATTATTAACAATGAAAAATGCAAAGTACAATGAAAGAGAATACAAGATATATAGGGAAAATTAGGTTAAACCTAGCAAAAGCGGCCAAACACAAAGCCCAACTAAAAAGAGCCCAATCCCAATAAACTAATTTAGGCTAACATCCCCCCTCAAACTCACAATGCGACAGCAATTAGCATTGAGAGTTTGTCAGTCAGAAAATGAAACCGATGAGCGGTCAAGGGTTTCGTAAACATATTAGCAATCTGTAATGTGGATGAAACATGAGGGAGAGAGATAGTCCCCTGCTGAAGGTGATGACGTGTAAAATGACAATCAATCTCAATATGCTTTGTGCGCTCATGAAACACAGAATTCTTGGCAATCAATATCGCGCTCTCGTTATCACAGTGCAACGGGGTAGGCTGACAAATATGAACACCCATATCTACAAGAAGCCAACGCAACCAAACAATCTCACAAGTGGCAATAGCCATGGCTCGATACTCAGATTCTGTAGAAGATCGTGAGACAACATCCTGTTTCTTACTTTTCCATGAAATCAACGAATCTCCAAGGAAGACACAATACCCGGTAGTGGACTTGCGATGTAACACCCCGATCTTTGATACACTTTGAGAAGTGTAATGTTTTATAAAAACGTTGCGGAACAAAATGTCAACTTAAAAAAAAACTTTTCTCATGATATAAAGTCATGTCTTAAAATTTCAGTCCCAACAAAAACATTTAAGTTTAAGAAAATATTTAAACAACTTCGGGGGTTACAACTTCATATCATACTACACCATAGAAAGCAAGTTAGGATACAAACCGTTACATCGGCCAAAGCTCACTCCTTCTAAAATCCCAATTTCCTCGGGTCATCTACTTGCTTAATTCTATCACTCGTGTCTAGAACCTGGGATACATGGCATAAAATAAAATACGTAAGACGAAAACGTCTCGTGAGCTACATGGGTTTGGACACAAAACATTTATAAACATAACATTATCCTTTTCAAAACCTTTGTAATCAAATCATATCATAACACTTGCTGTTAAAATCACTATAACTGAAACATATCATCATCTTGCTTTTAAAGCCTTTTATAAGAAGTTTGTCGTAATAAACTTTCATTACTTAAACTTGACTGGTATCTTAACACAATTGGATTTTTATACTTAAGGCCTTAATCACTCTTGGTGATACCCCAAGTCTATACTGAGATGGTAAGAACATAATCAAACCACCTCAGCATCTTATCACATGCTTTGACTGGTATCTCAACATGCTTTATTTTTATATTTAGGGCGTTAATCACTCTTGGTGATACCCCAAGTCTATATCAGAATGGAGAGAACTTGATCAGTCCATCCTGGCCTCATTAGCTTAGGACATCTACTTCGCGAAGGGAGTGGTACCGTCCCAATAGATTCCTCTATAGTCCCCTTGGGGAACATCATTGCCCGGGCCAAACATTATCCTTTCATTAGCATTACTTTACATTGCATTACATTGCTTGCTTCAAATACCAGTTATTCAAAAATATAACTTTGCTTCTTGTCAAACATTTGCTCAAATACTCATTACGGCTAAATGCCAAAAGCATTATTTCACATCAACAAAACATTCTTTTGTAACAACATAAGACTTAATGCCAAAACATTCTTTCATATCATCGTAAGGCTTAATGCCAAAACATTCTTTCGTAAGATTAATGACTTGATGCCAAAATATTCTTTCATAACATCGTAAGGCTTAATGCCAAAACATTATTTCGTAAGATTAATGGCTTGATGTCAAAACATTATTTCATAACAACATAAGGCTTAATGCCAAAACATACTTTCAAAATCATCTTATAAAACTTTGATAATCATATCGTAACTAGAATGATTTTCATATCATTTAATATTCCAAAACGTCACATAAAAACTTTATTAATACTTTGCCATGTACCCCATAGTGGGAAAAAGCCACATGTACTCACCTTATTAGATAGGCACGTCTAGCTACATTAATCCACACAACTCTAGTCTTTCGCTGCTTCCAACGTCTTCCAATCTCTATTAATCTAATGCAGATTAGAACTTATTAGACAACCGAACATATAATATTTGTCTAATCATTCTTGAACTACTTCTAGTCATCATCTAGTTCCATTTCAGTGCCTAACTGTGATTCTTAAAGTCTAATACTAATTTTGGACATTTTTACCCTAATGTCCCATTTTGACCAAAAATAGTATTTTCAGATTTCTATAATGTCATTTCATAGACTTTCTAACTTTTTCATCTTTATAAGCTTATTTAAATGGTTAGATGTCAAAACATCTTTCATTGTACTCATTTAGATCATTTTAGCCAACTTAAACCAATAAAGTTTCTAAAAGTAGAAACCATTGTAAAAACATGTGATTTTACGTTTTCTTGACAAAAATATGTCCCTAATACTTCATAATTGTCATTCGGTCTAAACTTGATGTTATTGTGAACACCACTTTAGCACATACTAAATTTTTTTCCCATAAAGGGTGGAATTCAAGTTTCCATTCCACTTACCAAATTTTGTCAAATTAAACATTGGAACCTATAATTCTATTCCTTTTTATTATTTTTAATATGTCGGAGGAATTACCAATTCCGTCCTATGAACCACAAGTCTTAGTCACTTCAAGTCCTATTCTTTTACCCATTTCAACATTCACAAAAAATAGCTTTAACTAGTGTTTTCACAATTTTTATACCAACAAAACATACTTCCAAAAACCCCATTTTATGGTTACGTTTGATCAAATTGGAAAAACCAACAACATTATTCATTATGTTTTAAAATCCCAAGATTCACAATCTACACCTTGGTGTTATCATAACTCACACGTTACCAACACCATTTCAATAGTAAAACGCTTATTTTGACCAAATTTATAACTTTTGTAACACCAATATGCATCAAAATGTTATTCAATCTATCCTCAACTCCAAAACATAGCATGTTGGTCAAAAATCCAAACACAAGTGTTATACAACAAGAATTATTCATCCTTTCATCTTTTTGCTAGCATGCATTCATCGATTTCAAGATCAATATCTCAAAACTTTCATTATTTGGGTGATTTTGAACTCAAAATAATAGCAGGAATCAAAACCCGTGATAAATTTCAACATGCAAATGCCATTTCATATTCAAAAAGCTAGGGCTTACAAACATCAACTTTTACCTTCGTGTTCTTGCCCCAAATCCTGAAATCAGGAGCTTGATACTTGTCCCAAGGCTGAAATCGAACCACAAAAAGTCGTAAACGGCCACCAACAGCACAACTCCGGCCGATTCTGCCGCCATAGCCGACGTTCCTGGTCACCAGCGAACGTCCGCCGCCATCCATGTCGTCTCCGGCAGCCGACTGCCGTCGATTTCGTCCAACAATAGCGGGTTACCACCTATTTCCTTCTGGCTTTTTGGTTCTGATGTGATTTGATCGAAAACGCAACCCACAGAGAGAACAATCGAGTTCCAAATGGCCTCCCTCGCTCAGAATCACGCAAACGCGCACAACACAGTCGATGTGTATGTGTGCGTGTTTTTTTTTAATGCTCGAATCTGATTTCTCTTTGTCTCTCTTGATTTGTGTTTTACACATACGATGGTGTGTTTGTGAGTTCGTGATTTCTTTCTCTCCTAAGGCATCAATTTCTTATTTCTAGATGGTAGGAGCGTGTTTGCGATACCGAGGGACTGAAGGCGTGTTTCAGAAGTGAAATACGCACTTGGTATATCAAAACCGGGTTATGGTTTTCAATCGGGGCAGATTTGGAGAAATTCCAAAATTACCCCTCAAAAACTTGGAAAAAATGTCCTTTTTCAGCATATTTTTCCCCAACTTTACACATACATAACTTCTTCATGTGATGTCCAATTTTTGTAAACCTTATATTTCTAGAAAGGTGAGAATGAGCTTTCCAATATCCCCTTACTGACTTAAGTCTGAATCTTAATTAATTTTCTGCT
This sequence comes from Cichorium intybus, assembly GCA_023525715.1. Lineage (NCBI taxonomy): Eukaryota > Viridiplantae > Streptophyta > Magnoliopsida > Asterales > Asteraceae > Cichorium > Cichorium intybus. The sequence goes on along the minus strand of CM042014.1, from coordinate 71,784,121 downwards.
ATTAACCCTTGAAAATGACAATTTGGTCGTTTTTGTCGCTTTTGGGCCATTTTAGTTCCAACGTAACTCCTTCGTTACAACTCCAAATGACCCAAATCGTTTTCCTATATTTTTTTCATCTCAAATATTATAAAAGGCATCTTGATGACGTTTTCCCAAATCTTTCTATAATTTGAGATATTAATTTCCAAAGTTTGCACTATAAACTTTTCACTTTTAGTCATTTATTTCCAATTTTGTCCTTATGTCCTTAAGATTAAATTCAGATTGAATAATCATCATATCATGACTTAAATAAGGTTCTTAAAAATAAATTTTCCATAATTTCACATTCTTGGACCATTTTGCCCTTGCATTGCACACTTGATAATTGTGAATATCAATTCTTCTCAACATCAAATATACTCATACTAACTTTCCATTTATACAAAAATTTTTGTTGTCACATGCAATCATAAATATCGCTATCCCAATTACCATCGCTATAGGCACGCAGCTCAATAGAGGATGTGGAGGGGAACACGAGGCTGCGGAACTAAGTACCACGAAGATATCTCAAAATACGAAGAACAGCTCCCCAGTGAACAGTAGAGGGAGCAGTGACAAATTGACTAACCACATGAACTGCATGAGCAATATCCGGTCCGGTGACAGTGAGATAAACCAAACTCCCCATAATGGTACGATAAAGACTCGGATCTGATAAGGGAACACCATAAGTCGAAGAGTACTTGGCATTACTCTCTAGAGGCGTATCAACTGTCCAGTTATCTGTGAGTCGAGCACGATCAAACAAATCTGAGATATACTTCGTCTGAGATAAAAGATAACCCTTTGGAGATTGAGCAACTTCAATCCCCAAAAAATAACGCAGCAACCCCAAGTCTTTCATCGCAAAACGATAAGCCAGATCACGTTTCAAAGACTCTATACCATCATGATCATCACCGGTAATAATCATGTCATCAACATATAAGGAAAGAAGGATCCGGCCTGCACTCGTGCATCTAACAAATAAAGCAGAATCATGATTACTAGGACGAAAACCAAGCAAAGTAATCACCGTAGAAAATTTCTCAAACCAAGCACGAGGGGCTTGTTTGAGACCATACAATGCCTTTCGAAGTCGACAAACTTCTCCTGGCTGGTGAGCAATGCCTGGGGAGGAGACATGTATACTTCCTCATGAAGATCACCATTCAAGAATGCATTATTGACATCCATCTGATAAATCTTCCATTGTCTAATTGAGGAAACGACAATCAAAGTATGCACAGTCGTCATTTTTGCAACAGGGGCAAAGGTCTCCTCATAGTCCATACCATACTTTTGTGAGTTTCCTTTCGCAACAAGTCTGGCTTTATAACGCTCAACGGACCCATCAGACTTTGTTTTGATCTTATAAACCCGGCGACAACCAATCGTTTGTTTTCCAGGCGGAAGAGGAACCAAATCCCACGTATGAGTCTGATAAAGAGCTGCGAGTTCCTCAGCTATAGCGTTCTGCCAAAGAGGATCAGAGACAGCCTCTTTATAGGACGCTGGCTCTGAGAGTCGATGAACATTAGCAATAAAGGAAGCAAAAGCTGGTGAGTAAGAAGAATAGACAAACCCGGGAAGTTTGGTGGACTTCCGTTGACGAATAGGCCTCAATGGTGGGTGATCCTGATGAACAGCAGGTGGAGGATCAACGGCAGGAGGCGGATCAACAGCAGGTGGATAGTCAGCGGCAGGAGGCGGATCAGCGAAAAGAGGAGAAGATCATCACTGTCAGTACTAAATGGATCAATAGTACGAAGATCTGCCTGAGTCACATCATGTGACTGAATTGGAATGCTGCAGAACGGGATGTGCTCTAAGAATGTGACATGGCGAGAATATAATTTCTGATTTGATGGGTCATAACACCGATAACCTTTCTCACCAATACCATATCCCAAAAATACACAAAGGGCTGATTTGGAAGACAACTTATTTCTCTCCGCGTGTGGCTTTAAAACAAAGCAGGTACATCCAAACACCCGTAATGAGGAATAATCTGGAAGTTGCCCGTACAACATTTTATAAGGAGACTTCCCAGAATTATACGCAGTAGGAATGCGGTTAATAATATAGGCGGCAGTAAAAACGACTTCTCCCCATAAAATATTAGGAACTTGAGAAGAGAGCATCAAGGACCGTGCGGTTTCTAGGAGATGCCGATGTTTTCTTTCGGCAACACCATTCTGCTGAGGGATGTCAGTACATGAGGACTGATGCACAGTTCCATCATATGCCAACAAGTCAGTAAATGAATTAGAGGTAAATTCCCCTCCCAAATCACAACGAAAACATTTGATGATAGCAAAGTGTTGGGTCTTGATAAGGGCTCGGAATTCACTATAAACAGTGAGAAAGTCGGATCCGCGCTTCATAAGGTAAACCCACGTATAACGAGTGTAATCATCAATGAATGAAACATAATAAGTGGATCCAGCTTTAGAGGCAACTGGGGATGGACCCCACACATCAGAATGCACAATATCAAAAGGAGCAACAGAACGAGTGACACTTTTATTAAACGGTAAAGCATAAAACTTTCCCAGTTTACAACCACAACAATCAAAAATATCCTCACATTTCAAATGACCTAACACACCAGTAGAGACTAAAAACTGTAAACGAGACGCTGACACATGTCCCAAACGAGAATGCCAAAGATAAAAAACAGACGAGGAATGACTTAAACGAAAATACGACAAATCAACACTAGAGGCAGCAACATCAGCGGCATGTAGCTGCTCCAAAACATAAAGCTTCCCAAGTCTACGGCCTATCCCAATCACCCTCCGAGACTGAATGTCCTTTACACAATAGAGGGAATCAGAAAAAAATACCCAACAACCAGATTCGCACAACTGACAGACCGAAGCAAGATTCAAAGCAAGGGTGGGAATATAATACACATCTGTCAAGGAGATATAAGGGGTGACAATAGAGCCAACACCTTCTACTGACATAGGTGTAGCACTAGCAGACATGACAGAAACAGGTAAGCGGGATGATAATGAAGAAAAGGATGACATATGTGGTGACATATGATGAGATGCACCAGAATCCAAGATCCACAAGGATGAAGGAATACCTAAAGGATCAGATGAAGACAGACCTGAGTGGGACATGGATGCTGACAAGGCAGTCGGATTAGCAGCAATAAACTGTCTAAACTGCTCAACAATCTAAGGATCCAAAGCTGAAAGAGGTGTAAAATTCGCTGCATTCTCTACTAAAGGTTCAGCAGCAGCAGCAACGTACTGTGGTGGCCGAAAAGGGGAAGAAGGTGGACGTGACTGAAACTGTCTAGAAGGCTTGTTCTGTTGTGGAGGCTGGAACTGAGCAGTTGGTCTGGATTGTTGTTGCTATGGATTTCCTTTACTTAACAACAAGGAACATTGAGACTTCCAGTGGTTTTTCTTCTTGCAGAAGGCACATTCGTCAAATGCAACTCTAAGGCGATTCTGGTTTGAAGTCTGAGGTCGTTGGGGAACAGCAAAGACAGCAGGAGTGACGGCTGTCTTGGGACCTTTGTCAGCTTGGGAGTTTATACGAGTTTCTTCAGCAATTAGCTCATGAACAGCTGAATCAACCGTGGGAAGGGGTGTGCAATGCAAGATTGAGCCATGCAAGCCTTCAAAATCCGAATGTAAGGCCATCAAGAACTGAACCAGGCGTCGCTCTTCCCTTCTGCCAATATAAGGCTTGAAAGCCTTCAATTCAGCGAGTTCAGTAAGAGCTAACTGATCCCACAGATCAGACATAAAGGCATAAAATTCCTGAATGCTAAGACTGTTCTATTGGAGGGCCCGAATGTCAAACTCTAACTGATACTGCTTTGCAAAATTAGACTGAGTATACAGCCTATCCAAGTGATCCCAAACCTCTTTTGCAGTGTCATACTTTGCCAACTGAGTGCCAATGGACTGGACAACAGAATTATTAATCCAAGTAATAATCTTGGAGTTATTAGTCTCCCACGACTCTAACAGGGTTGCATAACCTTCAACCCGTGCCCGAGGTTTCCCTTTTGTTCCTGTTATGATCCCCCACATATTCTTTCCGCGCAAAAAATTCTTCATAACATAACTCCAATAGGCATAGTTCTTGCCATCGAGTTGAGTGATAATAGACCGAAGAGAATCATCTCTTGGAGCCATATTTCCAATACCAGATACGAATTACCAAAGAAACGAAACAGCAGCAAATACAAACCAAACAATCGAAAACTCTTGAAAACAGGAACAATCGAAACCCTCGAATACAACCAAAACGAACCAATCAAAGCGAATCAAACACAAAAACGAGCAGCAAAAACCATACCAAAAAAGCGCTAAAATCTTCAGAAAAAAATGAGGCACGCTGCCAAAATCTTCAATCCGCGGAATGTCAAAATGTTTTACGTAACTCGCCCGCAATAATCATGAACAAGGATCGAACGTCTCTGATACCATGTAAACTAATGACTAAAAGATAGATGACGGCTAGGGTTTCATATTATTAACAATGAAAAGTGCAAAGTACAATAAAAGAGAATACAAGATATATATAGGGAAAATTAGGTTAAACCTAGCAAAAGGGGCCAAACACAAAGCCCAACTAAAAAGAGCCCAATCCCAATAAACTAATTTAGGCTAACAGATTTAACCCCCAATACAATTTCACTGTCTCGCTTCAAATCCCACATGTTTATCGTTATTTTCAATTTTCAAATCGTTCCTAAAGTGGATGCCTTTGGGATCTAAAATCTAGCCAACATTGTAAAGAGAGCTTAGGTCACTGATTAATTCCCTGAAATATATGGCAAATCCCTTCCCAATATTATGATTTTTAAAAATTTATTTCTTTATAAGTCTGATAGATTTGGTCTCAAAATTAAATAATATAGTTTATTTAATATGGTCTATCAATTAGTTAAGGAGTAAATTAGTATTTGACTATTTGTAACTACATTTCCTTTGTTGTGGATGCTCTACTTTTGTTAAGGGGAGAAATAAGAAAAAGTTTTAACTAAGGAAAAGTTGTTGGTGTCCTTCGTTTGCCTTTTTATTTGGAGGGTTAGTGAAATCTATCATTAAGGCACCATATAGAGAAGTTATTTCACTTCTGGAAAAAGAATTTGGGTTCCGAATTATACGGTTTTTATTGTTAGTGAAAGAGGTAGAGAGAGTTTAAGCATCTCTTTTTGTCCATGCAAGAAGCATAGAATTCCAGTTGAACATGGCTATTTTGTAAGTTTAGTCTGGAACCTTTTAATATTATCGTTTTCTTTATGAAGACGTAAATGCCCTTGGCCATTGAGAAAATTTAGTTAGTTACTATGGTTTTTGGGGAGTTGAAAACATTACCAACTGGACCAAAATAGTAGCTTGTTTTGAAAGTAGTTAAGGTCTAAATGCAATTAGACTACCATCAAAATCGTTGAAATTGTACACTCTAGACCTCTTCTGGCCACAAATGGTTTTCAACACCATTGGTATCGATGGAAAATTGATCAAGAAGATTACTTTGATAAGTACGATCCATTTGAATATGTTTTTTTAGGAAACAAAAGCCGCAAGAAGAAAATTAGTTAAATGAGATTGGTAGGGTCAAAACATTAAATCTACTTTCAGTTTTCTTATTATGTGATCGTACTCTCAAAAATCCAACAAATTATAATACTCTATTTTTGTTTTTAGTACAACCAAGTAACAATCGTAAATACGCCTAGTATCATCTATATCTATATCTATATCTATATCTATATCTATATCTATATATCTATATAACTCTTATAATAGAGGTCACCAAATGAATATGGTTCAAGATAAGTCTCATTCTTGCACCATATTCATTTGAAACCTCCACCTCTTCATCTTTCAACTAATTATTAAACCACTCAAGAGTTTTTTAACTTATATATTATAATTACTAAGTATTTAAACTAATAATGATATAATTTATGAGTATCAAATAAAATGTACTTGAATAGTCTTTTTTTACTATAAAAGAGGACAATCATTTGAGTAACACACAAATACAAATCACATACAAAGTGAGAAAAATCATATAGAAAGAAGAATGCCAAGGTTTAAAGATATTTGTGTTGGCTTGAGTTTTTTTATATATTTCGAGCCATATTACGATGATCATACGCCCATTATCGACGAAGAAAATATGTGTGTATGAAACACATTTCGCAATGAAGTTGTTATATTTTACTATGCTTGATGGTTATTTTGTAACTCAAACTTAAGTTTATGTAATTAGTTTATGATTTGGATTCTTATTTGAGATTTTTGGAATTATTATTTCATCAATTAGAATAGTATAGATCTTCATGTAATACAAGCTTTGATATTTTATTATCAGGTGTTATGTTTGTGATTTATAAAATAAAATATTATTTATATATTTGGGTGTTTAGTATTTTGAAATAACTTTATACATAATTAGTTAAATATATATTATATTTTAGAATTTATATTTAAACGGACATTGATGAAAATTATCAAAAAAAAACATATGAATACTTGAAGAGAATATTGAAAAAAATAAAGCAAGTAGATTACTAAATAATTCTTCTTGCGTTTCTAATATTAATGTAATTAATACTTTAATTCAATCGAAATAAATGATTTTACAAAATACTTAGTAAATCATACATATAATCAATACTTAAATTTGATTATATTGAATGGTTTTTTTACAAAATACTTAGTTCATCATATATATATATATATATATATATATATATATATATATATATATATATATATATATATATATATATATATATATATATATATATATATATATATATAATTATCTTCTAAGAAATGAAGTTTGCTAATCTATATCTATATCTATATAAATCTTATAATTGAGGCCATTGAAATGATGTGGTTCAAGATAGCTCAAATACTAGCATCACATTCATTTGAAACTCCCACTACAACTCAAGAGCTTTATAATTTATGTGTACTTACTACTTACAACTTAAGAGTTTTTAACTTATGGTTATTAATTAGTAATGACTTTTTATTTTCCTCATTTATACACATTGTAACTTATATTAGTAGTATATAAGTAACTTTTGCTCATAAAAAGATACATATCATTTGAAGAGATTTGTGATTCAAATATGAATGGTTGAAAAAGTTAGTTTGCGGCATCAACGGTTATTGCAACATATTGTGTTTCTAAATCTAAAATGTATGTTGATTTCCGTGTATTCTCTTTATATGATTTGTAAGTGTTTTATAAGTTTGAAAAAGTTAGTTTGCGACATCGATCAATGATTATTGCAACGCGCATTGTTTATATACATAAAATGTATGTTGATTTATGTATATACTCTTTGTACAATTTTTAAGTGTTTAGGAAGTTTTATAATACGAATGTTAAATAGATGTTTTAGTATTTTTATGGTATTAAAATGATTTTAATGTTAGATAAATATTATTATTATACACAATAAAGAGACATTTTTTCTTGCATCATATGTATTTTAAACTCCCATGACTATTTACTTTCATCTAATTAACAAGAACCACTTACCAGTTGATTTTAATGTTAGATAAATATTATTATTATACACAATAAAGAGACATTTTTTCTTGCATCATATGTATTTTAAACTCTCATGACTATTCACCTTCATCTAATTAACAATAACCACTTAAGAGTTTTTAACTTATGATAATTAATGATATACTTGACTTAATTGGTTTGTTAATTGAAAGCTTTTTCCAATATAAGAACATTCAAATGTTCAAATCATATTTGTTTCTCTTTTCTTTTTGGTTACTCACACTTTCATTTACCCTTTTTCAGGATTTTATTATGTAGAATACGTGAAAAAGAAAAATAATATGCAAATAGGTAAAACTATATCACTTCAAGTTTTTGATGTAATATTATTCATGTATGGTCCGATTTTCCAAAATTTCAAAAAACCTTTCTATTCATACTTTTATGGTTGATATTATGTTGCGATCATGTTGGTTTTTTATGTTTCTTTTTCTTTTTTTAGCACAATGATGTCGTATTTTGTATTTTGAGAGAATCATATTTTAAATTTTTTGTTCCATTTTCAAGTTTACTTAATAAAGTAATTATTGTATATATAAATTTTGTGGTTAAATAAATATAATATGAATAGAAGTTGTTGATAAACAGATGACTAAATTTCATTGGTGGAAACCATTCATAAAATATTATATATCTATAATTAAGTTTTCAATAGTATGTTTGTAGGTTTTTATATGATTTTGAATTGTATGCTTAACTTAATGATAGAATATTTAAAAAATGATTTATTTATTATACATTAATGAATGAAATATAATCACATTTCCTACAATAAGATAATTTAAGCATTCAAGTGTTTTGTATTGTCAAATAACTCATTACTCACTTATTAGATAAATACTTTCTAGAACATACATATATTACATGGTTCGAGACATGATTTTTAACCAAACCTGTAAAAATTAGTTATGATGAAAATTTTAAAAATTAAAAAATGTCATGTTATTCATTTGAATGGCATAAGAAAAGTTCCAATATGATACAATGCTATAAATTAAATGATCGTATTATTCATTCAATTGATCAAACACAATTTAAATATCTCAATAATATATATTAAGTATCAATTAAGTAGCATAAGTGTTGAGTTGTAGTGATATAATACTAACAAAACCTTTAGTTGGATTTTGAAGAGTTGAAATATTAAAATAAAACTTCAATACAATTAACCAATTTTCATACCAAATAGTTTATATCCTAGCGGTATCAGTAGTTGACGAAAGTGTCTCTCGGGCAAATGTTAAGGGTTCAAGTCTCATTAAAGATAAAAATATGTAAATTTAGGAGTAGAGTAGTGGGTGCGCGTGTTAGCCAGTCTAAAAAATATTTTTCATTATCTTAATTTGGTTTAATGTATATATTTATCTTTAACAATATGAGACCACTTAATTGTTCATTAATGAGAAATAAATAGAAAGCTAAAACATTAGAAGAAAAACATTTTAAGTAAATATTTACTAAGAATAAATTTATTAAAAACTTATTAAATATTTTCTAATGAATTGTAAATTATATAAAAAATAAATTAAATTTCATTAAATATTTATCAGTAAAAAATATTGCTATCATAGCTTTTTGGTATAAGTTGTAGCTTAATTTAGATTTTTGTATTATTTTTACTAAAATTAATTTTACAATTCATTCTTTATAGGTAAGAAATTATTTAAAATATTATTTACGTTAATTAAATAAAGTATTATTTTAATAATACAACTTTTATACCCAAATTAATAGTTATCTATCGATAAAAAGTTTACACCTTCAACTCATTGATTATATGTTTTTACAATATGAATCTAACAGAAAAATATTCACAACAATACATCTCTAAGAGGAAACATTATTATTATTATTATTTATTTTGGACTTTAAGTATCTATGTAAACATGTGTCATTATATTTTTTTAATGTTTGACTATCTATATACAATTGAATTAAAAAAGGTTATTATGTGATTTTTTTTCAAGTTTTAGATGCAATTTTTATTACTAATAAATGATATCTATTATGATAAGGGAAAATGACTTATAAGGGTAATTATGTTTCAAAACTGTTCAAAAAACACCATCCAAGTTTGGTCTGTTCAAAATACACCATCCAAGTAAGACATTTGTACAAAAAAACACCATCCAAGTAAGGCTTTTGTACTAAAAATACCAACGAACTACATGTTTTGTTCAAATTTTACCCGATGGTAACCGGCTCTTACAGGTTAAAGGATGACTTGCCCTAATATTTAGTGACATGGCGTAATAACAGATGAACAGTTTAACCAGCAAGAGCCGGTTACCATCGGGTAAAATTTAAACGAAACATGTAGTTCGTTGGTGTTTTTTGTACAAATGCCTTACTTGGATGGTGTTTTTTGTACAAAGGCTTTACTTGGATGGTGTTTTTTGAACAAACCAAACTTGGATGGTTTTTTTTTGAACATTTTTGAAACATAATTACTCTTATAAGTCATTTTCCCTATATAACAATTTATATTTAGTATTATATGTTTAGATTAGATATAAAGTTTTGAAGTTCATGTGAAGGATCAATGTTTTTACTCTGTAATTTTACTCCTGCGCAACGCGCGGGTATACGCCTAGTAACTCTTATAATAGAGGCCATTGAAATGATGTGATTCAAGATAACTCATATACTAACACCACATTCATTTGAAACTCCCACTACAACTCAAGAGTTTTCTAATTTATATGTACTTAATATTTACAACTCAAGAGTTTTTGAGTTATGATTATTAATTAGTAATGACTTTTTATTTTCCTCATTCATACACATTGTAACTTATATTAGTAGTATATAAGTAAGTTTTGCTTACAAAAAAGATACATGTGTTTGAAGAGATTTGTTATTCAAATATGAAGAGTTGAAAAAGTTAGTTTGTGCTTATATAAGATCATCTAAATATTCAAATCATACTTGCTTCTCTTTTCTTATTGATTACTCACACATTCGTTTCTCATTTTTTTTGTTAGATTTTGTTATGTAGAGTGCATGAAAAAGAAAAATAAGGTGCAAATATGTAAAGTTATATGGGTTAAAAAAATTATGTAATTTATTTGTATATAGTTCGTTTTTCTAAATTTTTAGAGAACATTTATATTCATATTCTTATGATTGATATTATGTTGTCATGTTTTTTTGCACATTATGATTGTCATGATTGATATTATGATTGCTACTTTTATGATTGATACTATGTTGTCATGTTTCTCTAAAAAAAGAGAACATTTCTATTCATACATTTATGTTTTTGTTTTTTTATGTTTCTATTTTAGTTTTTAGCACAATGATATCGTGTTTATATGTATTTTGAGAGAATTGTATTTTAATTGTTTGTTTCATTTTAAATTTTACTTATTAAAAGTTATTGTTATATACATAAATTTCATGGTTAAATAAATGTAATAAGAAGAAAAGTTGTTGATGAATGTGTGACTAACAATGTTAAACTTATGATAAATCAATAGTATAATTGACTTTATTGATGGGTTACTTAATAGGCTCTATATATAAAAGAACACTAAAATATTCAAATCATGCTTCACTTCTATTTTTAGTCACTCATACTTTTGTTTCACATTTTTTAGATTTTGTTATCAATTGTGCGTGAAAAAAATATTAATATTATATTGTCATCGTGTTTGGTCGTTCATGTTTCTATTATAATTTTTAGTACAATGATTTCGTGTTTATTTGTATTTTGAGACAATCCTATTTTAATTGTTTGTTTCATTTTTAACTTTACATATTAGAAGTAATTGTTGTATATATGGCTTCCATGGTTAAATAAATGTAATAAGAAGAGATATTTTATATAAACATGTGTCTAAATTTCATCAGTGTAAACCATTAATGAGAGTGTTAAAAATAATATTATTTTACTCATGTGCTATGTTTGTGATTTATAAAAAAACACATGAATACTTGAAGAGATTAATAAAAAAATAAAAAAAGTAGATCAATAAATAATTGTTATTGCATTTGTAATAAATCTATAATTTAATAATTTAATTTGATCGAAATGAATTATTTTACAAATTACTTAGTAAATCATAGATATAATATACTTAAATTTGATTAAATTGAATAATTTTTACAAAATACTTACTTCATCATATATTATAATTATCTTCTAATAAATAAAGTTTGCTAATATATAAGTACATTTTACAATTACCTACATATTATAATTATTAATAGATGTATTTTTACTTCAATCACATTTATTTAAAACTCTTATGACTTTTTATGTTCTTTTTAATAATAATGTTAACGTTAGTTTATAATCAGCATATTATGATAAACTATATATTATAATGATATTATCAATTGAATAATGGTGATTCATTTTAAATAAATATTAGTTTTTAATTGTTTAAAATAGATGATGAAACATGATTTTAATTTTATTGTATATGTAATTTTTAGAATTAAATGTACATAAAAACACGCTTTTAGTATGTTTATTAAATCAATACAAACATTATCATTAGTTTGTAATTGTAAATATTATGACAAAGTTAGATATTATAATGATATTATCATATTAATTAAGGCATTTTATTTTAGTTAAACATTAGTATTTAGTTGTTTAAGTGTTGACAATAAAAATATGTTAGTTCATTACCGATAAGTCTAAAAACTTCCACAATACAGATTCCAGCTATACTATGATTTTTTTTAACTATTATCCTGAAATTTCTTAATGTTTATTTATTATTATATTATTAAACTAATTGTTTTTTTGACTTTTTGATTTTTTTAGAACGAATGTCTTGATATAAGATAATTCATTAGTGATACATCAACTTTTTGTTTTATACAATTATTAGTACATACCAGATAACAATGACTTAGATATTTTTTAACAAGACATATGCATTATTATTCTAACTACATAATTTTGTTCCTGCGCAACGCGCGGGGATTCGCCTAGTATATAAGTACATCTTACAATTACTTACATATTATAATTATTAATTGAGGTATTTTTACTTCAATCACATTTATTTAAAACACTTATGACTTTTCATGTTCTTTTTAATAATAATGTTAACGTTAGTTTATAATCAACATATTACGATAAAGTATATATTATAATGATATTATCGCTTGAATCATGGTAATTCATTTTAAATAAATATTAGTTTTTAATTGTTTAAAATAGATGATTAAACATGATTTTAATTTTATTGTATATGTAATTTTTAGAAGTAAATGTACGTAAAAACACGCTTTTAGTATGCTTATTAAATATTATGACAAAGTTAGATATTATAATGATATTATCACATTAATTAAGGTATTTTATTTTAGTTAAACATTAGTATTTAGTTGTTCAAGTGTTGGCAATAAAACTATGTTAGTTCATTACCAATAAGTCTAAAAAATTCCACAGTATAGATTCCAGATATACAATGATTTCTTTTTTTTTAAACCATTACCCTGAAATTTCTTATTGTTTATTTATTATGATATTATTTAACTAATTATTTCTTTATTTTTTATTTTTTTAGAACGAATGTCTTTATATAATATAATTCATTAGTGATACACAAACTTTGTGTTTCTTATATACAATTGTTAGTACATAGTAGAGAACAATGACTTAGATATTTTTTAACAAAACATATGTATCATTATTCTAACTACATAATTTTGTTCCTACGCAACGCACGGGGATTCGTCTAGTTACTATATAAAAAAGGCTTTTTTCCTGGTTATTCTATTTGGAACAACGTAGGGTTTTGAACTGCCACGTATCTAATCTCTATGCGTCGCTATCTCGATTCCAACCGGTAACCGGTTCCATGCCCCATTGCCCCTTCATACGCCTCTAAACGCCGCCATCTTAATTCCAACCAGTTCCACCGCTTCGTGTTTAATTTTCCTTTTTTGTTAGTCGGACACAACCACGTCCACAACAGCGGTTTCCTTTTTCTTCTGATACAGTTCGGTTATTCATCTCAAGTTCTCAACATAGGGTTTTCTTCGCACCATCTATTCATCCAATGAACCTTGCCTACCTATCTTTTCGGTTACGTCTCCCCCATACCACTGCTTTCCCTTTTGAATTTCTCCTGCAATCGACCCCTTCATTGTGCTACTTCCTCCGATCAAGGCTGATTCTGGGATTGCATAGATGATTCTACATTGGCTTCCTTTTTTGAAGGTACAGCATCGATCCCCTCTTCTCCTGCCTCACATATTGCGTTCAATTTTATCACCTTTTGCCTTCAACTACCGACAGAAACGCACCGGGAGCACACCAAACCGCCTCTTTCCACCCCTAATTCAGGCTGACGATTCCGATTTCTAGGGTTTATGTAGTGCTGCTTTTCTTTAATTTTTTGGGTTTTTTGTTCTTGGGTAAACAAGTTGGACCAGATTGAACTCGTGACTTATTTGGAGGATTTAATATTTTTTGGATGCTTTTTACACTTGCCAATTTGCTAATTTTTGGATTCCATGGATGGTGCTTGCCCTTGTCTCTGCTAAGGATATATTGATTTGGGTTTTGTGGGCTTTTTCAATTAGGGCAAGAAAACAAAGCGATAAAGCTTCTCCTTCTGTCATAGATGTCGTAGAAGTCCAAGTTAAGGTAATTTGTTCTTATATGCCTCCTGTTCTTTCATCATTTTCTTTTTTTTTTCTTCTTTAAGTAAGCCGTTAAATCTTGAAATTAACCCTTTTAACATGTTATATAATCTTCAAAATACTATTTTTATTTACTGATATATTGAATTTATCAAACTTTGAATGATTTGTATTTTTATGGTTTAGCGAACTTTGATACTGGACAGGCAACTGATTTCAAAAATTCAATACATGATATGAAGTTAATCACTGCATTCTATACTTACCATGAAAGAATGGAATGTAGATTCGTAATTTCTAACAAATTCTAAAATTAACCTTAAGTGCCTTTACAAAGATTAGGTTTCTTTTTAGTTTTTATAAATTGATTTTGATTAGAAATCAATGTTTCCTCTGTTATTTGAGGAATTGTGCAATTATTGGTCCAGTTTTTCCTATTCATCGATTGATTTGGATAGGAGCTATTTTTTATGTATGTAGAATTTTGTGCTACATGGCAGGTCGTAGTTTGTGCTACATGGATCACCTCACACGAAACATTCAAGAACACCCCCCTCCAACAAAAGCAGGAAAAACAGAAGCAAGAATTAAGGATCGGTAATAATACTTTCACCTCAAAATGGAGGTGTGAATTTATCTTTCTCAAATGACTCTCTCTAATTTTTGATATTATTATAATGTGTTGTCGGTTTATGATTTCAGTGACAAAATAATAGAAGGAGATGAAGGTTTCGAGATTGTGGAATGTTTAAGAGGCAGCTTTTTTTCCAAAAAGAAGACCTTCCAAGACTGCTAAAGATGAATATGAATAGATTGGGCAAAATGTTTGGGTTTTCACTATCATTGTGTGTTTCATTCTGTTTTCTCACACCCAAAAGGTGTGAGAAAGCTGGATGCTAACTTAGAAGCAAAAAGAAGCTATCATAATTCTAAACCACGATTAAAAAGACAACTAAAAGTGGAGTCATATTGTTTTGATCAAGGTTTTTTAATGCGTACAGGTAAAAATATTGTCATGTACTTTCTATTTATATGCTAATGCTTCAAGTTTCCAACTTTTATAAATAGCACATGTCTTGTTTTGGAATGTACAAAACTGAATACATCTTTTTTTTAATTAATTTGAAACTAAATACATATATTTACCATTTGTTGTCGTTATAAAGTGTTGACGTGCTTGACTTGGTCCACCAAAATTCCTCATAATCGTCATCATTGAATATTTTCATTATTATTGTCAAAGCTAAATGGAAGAAATAAAAACCCAATTACAGGACCGGTAATAGAGTTTGTCATCCGAAAAACAATGACTTTTATTTATGCGTACAAAATGGACCGATTGTGAGTAATGTGAAACGATTTGTAGATAAGGCTGTCATTTGAAAATGTTTGGAGTCAATTTTGTTTCCTTTTTTAGGGGATTATGTGACCTACACATTACCTTGTGCTTCTGGATGAGATCACTTTTCCTGCTGATGAGTTGCAAAGCTTCTTCATTTGTTATCCTTTGTGTATGTCGATGTAAATTTGATTTTTCAAATATTCGATAAAATTAGTGATTGATTTGGGATTTTGGATAATGTAGGTACCAAAGGAGCACGCTAGCTATATCATTATCTAAAAACATCGAGAAGAAAACTTTAAAAATACTACAAAAATATAGCCAACTATTATATTATTGTTTTTGTTTCATTTTCGTGTTAAATCCATCCAATTATAACATAGAAGTTTTGTTTTTTTTCCATATCATAAGTCATAACAGTACTTACATTTTACGCCTATTAAGACATTGTTTTTGGAGAAATCCACCCAATTTACAACATCATGCATTCATCTTTTTAATACCCAAATCACCAACCGTGGGTCATGTTTATCACGAGCCTCATGACGTGGACACTGATGCTACCTACCTCCTACAACCCAAACAACAACAATAGGGTCTATATATTAATAATTGCAAGTTTGTATTTTTTTTTAATATCCAATTTAGTGAAACTCCTTATAAAGATATGAAACTAAACATGTCTATTTCTTGTTAATTTGACAATTTGAATATGTATATTTGTGCATCTGCATGTTATATGTTAAGCTTAACATGAGATTGTGATGGAATTATTTGGTTATTAGTTGATATATGGTCTGTTCGTTGTTGCTCTTCAAATTTACTCAAGGTGGGATCTGGAAATTTTCTTTTCAGTATTAGTTGATGTTGTTGTTTCACAACCTTGGTTTATAGGTTAATTTCAATGAGTTGCAGAGATGATTTACTACTCCTTTATCCTAAAACATAAGATAAGGAGAGCAAAAACAAATGGTTAAATGGGGACGAAACATCAAATCTACTTTCATTTTTTTATTATAAAATTTTATTTTCAAAAATTCATCGAATTATAAATTCTATTTTTGTTTTTCGTACAACCAAATAACCACTCATGGGCCGTGGTTAGCACGACCCTTAAAGTGTATCAATCCGGACGGTACAGTGCACTCCTTAGACCATCCATAGGCCGTGCTCCTTAAAATGTACCTAGTATCATTACTATATATGAAAACTCGTTTTCTCTCCTTTGTGCATTCTTGTTGTCATACGGCTTTTTGGACGCCACATATTTAGGCTCTAAACGACACCATGGCGTTTCAATTGGATCACGTCTCTTGAATAAGAAACCATATAATTGGCGATGTTAAGCAAAATTGGTTGAAGAGGAACAGAACTCTTATTTGATCAGCAAAAATTGCAACCTTTTTATCTCCATCGCGGATTCTGTTCTTCTAAGATTTTCGTTACGCCACCTATTCAGCTTTTAAACGATGCCACAACCCTTCGACTTGGGTCACGTCTCTTCAAATTACAAACACCACTACACCAGCCCTTCCGATTGCATCGCATCTATTTAAATGCGCGTGAAAAGGGATATTCATCGGTTCCACCGGACATGTCCCTCCGCTCCTTTCTTCTTCTCGCTTAATCGTGAAATCAAAGTTATAACCACCCGCCAAATTGACGATGAGATGTTTAGGTTGCACTTTTTGCTGATCAAGTAAGAGTTCTGTTCCACTTCAACCAGTTTTGCTTAACATCGCCAATTATAGGGTTTCTTATTCTTGCCGCCTCCTACTTTGTTCGAAGGTGTGTAGTGCCACTTATTATTTCATTTAAAGTCGTCTCTTTCTCCTTCTTATCTTTATCTACTTTCTCCGAGTGTACTCAAAGTTGTATTTATTGATTTTAAGGGTTTTGTAGTTGGCTATATTCAGGGATGCAATAAAGACGATGTAGAAGAAGGAATCAACATTGTGTATAAATGAAATTACCCATCAAAACCGGTGACTTGATACGACACGTACTTTTCGTGATCGATTTGTTGTGTTGATTTGATACGCCAGTCTTCTGATGCGTTGGTTCCCTCTCTCTATAACCTATTTCCGATTTTGCCATTTTGAATGGTTTTTGTGGGATAATTTTAATAGTTATCGAGATTTTGGAGGATTTCCAACGTTTAGAGTTTGAAGGACGAGAAAAGGAAAAAAGAATTGAAAGTTGGAGTTGTAGAAACAATAGTAAACATGGAATCAATTACAATTTGTTCACTTCTGCCAAGTAAGTACCTTGGTCATGCCATCATATCTTGAACAAGTCCAAGTAAAAACTTCTGTTAAGTCTGACATGTAAACCTGCATGGATACAGGCGATTTTTGTTATAATAAATTGTTGTACTTAACTTAATTACCCCATAATTCAGTGACATGTCGTTCTTACTACAGAAGCAAATCCCACCAGACTTGTGGCAAGCGTGTGATTGTACAGTGGTGATGAAACCTTATCGTTGAATTCAAGTCCTGTGTCCACTAAAGAGTTTAATGATTAAGTAAATTCCTTGGAACTTCCCGAGAAAAATGAACCCAAACATGGAGATGTAGTCATCTGTCAATCAATATCCATCTTTTGACATTCTCTTCTACGCCTCGCCCCCTAAAATTCCAAAATTTAAGGATCGTCCGGTAAGCAAAAAGGTAAAAAAAACCCATGGTTTGACCTTACCTTTCATAGGAAATTCATTAGTACTTACCATGGGTCAAACTATTCTCAAAATGTTGGTAAAAGCTTTTAAGAAATGCCAACAAACATGTGTGGGTTATAAATATAGGCTTTGATTAACTGGAAATCTGAAATGTTTTTTGCCATTGTTTTAAAACCCAAACATGGAGATGTAGGCATCAGTCAATCAATATCCATCTTTTGACAGTCTCTTTTGGTTTATTTTGAAGGAACCATCAAGGTTGTTGATAAATTCACTTTGAAAATTAAGCAGGAGTGGAAACTAAAAACAGAGGTATTCTAATTAATTCATGAGGGGTTTGGTACAATAACAAGTTTATGCCATGGGGGCGCAAATGAAATCATTATATGTACATTATTAAACTTTATGCAATTTACAACAATTTAACATGATTCTAAGATGATATATGACTATTTTACTATTGTATATATTTTTCTTATTATCATACTTCTTATTTTATACTTAAAGAACTATTAGTCATATACATGAGGTTTAATTCTTGATTTTGCTTTACCTTCTTCCTAAGAATAAATGGTTACAGCTAATGTAGTTGTTTTCATATTAAGACATCACGTTTTCAAAAATCCATCAACTATAACATTCTACATTCGCTTATCACACAACAAGTAACCTGTCGTGGGCCGTGTTGAGCACGGCCCTTATAGGCAGCGTTTGGCAGACGGGACTGGATAGAACTAAACGGGACAATAAAATTTAAAGGATGTTTGGCGTAACTAGACCAGGGACAAAATTAGTTTTTGACCAAGTCAAATGGAACAAATACCTTAAAATTTTGTCCCACCCAAAAGGGTGGAACAAGATGAAACGCGCGTTTCTACTTTTCATCGTGACAAAAATACCCTGCGAAGATTCAACTTATTTCTTCTACGTTCTTTCTCTTCAAACTTATCAGATGTTGTCTTCTTCTTGGTTATTATCTAGTTAATACTTACCACTTTCTGCATATAAATTAAATATCCAATTTTGTTATCAATCGTGATTTGTCTTTCAATACTAGCACATAACTCTAATTCAAGCATCATCAAGCATCACACAGTACGCTGACAATCCCTAGTACGCTGACAATCCCTTTCTCTGGTTCTTCTTCTTTTTTTTTTTTTTTTTTTTTTTGGAATCCGGTCACCTACCATCTTCGTTGATCTTCCACATCTCCAAATATTGAACCATGCATTCTGCCCAAACACCACCTTCTCTGAATTTTGGTTGATTTGTTTTATTTATGGATTCGATTACAGTAACTGTTTGCTTGGAAATCTCATTGAGGTAGAGTTTCAATGGATTCACACAATCTGTTTGATACAATTCCTCAAAAGACTGCAATTTCTATCAAATTGCAAGAAATAATTTAGAAGTAACATTGATTATTTGGTATGAGTTATTAATTGAATTTATGAAATGTTTGTTAAACTTGAGTTGGGGTCGATCAAATTTGGATTTAATATATTTTTATGCGAAAGGGAAATATGGTAACTTTAGCTTCTTGTTCTGTTCTACTCCGGTCATACCAAACGATATACAAAAAAACTGTACTGTTCTGTTCAGTCCTGTACAGTCCAGTCCCATACAGTCCTTCTCCCAAACGCTACCATAATGTACCTAGTATATATATAAAGAAAGCCTTTTTTTCTCCATCGCGCAATCAAATTTTAATAGGGTTTCGAGAAGGCCACGTACCTCTCCTTTGATCGATGCCATGTCTCTTCCGATTGGACCCCAACCGCTTCAACTACAACTTTCTTGTAATTGCTTTCAGGACGCCATTTACTAAGGAGAGCGCATGTTTTTTCCAATATTGTCCTTCTTCTAAACATGGAGATGAGTCATCGGCTCCTTCATCTTCCGATACAAATGCTCCTTGCTTCACCACTTTCCTCCACCGGTCAATTTATTCCACAAATTGACTTTTGTGAACCACTTTCCATTTATGGATTTCCCAATACAATATCACCGCCTCTTTAGTCCGACTTTAGGCTTCGCAAGAGATATCTTCCTCCGTCATCGCCCTTTGATGAACAAGAAATCGATTGCATCTCTTTCTGGTTGGATGAGATTTCATTCGCTGGCTTCGTCTTCAATTTTAAGACGAGAAAATGTAATTTTTTTTTACCTTCAATTATGTGGAAAATTATGATATGCCTCCAAAATTAGCAAGTGGCAAATAGTTCAGGGGTTATTTTGGTAACTTATCATATACTATTCATAGTTTGACTATGAATAGTAATATAAATGGGAGAAATATGAATTGGATGCTGTCATTTGTAGGCGTGACTATGAATAGTAATATAAATATGAATTGGACGGTGCAGTCAATTATAGGCGTAGGAAATGCAGACTCAGCCTGCATTTTCTCTCTTTCTCACCATCAATTCTTCTTACTTGGAGCCTATATATAGGCTTGTTTATTTATCAGTTTAGATCATCCCAAAAAAAAAACCACAGAGTAATATATATATATATATATATATATATATATATATATATATATATATATATATATATATATATATATATATATATATATATACAATATATATATATATACACAATATATATATATATATATATATATATATATATATATATATATATATATATATATATATATATATATATATATATATATATATATATATATATATATATATATATATATATATATACCACCACTGTTTATAGCTCATTGTATCCCTCTTTGTCTAAACCCTGTAAACACTGTAAATTATAGTGAATTGTTTCTCGGCTTCCTCTGCCCGTGGTTTTTCCCGATTTGGGTTTTCCACGTAAATCCTCGTGTCTCTATTTTATTTACTTCATTCGTATTGTCGTTGTGATTATTACCGTTCGATAATTTTGATCCCATTCCGCATTGAGCTAATATTGTCTAAAGTCAATTTGGATCCGTCGTATTTTACAACAATTGGTATCAGAGCGTCCGAGTTTTGATATTAGCTTGTTGGGATCATTTTATCAAGTAATTAATCATGTCTTCGGTGAAATACGATATTCCGCTGCTGGATCGAAATACACGATTTTCGTTGTGGCAAGTAAAAATGAGAGACATTCTCATTCAAATGGATTTACACAAGGCGCTCTTGGGCTTCGAAATGATGCCCGCTACATGGACCGAAGAAGAAAAGGAGATGAAAGATCTGAAGGCTTTATCTCAAATTCTTTTGCACTTGTCAAACGATGTTTTACAAGATGTTCTAAAAGAAACGTCGGCGGCTGCTTTGTGGCTGAAGTTGGAGCAGTTATTGATGACAAAGAGCTTACCGAACAAGTTGCATCTAAAGCAACGGTTGTTCAATCTCAAGATGATTGAAGGAGGCTCATTAACCGAAGGAGGCTCATTAACTGAACATTTGTCCACATTCAAAGAGTTAATAAATAACTTGGAGAATATGGATGTTCAGTATGAAGATGAAGACTTAGCTTTATTTTTGCTGTCATCATTGCCCGAATCCTACAGCCATTTTCGTGATACGATCATCTACAGCCGTGACACTCTTGTTTTAGATGAAGTCTTTACAGCTTTGGATTCTAAAGAGAAGATGAAGCATATTACCGGTGGTGGTTTAGGTGATGTTAAAGCCGAAGGTTTGAATGCCAGAGGAAGAACAACAGAGAGAAGTAGAACTTCTCAATCTTCCAACAGAACCAGATCCAAGTCAAAAGGCAAACGAAAGTTTTGCAACTATTGTCACAGGAAGGGACATGTGCTTGAAGAATGTTTCAAGTCGAAGAATAAAGAAAAAGAGAAGGCTGCAGCAAATGGTAAACAAGCTAGCACTTCGGGTGAAGCCGATGTAGCAGAGGTTGAATGTATTGGAGAACTCCTGACAGTTTATTCAGATAAACTGGATTCCACTGGTGATTGGATACTCGACTCTGGCTGTACTTTTCATATGTGTCACAACAAAAGTTGGTTTTACACATTTGAAAAAGTTAACCAGGGCTATGTGTTGATGGGTAACAATACTACATGTCCAGTTCTTGGACATGGTTCAGTCAGAATCCGTATGTTTGATGGCGTTATCCGAACCATTGGGGATATTATATATGTCCCTGACCTCAGAAGAAACTTGTTATCTCTTAGTTCCTTTGATAAAAAGGGATACGAGTTTGCCAGTAAAGGTGGAGTTCTCAGGGTGTTCAAAGATGGTTCCGACAAACTGAGAGCCAATCAAAAAACCTCCGACCTCTAGTTTCTTGACGGGCAAACAATTTCGAGTGATGCTGCTGTTGTTTCAAAGTCTCTTTCTGATCCAGATCAGTCCCGTCTTTGGCACCTTCGACCTGGCCATATGAGTTTTCAAGGCATGTCAGAATTGAGTCGAAGAGGTTTACTTGGTTAACAAAAGATTGTTGATTTGGAGTTCTGTGAAGACTGTGTATATGGCAAGGCAAAACGAGTGAGGTTTGCAAGTGGTATCCATACAACGAAAGGACCACTCGACTATGTCCACTCTGATTTATGGGGACCAGCTCGAGTTGCTTCTAAAGGTGGAGCTAACTATATGCTCACTATCATTGACGATTTCTCCAGGAAGGTGTGGTGTTTTTTCCTAAAACATAAGGGAGACGTTTTCTCTACTTTTAGAGACTGGAAAGTTCAGGTTGAAAAGCAATCAGGATTGGTAGTAAAGTATCTTCGTACAGATAATGGACTAGAGTTTTGCTCAGAAGAGTTTAATGCCTATTGTCGAAAGGAAGGCATTACTCGACATCGCACGGTAGTCCATACACCTCAACAAAATGGTGTAGCCGAAAGGATGAATCGCACCATTATGGAAAAGGTTCGATGTATGCTTTCAAATTCCAAATTGCCAAAGTCCTTTTGGGCGGAGGCTGCTTCTACTGCTTGCTATGTTATCAACCGATCACCGTCACGAGCAATCGAAAAGAAAACTCCGTATGAGTTATGGTCCGGGAAACCTTCCGATTATACACATCTAAAACCTTTCGGATGTCCAGCTTATGCACGAGTTGACAATGGGAAGTTAGAATCGAGAGCACTTAAATGTGTCTTTCTTGGTTATAATCCAGGAGTTAAAGGTTACTAGTTATGGAGCAATGATCTAAATAAAATCATCATCTCAAGAGATGTTACTTTTGACGAGTCTGCTATGATTCATCAAACTTCCAACTCTACAGAAGATACAGTCACATCATCAAAAGACAATGAAGAGAAAGCTCAAATGGAGGTGGAGTTTCCTACTTCACCTGTCACCATTCCGAGTCCAGTAGAGCAACAAGAGTCTTCCTCGCCAAATGAGCATGTCGTTGTTGAAGATACAACAATTTCACAACCACAAGCTACTACTCGAAGCATTGCAAGAGATAGGCCGAGAAGAAAAATTGTTCCTCCAAAGAGGTATGCTGAAGCTGAACTTGTTGCTTACGCTTTTATTGTTGCTAATGATATTGAGTCGGAAACGGAGCCTCTAAATTATGATGAGGCTATCAAATCTAAAGACTCAAGTGATTGGATGTTTGCTATGCATAATGAGATGAAATCCTTTCAAAGAAATGGTACTTGGGATTTAGTTCCTATTCCAAAAGGGAAAAGGCCAGTTAAATGCAAGTGGGTCTACAAGCTCAAAGAACCTGTTAACCCGAATGAGAAACCAAGATATAAAGCTCGGTTGGTAGCTAAAGGCTACAGTCAAATTCCAGGCGTTGACTATACTGACATCTATTCCCCAGTAGTCAAACATACTTCTATTCTTGCATTGTTGGGGTTAGTTGCTTCAAATGATTATGAGTTGGAGCAACTAGATGTTACTACAGCTTTCCTAAATGGTGAGCTTGAGGAAGAGATTTTCATGTAACAACCTGAAGGTTTTGTAGTTCCTGGCAAGGAGGACTACGTATGTAAACTAAAGAAATCTCTTTATGGCCTCAAGCAGTCTCCTAGACAATGGTACAAGGGGTTCGATTCTTTCATGACCAGTCAAAAATTCAGCAGGTGCACCTATGATAGGTGTGTTTATTTCAAGAAAGGTGACGATGGTTCAAAGATCTACTTACTCTTGTACGTGGATGACATGTTGATTGCAGCAAAAGATATGAAGGAGATTCAGAAGTTAAAAGACCAGTTGAAAGCTGATTTTGAAATGAAGGACTTAGGAGCTGCCAAGAAAATTTTAGGTATGGAAATTATTCGTGATAGGAAATCTAGGATCTTGCATCTTTCTCAAAAGGGTTACATTGAGAAAGTCCTACGACGTTTTAATATGCATGAAGCAAAGCCTGTCAACACACCTTTTGTAGCTCATTTCAAGTTATCATCCGCTTTAAGTCCTACTACTGAGACTGATATGGCGTACATGGCACGCGTCCATACTCTAGTGTTGTTGGATCTTTGATGTATGCTATGATCTGCACACGCCCTGATTTGGCTTATACGGTTAGCATGGTTAGTAGATATATGGCGAACCCGGGGAGAGAACACTGGAAAGCAGTACAGTGGATCTTACGTTATCTACGCGGTACATCTTCTATGTGTCTATGCTATGGAAAATCTAACACTGGGGTGGTTGGATATGTTGATTCAGATTGGCAAAGACTTAGATAAACGAAGATCCATTACAGGGTATGTGTTTACACTGAACGGTTGTGCTATTAGTTGGAAAGCCCCGTTACAGTCTACAGTTGCACTGTCTTCTACAGAGGCAGAGTATATGGCGATTACAGAAGCAGTTAAGGAAGATATTTGGTTAAAGGGATTGTTTAGAGAACTCGATGATAGAATAAAAGTTACCACAGTATTCTGTGATAATCAAAGTGCTATCTTCTTGAGTAAAGATCAGATGTTTCATGACCATACAAAGCACATTGATATTCGTTATCATTTTGTGCGTGATATCATTGAAAAAGGTGATTGTGTCATAGAAAAGATCAATACAGATTATAATCCCGCTAATATGTTCACTAAAAGTCTTCCTATAGCCAAGTTCAATTTATGTTTGGACATGGTGGGTGTTTATGATCGCAGTTGAGCTTGAAGGCTCGTGGTGTAGGAAGTATTATTTATTTTTCGGAAACAATTTTTTCTCTATATAAAAATTGCAGGTTCTTATGGAAGTTTTAGAGTTTGATGAGCTATTGGTTTTGACTGATCGTAAAGCATGTTACAGACTTGCTTAATTTTGAAGTCAAGGTGGAGATTGTGGAAAATTATGATATGCCTCCAAAATTAGCAGGTGACAAATAGTTCAGGGGTTATTTTGGTAACTTATCATATACTATTCATAGTTTGACTATGAATAGTAATATAAATGGGAGAAATATGAATTGGATGCTGTCAATTGTAGGCGTGACTATGAATAGTAATATAAATATGAATTGGACGGTGCAGTCAATTGTAGGCGTAGGAAATGCAGACTCAGCATGCATTTTCTCTCTTTCTCACCATCAATTCTTCTTACTTGGAGCCTATATATAGGCTTGTTTATTTATCAGTTTAGATCATCCAAAAAAAAAAACAACAGAGTAATATATATATATATATATATATATATATATATATATATATATATATATATATATATATATATATATATATATATATATATATATATATATATATATAGAGTTAGTATTAAATGAATTCTTTAATTATAGTGTGATTGTAGGACAGAATTTGGACCGTTAGATTGAAAGAATCAATGGATATGATCAAATGGCATTATTGTAAATAAAATTAAAGAATTTAATTATTTTAATTAAAAAAATACGATTAAGGGTATAATAGTAATATAACCTAAGCTATAACAACGGCATGTAATCTTAGTTTCCTAATATTACGGACACGATTTATAATCGGTTACAATAACACACAATCATCAGATAATCTAATTACACGATCAAAAAAATTACAATCCGATATTCTGATTCAACTCCGACAAGAACAATTCTTCCGTGACTGCATTCTTCAAGAGGTGCATGCATCAGAAATCAACAATGGCAGAAAGACGCATCGGTTCATGACTTCGAGATTGAGGATTTTTCAGGATGCGAGATTGAGGATTTTCAGGATGCGAGAATATGTAAAAAATATAGGAAACTGGGTTAATATAACCATTCTCTGAGAATATGTAAAAAAAATAAGAAACTGGGTTAATGTGAATCATTCTCTGATAATGAACATGAACAATTCTCTAAGAATGAGTATTCTTTGAGAATGCCTTTGAAAAATGTTATTCGTTCATTGTTCACTGTGATAATATGTAACAGTAGCACATGTACATTCTTTGAGAATGGAAACCATAACACTTTCATTCTTTGAGAATATTTAACAGTAAATGTAAGGAATGTGTTATCTGATCAAATTTTCACAAAACAATTGTGGTTAATGTGAACATTCTCAGAGAATGAACATGAACCATTCTCAAAGACATTCTCAGAGAATGCATTTTGATAAAAAAAAAATTACAGTGCTAAAAAACACCAACCATTCTTGGAGAATGTTCAAGCATTCAATCTTACACCTGAAAATCACAAACATCGCTTCCGTCAAAATCCTCTACGACGGCGGTGGTCTGATTTTGCGACGACGGTGGTTGCGACGGCGGTGGTCTGATTTTGCGACGACGGTGGTTGCGACGGCGGTGGTGCTGATTTCCGACGACGGTGGTGCTGATTTCCGTCAAAATCCTCGCTTCCGTCAAAACCATCGCTTCCGTCAAAATCCTCTGCGACGGCAGTAGTGCTAAATAACATCCGACGGCGGTGGTGCTGATTTGCGGTTGAAGGCAAGAAATGAGCGGCGGTGAACGATTGATTCCAGTGGAGTGAAAATGGTGGAAGGGGGTAAGGATGATGATGGGTGTTTAGGGTTCGATGAGTGAGAAAGTGTGTTCCTGAGATTATATATTTGATTTTTAATTAATTATAATATTGATTTACCATAATACCCTTTATAAATGATTGGACCACAATTGGTCCTACAATCACACAATATTTGCAGGATGTATTTGAACCTACATCTATATATATATATATATATATATATATATATATATATATATATATATATATATATATATATATATATATATATATATATATATATATATATATATATATATATATATATATATATATATATACCACCACTGTTTATAGCTCATTGTATCCCTCTTTGTCTAAACCCTGTAAACACTGCAAATTATAGTGAATTGTTTCTCGGCTTCCTCCGCCCGTGGTTTTTCCCGATTTGGGTTTTCCACGTAAATCCTCGTGTCTCTATTTTATTTACTTCATTCGTATTTTTGTTGTGATTATTACCGTTCGATAATTTTGATCCCATTCCGCATTGAGCTAATATTATCTAAAGTTAATTTGGATCCGTCGTATTTTACAACAAATCTACATACTAATAAAGCAAGCATGATAGTGCCACTTGTCAGTTTTCTAAAGTGTCAATTTGACACATGGCATCTTTCTACAATTCCTTATTTTGTTTTCCCGCTCAAGGATTAGGATCCCTTAAAATCAACCATATTCCTTTAAATTAGCAAAGAAATCGTCACTGCTTTGAATACGGTTATATCTCCTTTCTTCTCAAAGAAACTTCAAATTTTGAATTAACTCTCTTTCACTTCTCTCTCTCTCCAAAACTTGTGTGTAAAACTCTTAACGTTGGACAATCTCCGTCATCGATGACCAACCTCAAAACACAGCATCAAACTATCGTAGCCTGCTGCACAATGGCCGATCAGTTTATTTCTCAATTATTTTCCTCCAGATCCATGCCTGAAAACCTTAAACATGGATATAAATGAAGGTCGGGAATGGACTTTTAGGTGACTAGGTGAGTAAATTGCAATCCAGGTATAATTCCAATTTTTTGGAAAAAGATGATGTGTTTTGTTTCCGGATTACGTTTTGTTAGTCAAGTTTTTTATTGATCCGTTTTCACTATTTAGGTAATGATATGGGCGAAATTTCTTAGAGGGTTTTGATTTGTTTATTCAAATACGTATTGTTACAAATATCAAATTTTTAGTGCTTGGTTTTGAAACTCGAATGTAAGGACTTTTGTAGGGAACACAAGGTATGTAGTGAAAATGTTCCATATTTGCAGTTTGGCTTTTTAAATGAGGTTTTGTGAACCAGTGGAAAAAGCGAATTCTAACAAATTCTTAAATTGCACAAATTGCTTACAATTTAAGGCTTTGGTTCCTGCTTTATTTGATATACATCACTAGGTTTAAAGCTTTGTAACATGACAAAGACAAAAGATATTTTGGATATACTTTTAGAGCAAATCAAAGAAATAGCTTTAATTCTGCTAATTAACCACTTTTACTTTCAGTTTTTTCCAATCATGTTATAACAGACATTTTGACCGGATCAAAATGGTTAATTTGGAAAGTTAACGATTCAATTTTTTTGGTGATTTAGCTCTTTGATTTTGCTACAGGAAATATCATATTTTATGCCTAAAGATCTCATCAGTTGGATATTATATGCATTTTTTTTATCTTTTCAAGGGTTTTCTCAATAAAATATTGTATCTTTTAGATATTTTATGCTTCTTATAGCTTTTACTGGTTTATGTGAAGCCTAAAGATCCCGGTTCTTAAAAATATGCATTGAATTTGATTATGCTACTATCTTTAATAAATTAGTATTTGGATCCTCCTAACTAATTTGTTCATGCGATTTATCAAATTTATGCAGGCGCTGTTGTTTGTTTGCTGAAATCAAGGAAAACAACCCTTATCAGGACATTGTACTTAAAAAAATCCATCCAATCATAACACGATCCTTTTATTCTTTAGATACCCAAACTACATCCATTTTCTTTTCTATCGTATTGCAGGTGGGTGTTATTCACATCTGTATGTCAATTGAAGCTTTTCTATTTAAAGATAATGGATTTGAAGGTTATTAATAATGAATTTTATTTGCAGTTTATATTTACTTACTTTTCCTTTTATGTATCAATCGATAACCTACAATATGGGTACATAAGAATTAACTTGAGGGATGCAGCTGGCAGTGCCGAGGAGGCAACTCTTCCAGTTTATTGCCTGGTTTTCTTTTCCAGGATAAAGTTCAACACAGACTTCATTGTTTTATAAGTGCCTGAATTTTCTTCTACATTGTTCAGTTTTAGTCAGTTGGGTTGGGCATAATCGATAGAATTTGAAGCCGGTTTCTGCAGCCGTGTTCTTCTTCCCCGTTCGCTGAGAAGCATCTACGTATGTTAGTGTCTTCTACAATTGTTGAACACAGTAAAATATTTTAGTCTTGTAAAGTTTTATGAAACAAATTTAGTCTTGTAAAATACTTTTGTAACAGAAAATGTGAGAGCCAAAGGAAAAGTTATACGTCTTAACGGGTCTGCAATCCGTCTCCCGAGTCCATGTCTTCATTGGATTTTACAACTGCCATGAGCTTGATTCCAGGGTTACCTTCGTCTTTTACGCCACCAATGTCCCCGTCAGCAACCAGAGTTTCGAATTGGCAACAACTGAATGTCCCGTAATTGCTTTTTTCCGGGAGTAGTCTTCCACCGAGTCGATTATGGTCATCACTTATTGCACGAGATATGAATTCACATCATGATTTTGAATACATTTTTACAAAGTTCTGGACACAATCAGACGATGTTAAAAACAGGGAGTTCGAAACGTCTAGAATGGTAGATTTTTCATGTCAGGTATGTTCACTTTTAACTTGCAAATTATTAGTTTTAGTGTGTGTTTTTTTCTTAGAAATGAGTCCATATGAATTTCTTTAACAGGCTATTAGTTTTAGTGTGCATTAGTTTTAGCCAAAACAAACCGGATTGGGAGAAACAAGGGTTATTAAGTATGATGTGATTTGAAGATATTAGTTTTGATGAATGTAATACCAGTAGCATGCCTCAAATAGGAGTATTAGATATTACGTTTATGTATACAAATGATATTATTTACTATGTTGAATTAGGGTGGACGGAGTAATGCTCGGGCTCGCGAAAGATTGGAACGGGCTGGGTGCGGTACCGCCGTTACCGCCGGTACCTCCGGTACCGCTGCCCCTTGTCCATCGGGTTCGGCGGTTTCGGGTGAGGCTTGGGATGGTGAAGCCGATGATCCCACCAATAATTAAAAAAAAAAAAAAATTTAATCTTCCAAATATTATCCTTCCTCAACTCTATAAATACCACATCTTCACTCCTTCAAAACTCACACCTTTACCCTTCTTTCTTCCTCTCAACATTAACTCTATTTTCCCCTTTCCAAAAAAAAACCCTCATTTCAAATTTATTTTAAATTGAAATGAGTTCTTCCGATTCTTCCGATTCTTCCTGTTCTTCCGGTTCGTATGTTCACAGCAAACTACTGGATGAACCTATGCCGTTGGTATCGTCATCGTCTGATGACGATACCGATGTGAATACGATCGCGGTTATTGCTGAAGCTGCACATTTCATGTTCCAAAATACTGCAAGTTCTAGCGTTCCTCGTCATAGAACTTTTCTCCACAGAGATCGACAAAACTGCTGAGAAGCAGCTTATGGCAGATTACTTTGTCCCCAATTCAAAGTTTGGGGATGTTAATTTCAGAAATAGGTTCCGAATGAGTAGACGACTGTTTTTGCGGATTGCTCAAGACTTGGAAATGAATTATCCAATTTTCCAGACAACTTATAATGCCGGTGGAGTTAAAGGGTTCACTGGATTGCAGAAATGCACATCAGCTATCCGCCAATTGGGGGGCGGTAGCACCCCTGATTCACTTGATGAATACCTGAATATGTCAGAACGAACTTCCCGTGAAAGCCTCTACAACTATTGCTCTGGTGTTATTCAGTTATATGGTGCAGAATACATGCGTAGACCAACAACCAGTGACATTCAACTGTTGTATGCTGCACACGAAGCCAAACATGGCTTTCCTGGTATGTTGGGTAGCATTGACTGTACACATTGGGATTGGCGGAGTTGTCCAACGTATCTACGAGGCCAGTACATGAGAGGTGATCACAGGTATCCTACAATTATACTTGAAGCAGTAGCATCATATGATTTGTGGATATGGCATTCATATTTTGGTGTTGCCGGGGGCAACAACGATCTAAATGTGTTGTACCAATCACCGCTATTCAATGATACCATTCTTGGTACAGCACCATCATGTTCATTTGTTTTGGAGGGGGAAGAATACAAGCATGGGTACTATCTTGCTGATGGGATATACCCTAACTGGGCAACATTTGTGAAATCATTTTCACACCCTATTACCCCCAAAAAGAAGCGTTTCAAGGCGGCCCAAGAAGCGGCAAGAAAGGACGTTGAACGAGCCTTTGGCGTTCTAAAAGCAAAATGGGCTATTATCAGACAGCCTGCACGGTCCGTCGATGTCGATCGATGTAAAGATATCATGTACGCTTGCCTAATTTTACACAACATGATCATCCAGGATGAAGGTAGGGCTATATGTCCAGTACATGTTCCAGATTCCCCAAACGAACAAGAAGTTAGCCCTGACTTGAATCTCGAAATACGCAATCAAGGAATTCACCAAAAACTTCTTGCGGATCTTGTAGACCACATCGAGCATACATACATAGCTACTTTGGATCACTAGGTGTTTTAACGTTTTTAGTATTTCATTTCCGTTATTTAGGTTTTATTATTCCGTATTTAGGATTTCATTTCCGTTATTTAGGTTGTAATTTTCTTTTTAATTTATGTAATGGTGTGGTTTTTTAATTTTATGTTATTTGTGATTTTTATTTTATTAATTGCATATTATCATTATTTATAATATTAAATTAAATATTAAAAATCATTTATTAAATTAATAAATGAATTTAAATATCAAATATATGATGTGGCATTGTGGGTTCAGTGGGTTCAGTGGGTACTGGTTCCATGGGTGAAAGATTGGTGAAAGATGAGGAAAATGGAAGTGAGAGGAGAGAGAAAAGCTGACGTGGCGCGTGGGTTCAGTGGGATGGGAGGGATCTACTCCCCCCACCCTTATAACTAGCAACATTAAGTTGAAAAAGTAAAACACTAAGAATAAGTTTTACCTCATTTATATGTGGCTTTCATGGAAATATATTAGTTAGTATAAAATTAATATTTCTATGTAATCTTTTTTCTCTACTTGTAGTGGAAGATTTGTTTATTTTAATTGCTTTACAATCTACACTTTTTTGTTGATTGTTCTTTGTTTGTTTGACCACCTGGGCACCAATTTTTATTTTGTGTTTTAAGATCAGAATGTATATGATACATTCCCCAAAAAAATTCAAATGGTTTACAGACAATTTGAAGATTTGAGATTCCTACGTTAGCTTCCAAAAGCAAAACTCAAAAGCAAAACTTAGTTTACAATGAGGACTTACGATCTTAATGTCAAAAGAAGTTGGTAATCTTAGCTTTATAGGGATGGAATTTAATAGATAAAATGGTGAAGCTATGTTCTATTTTTCTATATTTTGTCCTAGGTATAATAAAATCATTTTATCGATGTGACAGTTTTGACTCTTTTAATCTTTGCAGTTGTTCAGCTGAGTCTAATGAAGCTGATATTGTGATTACATACGGTTTAGTTGGACAGTCATTGTCAAAGGTTGTGTTATTTATTAAAAAATCAGTTTTCACACATGGTTAATTGTATGTCGTGCTATCCAAAGTCTAAAGTAGATAGATAAAGATGGTTGACTAACAAACAAAATTTCCAAAGTTGTACATAAAGAAGCCTTTCAAAATTTATGTTGAAGTATTTTTGTTTTTTTATTTTTATATGAATATTTTATAAATTAAAAGACAACCATTGTACAACTTTTTTTTAGTTTTTTTTATTTTTTTCAGTTTGTGAACATACAACTTCTCTAAATTACATAATAATTTGGCATTTTAAGGAGCATGTCCATCTTAATATTAGTTGTCATTATTGTTTACGTCATATTTCAATATATATATCAAATTAAATGATTCAATAAAATATTTATCTTACCAAGTATAAAAAATATTTTTTTCTTATTATAAAATTTTATTTAATCCTCAACCGTGTAACACACGAGTTTATAAACTAGTTATCTATATATAACTCTGGTTCACAAGTTTTGTTTAAAAAAAATCCTAGCGCAACAAATCCCTCTCGCACTCTTTCATTTTTTGGCAGCATTTATGATCCATATCGGTCCTCCTGGAACAATTTTAAAAATTTATGCTCTCAATGAATACTTTATGTTATAAGAATCATACACAGTAAATGAAGGTCCCCCCTTTTCATGGTTTTGTTGTAATTGCAGATGGATCGAGCATGTATGTAATCGACATTCTTGAATGTGAGATGATATGCATATGGAGGGCATCGATCTCACTGACCAAGTCATGGCCAATTATCGGTTCAATGTCGTATTTTAGATAAAGGATCCCAAAATCGTATGGTAGTTGGGGCGTTCTTGGATTCCATTTTTACGGATGATGATTGTCGGCAATTGGTAAGATAAGGTCAGCCTTCATCGATTTTGTTGGATTTTTTGACTTTTTGCTTGTACCCTTTAAAGCCCCTTATCTGATATGTTCCCTATATTACGAAACTTGTTTTTGCATATGGGGTACAACCGTCTCTTTTTCTCAAATTTCAAGATACGTTTTTTTTCAGATGATTGATGTCCCCTTTATCAAACATTAACCAAGATCGTATCGTGAACAAATAGGAATCAGACCTATTTAGTTTTTGATTCTCGTGATTGAACATGTAGATATAATGCTTAAGTTCTTGGTATTTAGAAGTGTTTTCTAATTTGAAGTGAAATATTCAATTGAATACACTTATTTTTATGTTTAGTCATTAAGAGTAAAGAGTTGCAAACAAGATGACGTTCTAAATTTTAGGGAAATTCTTTTTAAAAAACTATATTGTTCTTGTGATGTGGTTTTGATTTTTCTCAGAAAATTTTGAATACTTGAGACGAGTGTAACCGGTATTCTTTAGGGATATCTCGCATTGGGTCATCAATAATCGTTTTTTACAGATCGTCTTGAGCCCTAACTTCTCCCGGCCAAGATCTTCTTTAAATGTGATGTGGTATCTTCATGGACTCTTCCTAGAGGGTTATCTTTCTCAAGTTAGTATAGATATGTTACTTAAATGTTGTGCAGTTTAATTACGGCATTTTGAAAAGTGAACTACAGATTCTCTGTTTCTAATGTTTGATTTGGTTTAATTGGTTATTTTTGGAAGTTTGCAACAAGATCTTCTGGCAGGAAATGTGTATTAGGATCCGACCAACGTTATTTCTTTGGTTTTGCAGCATTTAGATGCAATAAAAACCGAATTCGAACAGTAATCAAAATATAACTCCGTTTTCTTGGTATCATGATGACTGGGTGATAATAGATAAAAATATTGCATAATACTAAAAAGCTTTGATACTTCAAACTTGGCTTCCACTTTTGTGTAGTTCGAGGAATCATGTACTACCAAAAAGCTTTGATACTTCAAGCTTATTTAGGAATAATAGGGTTGGTAGTTCCTATTCACTTATTGATATATCATAGTTGCTCCTTTCAGTTCTCTCAATTACAACATTGTATTAAGCCTTTGTAATTTGTATTGTGTGAGAACTATCTATTTATAGCCTTATACTCGCTACTCAATTGTCTCTATTGGAAAAATATGTAAGTATGATGAATTCAAACTAGAAATTATTGTGTGCATCGTAACTATTAAAAAAAACTAAAAGTTCTTATAAACTTCATGGTTTACAAGCAAGTAATTTTCTACTGTATGAGCATATTGTGCTTGACATGAGAAATTATTGGGGAGTTGTAACTTTTAGTGTACTTTAGATGACATATTTTTTGGTCATAAATAAAGTTGTAATAGAAATGTACTTTCCTTTCTTTACCGTTTATAGCATCATGTTTGGTTTTTTCACTGATAATAGCGACGTACTTCAAACAAAAATACCTAATTTACCCTTCATGGGTCGTGCTTAGCACTGGTCGACAAAGTGCATGCACGTGTGGTGCCAGCTTTGATGGTGACAATCTTGTGATCTTGAATTGGTTATGATGAAATTTTATTCTTCAAAGAAGATTGTTGGTTAGTAGTTCCACCCTTTAAAACATTTTTTTCTTTATATGAGGGCGAGGCTGGTTTATGATGGAATGAACTTTTTTACAATAAACTTGTACAAAAATTGTATCTTCTGCGGAGGTGCACAATTATAACATTGGTTTTTTATGTCTTTCTTATTAAATTTAATTCTTTTACGGTGGTAGTTGCAATTAACTAACAGACTATATATTTATAGGACAGTATACAGATCCTAGGAATGAGGTCAATTTGGGAATTGCTTGAAGATCTTGATGCGCTAGCTGGCACACTTCTGTAAAGGTACCAATTATGATGCTTTATTTTTTCAAGCTATTGATTTTACCAAATTCACTTCCACACACAGTGCATTTATCCTTAGTTTTCTTCTGAGAAAGTGGTTGATTGCCTCTTAATTTTTTGTTTTTCTTTTATGAATTTGTTTGCTTAAATTCCTCGTTTCTGTAATTAGGTTTTATTATGCGATTTTTCTTTCCAATGGAGGTTTAATTGCCCCTTATCCTCTTATAAATGTCAGTTTTTCAATCGGCGGAGAAGACAATGATCATCACCAAAGCAAAAGCAACAAAAGTATCAATGGCCAGTCTCATCGCTAACCGCTTCCTTTCGTATTTTTGGTAAGTTGTTTCATAATTTGAAGAGAGCGATTAAAGAACCACATATGTACTACTTTAAGAGCTAACTGATTATTGAAAGCTATCAATGTACACCCCTCATGTTATCTCTACTAAATCGCCATTAGAAGTATTAATGGTGAGTACTACTTTAAGAGCTAAAGGTACATAATATAAACACAATGCAAGATGATTGATCATTTACTGTATTACATGTAGTAGGAAGGCGTTAAATTGACATAACTTGAATACAACTACTCTATAGGTGGTATAATAATCTTGTTAGACCATACAAATGGAAAAGGCTAAAATCTTTACACACTGATTAAGTAGTGAGCTTTCGATGAAGTCAAGAAATAAATCACATATGTTTTAGTAACACCTGTTTGATACTTTTAGCCATATGGTGAAAAGAAAAAATTTCCCTGAGTATTGCTAAATTTTTAAGTAGGTACAAGTTGTTGATGCATGCTATGTTTTTGTTAGAAATATTTGGGTTTAGGGTGTGATATTTAGGCCAATTTCCAAGAAAATTCTTAACATTTTGATATTTTTAATTCTTAACATGTATGATTATGACGTCTTGCAAATACGAGTGTTTCTAAGCTATTAATTAAATGCTCGAAGTATAAGTCAACTTTCAAGGAAATTTGATTTAGGTATTTGGGAATTGGAAATTGGTGCGAGTGGTTCATAATTGACAACTTAAACCCCTAAAGATGACATTTATATTGTATATTGTCTTTTAAATAATAAGCACGCTTTTCCATCTATTTATCCCCTTGCTATGTTACGAGAAAGTAAATACGTTTAAACCTTCTCATCTTTTATCTTGATTTTGTCTAAAATGCTTCAGCCAAGTTGCAAATCACTTTTATCACCATCAGAAACAAATTTACAAGATAACAATTAAATAAGTCATTTTACATTGAAACAATTACAAACATAATTAATGATTGTTGCAAGTGCTCTACTCTTTTCAAAGGGGAAATAAGAAAAATAAATAACTGAGGGAAAGGTTGTCGTGTCCTTCGTTTGAGTTTATTGGAATGGTCAGTAAAATTCTATCATTACGACACCAAATAGAGAAACTATTTCACTTCCAAATTTTTTTTATATGAATAATGTTGTTTTTACTGTTAGTGAAAGAGGTAGAAAGAGTTTAAGCATAGCTTATTCTCCACGCCAAAAGCTTGGAATTCCGGTTGAACATGGCTATTTTGTAAGGTTAGTTTAATACCTTTTTATTTTATCGTTCGTTTTTAAAAATGATGTAAATGCCATTGGCATTTGAGCAAATTTATTTAGTTACTATGGTTTTTGGGGGGTCTGAACATGTGGTCAAAGTACCGATTTTTGATGGATGGATATGGCTAGGCGTGTGATTAAACTATATGCTGCACTAATTGATGGTTCTATGAAAACCAAAGGAAAATGTCATGGTTGGATTTGCTCACATAAAGGAGATGCTTGATCATCTTGCGAGTGTTTTGGCAAATGAACTAGTTTGGTTGTAGCTAACATGTATGGAAAAAATTGTGGGGGGTTCCTGCCAATTTGCAATGTACTTTATTCCGATTATAGCAACTTACTATTATATAATACCCATTATAACAGTGTACTTATATTTTTTCTACAAATAATAGAAAATGTTACTTTTAAACTTATTAATCATAGCAACATATTTACATTTTGCCACCAATATGAAAAATATACTTTAATTGTTACATATTGCTATTATGGGTAACAAAATGCAACTATGTTGTTATTTTGGGTAAAGAAATGCAAGTACATTGATATTAAGGGTAAAAAACAAACTACATTCTTCATAGAGAGAGAAATTAGACTTGACCGTCCGTCCTTGGAAAAAAATTGCCAGAGTGACTGTACAAGTACACATACTCTCGAAAAAATTACCACCTTGTCCATCTAGAATTTGGAAAAATTACCAAAGTGATTTTCCTGACTTTCAAAACAATTACCAAAGTTACTCTCGTTACAAATTACCAACTTGACCTCCTAGACTTTGGAAAAAATTACCAAAGTGACTTTCCGGACTTTTGAAAAACTTACCAAAGTAGCTGTCTTTACAAGTCACCATTTTCGGAAAGAAATTACAGCTTGGCCATCCAAACTTTGGGAAAATTGACCGAAATGACTCTCTTTACAAGTGACCGTTTTCTGCAAAAAAACAATTACTTAAGTGACTATTTTTTGGAACAATTGATCAAAGTGACAGTAATCTAGAAAAAATGAAAAAATATAGCAAACCAACTTTAGAAAATGCGAAAACATGTTGTTTTAACAGATTTTCTAAGTAGGCTGCTATCTTGATAAAATTTCCAATTTTAGATATCTATCAAAGTTGGGCTAATGGTGAGAAATAGCAACACAGTTTACCAAACTTTCATATAATAGAAACATACTTTTATTTTACTTATAATAACAATCTCACTTCATGCTTAAATATTAAATAGTGGACATGTGAAATATTAAAAGTAGGTTGTGTTAGAACATAACAGGATCAATCACTCATGAACAAAGGTATTTTCACACAGAAAAACGATATCGATCTCACACAGAGATCTTTGATTAATTATATTGGTGATGTTACATGAGTAGCCGTAATTATTATACTAGGGTCAACTACGTATATTTGGAGTATCCCTACATTTCAGGGAACTCCCAACTATAAAACAGATAAGTATGAAACAAGATAATTACTAAATTACAAGATAAATAACAAACACGCTTCAGTTGATACACTTCCACTCAAACAACCAGCAGCAGCGTGAGATTTTCTTTTTTCAACATCAGATTCAGGTGGTGCTGTTACTGATCAGTTGGTGCTGATGCTGAACAATCCAACATTCTCCCCCAATCTGATGATGTCAAAACCTTTAGCTGAAGGAGAATTGGCCGAGTGAAGTAACGTACTCAGCCTCAGTGAGAATCTCTGGCTTGATCCATTTATACTCAGGGGTATGGAGATCAGGCTCTGAAGTACTCACATCGAAGATGAAAAGGATGATCAATAGATGCTTTCCTTAGATCAGATGTATGTATAAAGCATATCTTGCCATTTGCATCTTCATAGAACATTCCGTGCACAGGCTTCCTGATTAGCTTGAGAGCCTCGAACAACAAAAGGAGGAGAGTTGTCGAAGTCCTTTGACCCATAGGGAACTAGATGATGCTTCAGCTGGATGTTCTTTCTTCTTCTTCTAGGGCTAGGACGTTGATCTTTGACAGGATGAGAAGAAGCAGGAACAAGATCCAGACTATAAGCTTTCTCAATCCATCTTTAAGGAGTAGCACGAAGCTCCTGAGAATACAACCTTTTATGCTTCTTGGTGACTTGAAGCATTTCCTCCCATTCAATGAATCCAAACTTTGCTACTTCGTTTATGAACACTTGTTCCGGAAAAAGCAACTCTTTGTATTTTATTTGAAGATGCAGGAGCAGGATATTTTCCCCTTTATTTTTGGAATAACCCACTTTGACTATTGGAAGTACTGAATGCCTTCTTGTAAAGACACCAACATATTTTGCCAGGTCAATTTTTTTATTGGGAATCTCAGCTCGACTGGCAATCTTCCTTTGCTTAATAGTCATTGAGTCGAAATGACTCATGAGATCCTGTTGCTGTTCATTCCATCTTCCTCTTGGACCAGCTGCTGAGCTACTTTATCATTCCTAAGAGAGATGATACGATTGGTCATGACCAGGTTGTGCTCAGCAGCAAAACCTTCAACTTGATCGATGGACATGCACCACTCCTCAGCCAATTTCAGAACTAAAGGAGAGACGTTATGACGTTTCGATGATTCTTGTGCAGAAGAGGATCATGAAGAACGTTTTCTCTTGCTCACTTGAGGAACGTCATCATCACGTATGTCAGCTGATAAGTGATCAGCATCAGAGACATGAGGGGCCTTAGTGGATTCGGGGATGAAGGAGCTTTGATCTTCATTAGGAAATGGCTGTCCGGGATACAACACAGCTATGGGATCAACAAGGTAAGGCAAGTCGAAGAAGCCTTCCTCATCATCAATATCAGAAGCATAAGCTTCATGAGTTGGGCTTGACTCCCTCTCAACTTTAGAGCTTTCTTCTGACCCTTGCTCCCCCTTTGCTTCAGAACTTTCTTTTGATCCTTGCTCCCCCTCAGAAGAAGATACTTTGGTAAGAGTGGCAAACCGTTTGGGAGAAGGGACTTTGGTAATTTGAAGAGGATTTGATGTTGAAGGCTCCCCTAAGACAAATCATCTGTATTCTTCCCCTTTTTGGCATCATCAGAGAGAGAGGGAGAGGGCGAGGGAGAGGGAGGTGGAGGCGGTGGTGGTGGTGGTGGTGGAGGTGGTGGTGACGGTGGTGGTTGCCAATTAGAAGCTGAACCATCAGGACCAGGTGGAGGAGAAGGTGGAGAAACATTAGAACCTTCTTGGATGATTAAATCGAGAGTCCAATAGAAAGTTCCTTGATGTAGGCAAAATCAGTTTCAAGCTGTTGAAGACGAGAGGATTGAGCCTGAGAATGCTCCAGCAGGGTTTTAAGGGTTGATTGAATCTC
The DNA here is from genome assembly GCA_023525715.1 of Cichorium intybus. Lineage (NCBI taxonomy): Eukaryota > Viridiplantae > Streptophyta > Magnoliopsida > Asterales > Asteraceae > Cichorium > Cichorium intybus. Next base: position 71,743,553 of record CM042014.1, on the reverse strand, counting down.
GTCCAACTGATTAGAACTCGAGGACGGAGTAGGATCAATACCGTAGGGAGGAGAAAAGAACCGTATGTGCGTGGCCACTAGAGGAACTTGAGATTCTAGTTACATGTCTTCTGGCTCATGAAGGTGAGGAGGATATTCAGAGGCAAAACGAATGTGCCCAGTACCTCGTTCTGGGGAGGGAATCATATACTGTGGTGAAATGTTCTGAGGACCATATACGACATCCTCAAACAAACAGGGAAACTGCCTCAGTATCGGATGATTCATCAGTTGAAGTTTTGGATGACTCAGATGAAGATGAGTCATTTTTATCAGATAGTGTTCCTCCAGAGTCAGACTTGTTCTCTCTGACTGGAGAAGTAATGCGATTGTTACCTGAGATGCGTGGAGGAGACTGGTGAGGCGGCTCGTTGTTGGTGATGAGCTGGGTGACCTTTGAGAATCAGAAGATGCGTCACAATGATCAGTACGGTGGGAGACAAAGGCAGTCGAGTCTTCAGGGTTTGTGAGAACCACAGTTGGAAGGACAGGATGAGTAGATATAAGAAAACATTCTCCATGGTATTAGTCATGCAGGCAAGCATTGAAGCATCAGAGGCAGAAGGAGCAGTAGTGCAAAAAATCTTTGAAGACAACATAGGAAAGGAGCAGTCAACATCTTCAACAGATCGATATTCATCACACTCAAAACCAATTGACAGAGCCAGAAACTGTGGAAAAGCAACATAATTTGGACGGACCTTGCAGGAGATGAGACTCACCAGCTGATCAAAGATGATCTGAGCAAAGTCGAAGTTCTTGTTGAGAACCATACCAAACAAAAGACGGAGCTCATAAGTGTTCAACTGATCGAGACTACTCTGTTTGTAACCCAAGCATCGACCAATGACCCCAGTCAAGAACTTCCACCCAGCAGGAAAGCATTGACGAAGAACAAGTTTATCACCATCTCGTTTACCAGCAAGATTCACATCATAACCCAGTAGATGTACGATAGACTTTATGTCTTCCTCAGATGGAAGATCAGAAAATGGAGTAGAGAAGGGAAGACGAAGACATCGTCTGAAGGTGTCAACAGTGAGGGTGACTTCAGTTAGGCCATTACGAATCGTACCGACAATAGATGCTGGATCAGAGTGGAAGTCACAAGAGTACCAGAATTCAGCAATTGCAGATGGTTTGAAAACGTCTAGAATTCCAGCAATCGCGAAATTTACAGGGTGCCCTTTTAAGAAATCGATGAACTGTTCAAAACCCTTGTTCTGCTACTTTGAAGGAATTGAAAATACGGATGCAACATTAGTAGGAAGAATGAGAACATTTGCAGCAGGAGAGGAGTCAGCCTTGAAGAGATCGATGGGAGAAATAAACTCGAAAACAGGAGCCATTGAATTACAGCGAAGCGGTTTAGGGTTTAGCAGGGTGAAGAAGAGGATGAAGGGTTTTGCGTGGGGAAGAGGGTTTAATTTTTGAAAATATATATGCGGAGGGATAGTATGTGAAAGAAGGCGGGAAGGAAGGCGAAAAGATCGGGAAGAGATATTGTGATGATGATAGTGCCGAAATGTAAGGGACAGGTGGCATACATTAACGGTCACAATCTGGGGCTAAGATTCGATAGATAAAGGCGGAAGCGAAACGTTTTAATGTCAGCGACAGAGGACCAACATCCCTTGGCATGAAGGACCAGCCAGTGCTTCATATACTGAAGACTATTCTTGAGCACATGGAGGGATGAAATGCCTTGCAGGGCGTACATGCAGCAGCAGCTTCTAGGGACAGGGACTGGTGAGATATTCAACAAGAATAGTTTGGAGAAGAAGTTTCAGAGAGACCCTTTGTCTTTATAGGACTAGACAATACAACATCAGATGATTCTTGTGATCAGCTGATGAAGCGGGTTAGTGCTTAGTGTCTTAGCAGGACACAAGACTTGGCATACGACAACATGCTTCCAGGGACAGAGTCTGGTTGAAAAACAGGAAAGTAACACAACACTCAGGCCCAAAATAAATGTTATCAGAAGGACATGGCAATCTCTCATCGGTGAATAGACTGTGCTGGAACACTGATGAGAGTGAGTGGCTCTATTACATCTCAGGACTGGTATTGCCACTGAGAAACAAGACTTAGTCACATACAACAGCATGCTTCTAGGTACATAGTGTGTCAGAGTTGCAGACTAGATATAAATCCCCGTTAAATCAAAAAATCTCTGACAAGATCACCTTGAGAGGCACAAAAAGGTGATCTGTCAAATCAGAATAACTTCACTAAGAGTAGATCATCTCCAAAAACGGAAGTTTTGAGATTGCTGCACATGTCTATAAAAAGAAAGGAAGAGTTAAATGTACAAAGCACACAAAAGAAATACAACAAAAGGATACACATCAAAATGGCTGAAAGTCCTTTTGGTCGCTGGGATAAGGTTGAGGTGAAGCAGATGGAAGGAGAGTTTAAGGGAGGAACATATTGAGGAGTTATCATTGGTGTTTAGCTGGAGAGGTATGAGGTCCGGCTGACGTCTTAGACTGATGGAGAGACAGGGGGCCAATGGTGGTACATGTAGGATGGGGTGCACTTCACCCTGTTCCTCGAAAGGTGTTGGTGGAGTACATACCTTTTGACATGGTGGAGGTATGGTATCGCAGAGGATGGTGGCCAGCAACCATCTTGAGAGCAACTGTTCAGAATTAGTTCGTGGTGAAGCTTTTAGATGAAGTTCAACTCTTCGTGGATGAAAGTGAGTTGAGAATTCATCAGTTGTTCTCAGTTGGAAACCCTTCTACGTGGCAATATTTTAAACGTTAGAAAGAGATGTAACTTAGAACTATGTAAGAAACTAATGTTTTAAATGAATGAAAATCTTTTTGTTTGTTTTATTTTTTAAAGCAAGAACAGAAAAGGCATGAAATTGAAATAATATGGAAAATACATCACAAACATTACTGAGAGATCATTCCCAATTCACCAATGAATTATAACATCTTCTACTTATCGAGGGGCTTGGTGAAAATATCAGCTAACTGTTGCTCAGTAGGAATGTACATAAGCTCAATCTTTTCTTTCTGGATGATGTCTCGAATAAAGTGGTTCCTGATATCGATGTCTTTCGTCTTTGAGTGCTGGACTGGATTCTGAGAAATGAGAATTGCACTTGTATTGTCACAGCAGATGGGGGTCTTTGTGAGTGAGAATCCATAATCCATCAGTTGGTTCTTAATCCATAATACTTGAGCACAACATCCTCCAACTGCCACATATTCAGCTTCTGTAGTAGAGCAGGCAACATATGACTGCTTTTTGCTAGATCAGCTAATCAGTCGATTTCCCAGCATCTGACAACCACCTAAGGTGCTTTTTTGGTCTAAGGAGCATCCTACAAAATCAGAGTCATTGAATCTAACTAAGTCAAAAGAGGACTCACAGGGGTACCAGAGACCCAAGGATGGAGTATGTTTGAGATAGCGAAATATTCGTTTCACTGCATTGAGATGTGACTCCTTGGGTTTGGCTTGAAATCGAGCACACATGCTGGTGGCAAACACTATGTCAGGACGACTGGCAGTGAGATACAATAAGTAGCCAATGCCTCTTTAAGAAGAGGCATTCAAATCAACACCTGAATGATCAGCAGATAATGAGACTGAGGTACTCATAGGAGTTTTGGCTGGCTTGCATTTAGAGAAAGAAAATTTCTTCAACATGTCCTGAATGTACTTGCTTTGAATGATAAATATCCCCTGATACGATTGCTTGACTTGAAGACCCAAAAAGAAGGAGAATTCACCTATCATGCTCATTTCAAACTTTGATGACATCACAGAAGAAAATTCCTCATTCAATTTATCATTGGTTGAACCAAAGATAATGTCATCGACATAGACTTAAGCAAGAATGATGTTATCACCTGATCTCTTGATGAATAGAGTGTTGTCGATGGCACCTCTGTCATAGCCCTTTTCAAGAAGATACGAGGTAAGGGTATCATACCAGGCCCTGGGAGCCTGTTTGAGTCCGTATATAGCTTTGTCCAGACAATACACATGGTCAGGAAAAGCATCATTAACGAAGCCAGGAGGCTGTCTGAGATAGACTTCTTGAGGAAGGTCACCATGCAGAAAAGCAGTCTTGACATCCATCTGAAATACCTTGAAGTTCATGAAAGAAGCATAAGTCAGAAAGAGTCTGATAGCTTCTAGGCAGGCGATAGGGGCAAAGGTTTTGACACGCCTAGGCCGTCGTGCGGTCAAAAATAAAGAAAAAAAACCTAACACACACTAGCACAGTGGTAGTCAGGGTCGATCCGCAGGAGCTTCGTGGTTAGACTAAATGATAGATTACCAACTAGTAGTGTCACGCTACAGTCGGAGGATCTAGTTTCTACTTTCCCAATCACTAATACCATAAAGCAATGATCAAACAAATTCAAGCCAAGCTAAGCTAAGCTCAAATGAACCTAGTCACTTTCTGAAATCAGAAGTACATCTCTGAATCAGAAGCAATCAAAGGCATCCAAACTAAGCAAAACCAAGCAAAGCATAAACTAGCCACTAACTAAAGTTCTACTGAACAGTTACTAGCCAAAGTTTAATGCCTAAAAACTAACCTAATTAGCTACTGATTTCAGCAAGGGAAAACAGTTACAACAAGGTCAAAACAATATCCAAACACAAATCAAACATTCAAAACCCAACACAAGCATAGAAACACCGAAATACCAATATTAAATGTGACCAAATGATTTTCATTCACCAAACTCGAATCCAAACATCAAAACAGTAACAAAATGAGACTAAAACAGAAGCCAAAGCTTAATATCAATGGTTGTCACTCCCAAAGATACAAAACCAAGCTTAATCCAAACTAATTAATTACAAATAAAATCCAAAACATGAAAATACCACTTAAGAAGTTGCTGAAACGAAATCTTGGAGTCAAAGAGCTTCAAGGTCGATTTTATACCCGATCTTTGCTAGGGTTTTCGGCTGGAAATGTCTCTATTTATAGTTGGAATTTTCCCGCAGCCGCGCCGCGCAGATGAAGAATCCGCGGCGCGCGTACTTATCTTTTCCCGTTTCTTCGGTATTTGAATGTGTTCCACCGCCTTAAGCCCGCGTCGCGCGTGGTTAATTCCTGCGGCGCGCGTACGAGTTTCCTTGATTTTTTATTCTTTTCCAAACTTCTTCCTTTTGCACGCTTTTAGTCCCTGTTTCCATTCTTTTTCTCCAAACAAGTCCGGGCACGAAAGTTGAGAATACCCAGACATATCTAATATAATTTTATCAAGAACATGGCTCAAACACCCCACACTTGTGCCTTGCTTGTCCCCAAGCAAGAGAGTTTTTAACAAATTATAATAAAGAATCAAACAATTTTTGACTGTGTTCAGTTTCAAAGTTTATTGCTCTCTGAGTTAGAGTGGAATAGTTCGCGAAAACATAATTGAATTGTTCTTTGGAATTCATGGCTTTCTAGAGAACCCTTGATTACAAACTTTCTGTCCACAATGAAGTGTACGTACTCATTCAGATTCTAAAGGCCATTAAGGAATTGTCCATGACTTTCGATGTTGTCCGTGTAGCGAGCTTTCAGAAATACCATCCCAGACCAGACGATCTTAGGTGGTAAGGTGCATAAGTCCCACCCATTTTAGACTTACCGACTCGAACAACAAAGGCCACAGATTGACTTTTCCTTCCTAAACTCCAATCCTAAAACAACTCAATCTTCTAAACTCGTAAAACTCAGCTTATTTGACTAACTAATAGCATGATCACAAATAAACAGTATTTATTGAAAAATACTGGTGCTATCACAATCACAAACCATTCATTTCAAAATTGCAATTTATTAAAATTTTTGAAAAATATTTCTAAAAATTGAAAAATTGATCATTTCTGCAAAAATTTCAAAAAATTTTCTCTTTCGACCGTCCACACCCCACACTTAAAACAGTACAACGTCCCCGTTGTACAAAATTATTTCAAAACAAGGGAGAAAGAGTTACCCCTTTTAGACGATAGACTGCTTGGTGCTCAATATCACAGGTATAATTGCGAACAAACGGATCCTTGATTTCGTATTCTGGAGTTGTAGCGCTACAGTGAACACACCGGTGGTCGAGACAAGTGGAGGGGGCACGGTGACCCCACACTTGTCTGAGACAACTCCTTCCCATTTGATATATCATGCATAACTCAACAAACAAATTAAAAGCAAACATAACAAAATAAAATATGAACAAAATATACAAATAGAGGTGTCATAAGTTTGTACATATATCCCAAAAAATATAAAAAGAAAGAAAGAAAAAGTACATCAATCACTACCAGGTGGCCTGGAGGGTCCGGCCTCATGATCGTGGGCCCTGGAGGAATCAGGACGGGTCGAGGAGAGCATAAAAATAATGTCATGTCCTCCCCGGACACCTTCTCGCCCCCTCCCGCTGCATAATGGAGGTGGAGACGATACGATGCATGAGGCGGTGAAGTGGGTCACGGAGGTGGCTCTCCTTCGAGGTCCCTGCCTCGTACATGACGTTGGACAGTGGTGTCCAAATCTCCACGTTGGCAGCTCGGTCCGGCTGCCCCTGAATGCACGCCCCGAAGAACTACGTGAAATGGCGATGCTGGAGGTCCGCTAGAGTGTATAGCCCAACTCTCCTCCCAAACTCCCGGAGGTTGCACTCCCTCTGTACACCTCCCAGTCGAAAATAGATGATCCTGGATCGTGGGTCCGACGCCCGAGGAGCAAAATGGATCGTGGAGAGAAACTGCAATAGTAGCTCGGTGTAGACCACGTCCTTGTCCGTGGCCATGATCCTATCCCAGCCACGGCAAGTAAATGAACCATCCTCGTGAGTCCAAGTATGATGTAAGAATGGCTCGATCGCACCCCATAGTCCCGCATCCCTCAGTATATCCCTGTCAATGACCGTCGCCTCGAGAACCCGGCGACTAGTCAACGCGTCCCTCCGCGAAATGTACTCCGCGGAGCTAGCCAGTCCCTCGGGGAACTGGAGGAAAACGTGCTCTAATCTGAACATCATCTGCAAAAAGATACATAGCCACAAAAGAAATTTTTTTTTTTTTGCAAAATTAGTCCTTTTCTTTCCTGCTGCACCGCGGCGCGGCCCAAGAGCAGGGCGCGTCGCGGCGAGCGGCTGTTTCTAAACCCCGATCCAAACTCTCGATTTAACCTGCTAAAACTCAATCTAATCATACCACAAGGTAGCCTAGGTGCCGATTAACTCATCTAGGGTCTCCATTTGGCAAAACAAACACCCTATGAGTTAGCATTAGCGATTCTAAGTTTTGAACTATTTTGGGAAAATCACTAAAATTAACTACCTAATCACTAGTTTTAACAAGTAATAGATAGTTAGAATAGCGTACCTTGGTAGTGGAAACAAAATGAGCAAGAAAAATTGCAAGAGAAATTCGTTGATCAGAGCTCCGAGTTGTGTGTGGTTTGTGTGAGCCGCGGCTTACCTTATAAAGGAGAAAACCGACTGATCGTTCCCCGCGTCGCGGATTTACGCTTTGCGCGTCGCGCGTGTCACCAAATCAACCCCTGCGCATCGGGTTGGTTTACGATCCCGCGTCGTGTAATTCAAAAACCCGCGGCGCGGTCTTCAAAAACTTCTCACATGACCCCACACTTATTTTAGACCACTAATACCTGCAAAAAGATTGATGTATTTTCATACTAAATTCAAAGAAATATAAATCCTAACTTATGACACGATGGGTTGCCTCCCAACAATCGCTAAGTTTAACGTCTTCAGCCAGACGTGATATTCCTATTACAGCTACGGTGGATCATATGCCTTCTTCCTTTGGTGATTTTCAGTCACCACCATCCCTTTATTGTCCACATGCTCCTCCCACTTCCCTGGGTCGAATGGCTTGCTAATCCGTCTGCTGCTACCCGGTTGCTGTTTATTGATTAATTCCCGTGAGTGCTTGGAGGTAGCTTTGAACCTCCAAGCTCGATCCTTCCTTCTATATCTCTTTAAGATCACAGGCTTGATGTGAAGCGTGCCCAAAGCTTCTCTCAGTAGTTGTTTTGCAGATCTCATTTTGCCAGTGTCCCACGTGCTATATTTAGTTTGTAATTTTGGCTTGCAGTACCAATAAAAGTTTTCCAACCGAAGGGGATCGGAAGGCAACATATCAGGATGCTTCCATATGTCCTCATCGATGGTATTGATCACATCTAATTTTCCATTCATGAATGGATCATGAGTGGTGATAACATCATGTTTATTATTTTCAAAAATCAATTCGTCAGCATCAACTTCTTGATCATCGTCCAACAGGTGGATTGGAACCAAGAGTGGGTGACTGGTTTGATCTGATAGTGGTACAAAGTCACCCATCACCAGATCCTTACTTTAAAATTTCTCAAAATTTCCAAAAATTACAGGGTCAGGGGTAGTATTGTCATCTACCCCCCTTCCCCAAAAACATTAGTACTTTCAACAATTTCGGGAATTGTTGGGCTAGGATCTGTACTGTCACTTACAGCCCCCTCCACAACATCCTCATCAATCAAATCGTCTGGTGATGGTATGCATTCACTCATCACCAGCTCGATATTATCAACATTTTCAAAAACATCAAAAGTTGTTGAGTCAGAGGTAGCATTGTCACCTACAACCTCTTCCTCAACAACATTTTCGACCATCTCAGTGGTCTCTTGACTTTCCCACGGTGTATGCCCTTCCATCACATATTCAGGTGATGCAAGTTCACACACATTATTATTGGTATGAAAATCACTCGCCTCCGGTTCTGGCGAAGGTGGCGAACATTTCCAACTTTCCTCTAACCTATCTAAAGAAGCTTGCAATCTTAAAAGAGCATCAGCCTGTTCCTTCTGTTCTTGGTGAGTGTTATACCAGAGTACCCAAAGTTGGGCCCAAGTTACAGAATTTTCAGGTTGAGATGACTCCTCGGTCCGCCATCCATTGTCATCGGGTGATCCATTGTAGCAATCATCCTTGTAATAGGTGTCGGCCGGATTTTCATAATATTCATAATACTGATCCGGGTACATGTAATCACCCATTATAAGGATGTACACATACCAAAAATCAGCAAACTAAAATCAAACATCAAAAATTAGAAACTAAGTCCTACAAATCACCTAATCTAAGCGCACAGCTCCCCGGCAACGGCGCCAAAATTTGACACGCCTAGGTCGTCGTGCGGTCAAAAATAAAGAAAAAAACCTAACACACACTAGCACAGTGGTAGTCAGGGTCGATCCGCAGGAGCTTCGTGGTTAGACTAAATGATAGATTACCAACTAGTAGTGTGACGCTACAGTCGGAGGATCTAGTTTCTACTTTCCCAATCACTAATACCATAAAGCAATGATCAAAAAATTCAAGCCAAGCTAAGCTAAGCTCAAATGAACCTAGTCACTTTCTGAAATCAAAAGTACATCTTTGAATCAGAAGCAATCAAAGGCATCCAAACTAAGCAAAACCAAGCAAAGCATAAACTAGCCACTAACTAAAGTTCTACTGAACAGTTACTAGCCAAAGTTTAATGCCTAAAAACTAACCTAATTAGCTACTGATTTCAGCAAGGGAAAACAGTTCCAACAAGGTCAAAACAATATCCAAACACAACTCAAACATTCAAAACCCAACACAAGCATAGAAACACCGAAATACCAATATTAAATGTGACCAAATGATTTTCATTCACCAAACTCGAATCCAAACATCAAAACAGTAACAAAATGAGACTAAAACAGAAACCAAATCTTAATATCAATGGTTGTCACTCCCAAAGATACAAAACCAAGCTTAATCCAAACTAATTAATTACAAATAAAATCCAAAACATGAAAATACCACTTAAGAAGTTGCTGAAACGAAATCTTGGAGTTAAAGAGCTTCAAGGTCGATTTTACACCCGGTCTTTGCTAGGGTTTTCGGCTGGAAATGCCTCTATTTATAGTTGCAATTTTCCTACAGCCGTGCCGCGCAGATGAAGAATCCGCGGCGCGCGTACTTATCTTTTCCCGTTTCTTCGGTATTTGAATGTGTTCCACCGCCTTAAGCCCGCGTCGCGCGTGGTTAATTCCCGCGGCGCGCGTACGAGTTTGCTTGATTTTTCATTCTTTTCCAAACTTCTTCCTTTTGCACGCTTTTAGTCCCTGTTTCCATTCTTTTTCTCCAAACAAGTCCTGGCACGAAAAGTGAGAATACCCAGACATATCTGATATAATTTTATCAAGAACAGGGCTCAACAACGCCTAAAATATTTGATATCACTAGGCGTTGTCAGGTTTCATCATAGTCAAGCCCTTCCTTCTGAGTGAAGCCTTGAGCCACCAGGCGAGCCTTGTTCCTGATAACAATTTCATCTTCAACCATTTTTTCTCTGAACACCCACCGAGTACTCACGATGGTCTTTCCTTGAGGACGAGGAACAAGTGTCTACACCTTGTGTCTTTGGAATTCATGGAGCTCATCCTGCATGGCATTGATCCAGTTAGCATCTAATAAGGAACGTCCACCTTCTTAGGTTCAATAAGCGAGACAAAGTTCACATAGAGACAGAAGTTGCTTGAGACTTATCTTCGAGTACGAACCCCTGATGAAACATCTCCAATGATTTGAGAGATTGGATGATCCTTGACAATTAGGAGAGGTTGTGAGTGAGAGACCTCTTCATTTTCAGCATTATTGATCGGCACATAATCATCTGAAGAAATCTCATGAACCAGTGGAGACTCAAAGGAAGAATCATTAAGAGCATGAGCCTCAGGAGAAGGAATATCATCAGGAGGAGTAAGAACATCAGCAGGAGAGGATGCAGTAGGAACCAGAATTGAATCTAGAGGAGCCGAAGAGATTGGGGAGATAAGCTCTTCAAGGACTGAGTGCTCATGAACCTCATACTGATGGGGAAATGTTGACTCATCGATACGAACGTGGATGGATCCAATCACCTTTTTTTTTGTTTACATTGAAAACCCTGAAAGCTTTAGAAATGGACGAGTAACCCAAGAAAATTCCATCATCAGACTTTGCTTCAAACTTTGACTGTTGCTCCCTGTTTCAATATAAAACATGCACAACCAAAAGCGTGAAAGTAAGAAATATCAGGAGATCGACCTTTTAGGACTTCATAAGCTGTCTTTCTATGCCTTTTGATAATGATGGACCGTTTTGAGTGTAACAGACAGTGTTCACAGCTTCAGCCCAGAAGGAAAGAGGAAGACCAACGTCAACAACCATAGTCCTTCCAACTTCAATTAATGTACAATTTCTTCTTTCAGCTACACCATTTTGCTCAGGAGTTCGAACAGCAGAGAAGTTATGAAGAATCCCTTTCTCTTCACAGAAGGACTCGAGGATCTGATTTCAAAAGTCAGTACCATGATCACTTCTCAGCTGCTTTACTTTCAGATTAAAAAGAACTTCTGATTGTTTGATCAATGATATGATTTCAGCAGCATCATCACTTTTACTCTTAGAAACATGACCCATGTGAAACGAGAGAATTCATCCACGATTACAAGAGAGTACTTTTTACCAGCAAGAGAGGCCACATGAACAGGTCCAAACAGATCCATACGCATTAAGATAAAAGGGGATACAATGGAAGAGCACTGTTTAGATTTAAAGGAGACTTTGACCTGTTTACCTTTTTCACATCCTGAGTAGACTATGTCTTTAACAAAATTCATCTTTGGAAGACCTCGAACAAGCTGATTATTGGAAATCTAGGAGATATTGTTGAACTTCAAGTGAGACAGACGTTTGTGCCACAGCCAGTTAATGCAAGATTGAGCACGTGAAAAGAAGCACATCTTTAGGGATTGATCAGCTGAGAACATATTGAGGATGTAGATGTCATCGCACCTCTTGGCAGTGAGAACAATTTATTTAGCAACATCAATGATGTTTCCTTCTCTTTTGTTGAAGCAGACTTCGTAATCAGCATCACACAGTTGACTGATGGAAATGAGATTGTGCTTTAAACCTTTAACATAAGAAACATTAGAAAATTGTACAGATTTATAATGAATGGTGCCATAGCCTTTGGTGTGACCCTGACTGTTGTCACCATACGTAACCACTGGGCCATCTTTCTTAACAAAATCATTCAACAGTGATTTGTATCTAGTCATGTGACAAGAGCATCCACTGTCAAGATACCAAATATTTTCATGACCCTGCAGTTACTAAAACACATGTGAGAACCTCAGTGAACCCATTTGGAAATGGGTTTGAAACAAGAAAGAATATCATAGCATTTAGAGGGAAGACAATTTAATGAATTTTCTTTCTTGGACCATTTGTTGCAGCGAGAGGCAATATTTTCTTTTCTGTCGGATCTTGACTCAAAATTGCACTGATCAGCCTTATGAGATGAGTCACCACATCTGTAGCATGTTTTGATGGGTTTAGATTTTTTTAATTTTGAAAATTTCAGTTTATTCATTGCTTTCATAAAAGTGGATTCTTTCTTCCATTCATCAGACACAGTAGCACAGGTGGTGCACCCAGGAGCTTCACATGCAATATTGGTGACAGTATGAAACTCACCATTAGAAATTGGAAATCTAATGAGATTCTCAGTACTAACACAAATGTTCACCTGCTCAGTTCCTTTAACAGAAGGATCAACGACACTGATTTTGATTTGAATGTCAATATCACCCTTTTCATTAATTGTACAATGTTTTTCAATAAGATCAATTTTCTTTTGAAATCCAGAGGGAACGAACTTATTTTTAAAATCCTGAATTAATTCTTCTTTTGAGGGAAAAGCTGGTTTATTTTCAACCTTTTTAAAGATTTTAACAATTGATTCAAAGTCTCCACCAAGGATTTTGGTGGCCTGAAAAGATATCTGATCATTAATTAGCTTAGATACCTTTTTGTGCGAGAGAGTCCAGTTCTTAATGATCAGCTGAATTCGTTTGGATTCAGTTTCAGCTGTTTGTTTTTCTTCAAATAACAACTTGTTAGACAAAATAAGGTTACAACATTCAATTTTCAATTTTGAGTGATCAAGATCCTTGTTTTTAATTTGATTGTAAGACCCGTTTCCGCCGAGGCGCGGCCCTTAGGGGTCCGCGGCGCAATGTGTGAAGGAGCGGGATACGCGGGTTGACTGAGGCCGCGTCGTGTATTCTATAGGTCCACGATGCGGAGCGTCGCAGAAGTGAAAAACCCTAGTTCAGATTTAAGCCCCTATATAAAGGGTCTCCAGCACTAGGGTTCAGGCTTTTGGGAGATTTACTAGGGTAGAGGCGATCGACTTCGGCAGTAGCTATATTATTTTGGATCATTGAAGGTCTTGGAAGATTTAAAAGGTTAGAGAAGGAGGTATCGACGCGTGGGAAGGCTTGCAACCTGTAGTGTGCATTCCTTTGTTTCAAAAGCAAGGTAATGAGATCTTCCTTTCTGATTCTTTCATTTGGCCTCGTTATATGGTGTAATCCCTTGGTTAGTAGTTTAAAATGACTTGTAATGATTAGGGTTTTGGACCATGGACATGTATGGACTTGGGGATGAACCCTAACTGAGGCCTGAACCCTAACCGAGGGCTGAACTGGTTAAGGGCTTGGGGATGAACCCTAACCAAGGGCTAAACTTGTTAAGGGCTTGAGGATGAACCCTAACCGAGGGCTAAACTAGTTAAGGGCTTATGAGGGATTTCAGACAGATGCAGTCAGTGCTGCGGTCTGGTCCAGTGATTGACGCCGATTCGGGTGAACCCCGTAAAAGCATGGCGACCGTCCGCGACGTGAAGGGGAGAAGCCCGCGCCGTGATCTCCTCTGATGTTGACTCTTGACCAGGAGTTTACTTTTGACCCCTGATTTGTGACAATTGTTGGGTCTGACCTTTAGTCGAACCTATATGAGTATGGTTTGTGGTTAATATGTTGTGTGTGTGGGATTTAGTTGATCGGACGAGCCTAGTTTGGTGTATTAGAGATTATCCGCACATTTGCGATTCAGGTGAATGTCCTCACCTTACTATATGATGTTGCATGTTAGACAAGTTGTGTGTTATTTACAGCTATATGATTTGTTCTGTAATTGTGGTTATCTGTTGTTGGGCTCAGTACTGATGCATGTTCACTCGTCGGTGTTGTATCACGAGTTGGACTGCCGCCTTGTCCCATAGCTGTTGTATGATGGTCTTGGCCAAAATCGGGAACCCACAGCTGTTGTATGATGGGTGAAACCGTCCCATGTCCATAACTGTTGTATGATGGACGCCCGTAGCTGTTGTATGACGGGTAGGGTCGGGTCGTTTCCGAGGACGGGTTGTTGAATGTGTGGGCATGTATGGTAATTTGTGGAACTCACTAAGCTTTGTGCTTACCCGTTGATTTTAAAACATTTTCAGGTACTAAAGTTGATAAAGGGGTGAGCTCGGCTTGACGGCGGTGCATCACATATTTATGGTTTGCAGTTACTTTATTAAAAGAGGTTTTTACAATTACGGGATGGATATACTCTGATAAAATGTTTTGATGAACACCGTTTTAACATTCTAATGAGATTATTTGTGTTTTTACTTATACTTTTAACGAAAAATTTTGGTTGGTAATTGGGGCGTTACATTGAATTTTCAATTGTTCGTTTTCTTGAGTTAGACGATGTTTGTTAAAGTTGGAATTTTCAAGGCAGACACACAAATACTCAAAAGCCTTAATTTTTTTCATTCATTGGTAAATTAAAAAAATCTTTGACGTGATACAACGAAGAGGAGTCACATTCTTTTTTCAGGTCATTCTTGGCAGCATAAGATACATCAGCGTCAACAGCACTGGTGCTGCTGCTTGTTTTTCCTTTTCTTCTTCAACCACCAGAACCTTCGAGCCCAAATTTTGGCTTTTGAGAGAGGCCACAAGTCGTTTATACTTGAATTCATATGACTCATCTTTAGAGTCGGCTCTCTTATGTTTGCAGTCCTTGGCAAAATGTTCAGTGCTTCCACAGTTGAAGCACTTACCATCATTCTTCTTGTCAGCAGCATGTTTAGGATTGTCGCTAACAGAATTTATGAAGCTCGAGAAGTTGGGTTTTGAGATGCCAGAGGAACGTTGAAGACCAACTTTTATGCTGTCTTTGTACTGATTGAATTGTTTAACAATCAGTGCTGCTTGAGATGTAAGATCGGCCATGTGTTGAACTCCTCATCTTTAGCATCTGAGTCTTCAGCAGTATCAGTTTCAGCATCATTAAGGTCCTGGTTCTTTGAAAACCAAGTAGGAGATCTTTCACGTTGGTTGTCTCTCATTATATCTTTTCGCCGAGCTTTGATCTCTTCATGACTACGTAGGTTCCCAAAGAGACTCTGAAGATGCATGGTGCGAATCTTCTCACTATTTTTTAGAACAAGGACAGAGTCAAGCTTGAGGATATTAAATGTCCTCATATCATTCAGCAAACAGTTGAACAGATTGAAGGTCTGCGTGATGGTCTTGTTCTTATAGGCAAAGAAGTGCTCATACCTTCGGTTTAGTGAATTTTCTTGAGCAGCTCTTACTTCAGCAGTGCCTTCAAAAAAAACAGTGAGAGTGCTCATCGTCTCTTTGGCTGAAAGACAATTTTGAACCAGGTGATAAATCTTGTATGGAAGAGAGTTACCAATAGCAGTTCTGGCACGAATGTCAAGATTAACGAGCCTCTTGTCATCTTTAGTGAATTCATGAACTGGTGTAGCCTTCTTCTCACTAGATACGCCATCCTTAGTAACAGTGAAGGTTGGAATGTAGGGACCATCTTTAAGAATGTCAGGCATATGATAATCCATAGTTTTGAGAACTATGAGAGCCTTGCTCTTCCACATGCCAAAGTTATTGGCATTGAAAGGAGGAATTTTGTTGCCGGAGGTAGAAGAAAAGGAAGAAGACATTCTTGAATGATTACAAGAACCTGCTCTGATACCAGTTGTTAGAACACAACAGGATCAATCACTCAAGAATAAGGGTATTTTCACACAGAAAAACGATATCGATCTTACACAGAGATCTTTGATTAATTATATCAGTGATGTTACATGAACCCTAGCCGTAATACTTATACTAGGGTTAACTAAGTATATTTGGAGTATCCCTACATTTCAGGGAACTCCCAACTATAAAACAGATAAGTATGGAAACAAGATAATTACTAAATTACAAGATGAATAACAAACACGCTTCAGCAGATACACTTCCACTGAAACAACGAGCAACAACGTTTTGGTCTGAAGATCCGAAGGTCTAGTGCTGGAGGATCCGAAGACACACGTAACAAACCTTATCTCTACGGCACGTTGTGAAAGGTTTTATGCAAATCTATGAACTAAAACCCTAAGTTCACACGCAACCTAGAAAGGATCTATGTTTTCTAACTTTGAACATATAATAAAATCCCTAAAGGCCAACAGAAAATTTCTAAAGAAATAAATAAGAAAAAACTAACCTTTAGTTTTAACCTTTGAAGCCAAGCAACACAAATGTCCCGCCTCTAATGGCTCACACCCAAAACCAAGCAACCAAGAAAACAAGAGAGGAGAAGGGTAGAAACCCTTAGAATTTTGTGGCTTATGAGGGGTGGATGAGGCCTTTATTTATAGCCTCCAGGTGATAAGCAATAAGGAGTATAACTGCCTTATTTAAGATCCTGATATGATAAGGCTTTTATCATATAACCGAATCTACTTATCACTGCCATAAATTATGCCAATACCCATTATGGAATGCGAAACCCTAAGCCCTTAGGCCTCAATTTCGTCCAAACCCATATGGGCAACCCTAATTTTCTATTGCTCAACTATTGAACAATTACAATTCAGCCCCCACACTTTTAATTAGTCCAATTAATCCCAAAATTAATTCCAATTAATTTCTGATCAATTATTAATTAAATATTATGATTTCTAATTAACATATTATTCTCATAATATATTCACAAATCATATTTCTCTCTCTTTCTTTAAGGTATCTTGTTCTAAGCTGGGTTTTGAGGGCAACCCAAAAGGACTGTGCTGCCATCAATCAAATATATTCCTAAATTATAGTCATGGCTTAGACACCTAATCCAATAGTCTCCCACTTGGATAAGTCTATGACTGTAATTCAATATAGCTTCTAAATTGACCAGCAAATTGTAGCTTCCAAAAGCACGCTGCCGAACTCTGACCCAGTCAGTTCTGTTCATAGATAAGTGATCATATGATCCTCTGTCCAACAAGATATTTCCGGACATGAGACATGTATTGAGATCAATCTCCGTCCGATACTCTGTTTCCCAACTTCCGATTCTTCTTATGACTTTAAGACTTCTAATTGAACACATCAATTCAGTCCCGGCTGGCCAGCGCTTTAGTCAACTTCAAAATCATCGAGAGGCCTACAGATATCTGTTTCCCATCAGGGTTAAGGAACGAATAAGCTTCGATTCATATGCTTGTGTCTTTTAGTGATCAAAATTGTGCACAACAATGCGTTTTATAACATCGAGTTACCGATGAGTTTACGCATTATCAATGCACAACCGACTTGCAAATTTCAACTCATATGTCTCCGCTTCAAGACCATAAGATATTATCGTCTCAAAATTGCTCGTGATATAATCCATGAAGCAATTCTTTGAGCGTGGGTTTATCCAATACTCAAATCTCAATTTCTAAGTACTCATGAACGTTGTAGCAATCCTGTTGCCATGTCTAACTCCTTAGACAATCTACAAACCAATTCATGACGGTCTTGATTCAATACTTAATTCCTAAAGTATGAGCGACTGTGGACCTTTTGAATAATTAAATTATTCGGGAAGTAAAACATGCAAAAGCGAAACATAAAATCTGACTGATAGCTACTCCTGCTTATTAACAAGTCTCCACGAGGTAATCTCCAAGTCGGATCCATCATAAAACTATTATCGGTTTCATATCTTCTTTTAAAGTTTTAATTCAAATTTCATATCTATCTCTACATGAACTTTTCATTCTTTCTATGTATCCAGTGTGTCTCACACTCATACACTTAATTGCAGATGATCCAATCGGACACTCGTCCAATGATATCTCAATTTGTCATTCTGTCTTTCTCTCCCGCTACTCCATTCCGGCGACGCGTACTGTGACTTCCCATGGTTCTAGAGGTCTTTAGTCTACATGACTACACCCTGAGGCTATTTCGAGGTGTCATGATGTGCCGGTGAACCACACGTGCTCCATCAGAAAGCCAACAAAAACTCTTTAACCATGAAGTCCTACAATATTACATCCTGATGTAAACAATTACCAATTTGAAAACCCTTTCAAATTGTCACTAACATTCACCCCAATCATTTCCCAATGATTTCTCACGTGTGTTCAAAATCCATTCAGTATTCTCAGCCAGGTCATATCTTGAATCCAACTTACTATGCTCTAAGCATCAAGTCATCTGGACATGTTAATGACACTTCTGATCGATCCAAGAGGCTAGTGGAATCCGATCTAATCTTATTCCAAACCCTTTTGGAATCTTATAATCCCTGTGTCATGACTTCTGGAAACCATTTCCTTTCGGAGACTCTTTGCCATGCATCTCGAATCTAATCAAGATCATGTTCTCAATGGCTAGGTCTGTACTGACGATTTCATCTATCCGATAGATGTCTATGAACTATGTGAGCATGCTGCACCTGCTTTATATCTTTCATGCCAAGTCATCACACCTTGCAATGATAGGAAACTCCTTTCATGGGGCTATGCATCTTGAATCTCATCAAGATCATATTGGCAGAGTTTTTGATCTATCTAATAGATGTTTACAACCACCTGAGTACGCTGTATCTCTTTTAAGTCTTTCATAGCGAACCATCTTTTAATTCCAAGTCATTACACTTTGTAATGATAAGAGACGTTTCCTAGAAACATTATTTAACTGACAAACAGTGATAGCATATAACAACGATACTCCCACTGGCTTTGACACGGTTATATGACTCTTTCGGACTATTCACAAAATCCAAGCTTTTTGGCACATTTTGAGAATCCGAAATCCAAAACCTTTTTGACATAGTTATGGTAATCTTTCAGGCTATTCACAAAATCCGAACTTTTGGCATATTTTGAGAATCCGAATATCCTTTCTTGCGAGATGCCCGTGGGATGATTCCCGGGACCATGTACCTTTTGTATTGGCATGCTATTTGTGAGTCCCTATTAGTGTGCTGGTAAATCACACACGCTCCACTAACGACTCATACTGTGTCACGCAGAATCCTCTCAAATTTCATCTTCTATTGAGAGTGCTTCTCTCTAAATTAATTGCTTGACTCTGAGTATCGACTCACTCAACCAGATGTTCTGAAGGTACATTTCTATCTATGCCGCTTTCTTTTTGATGATTCAATTACTCCCACTGGTTGTTAGACCATGTGTAAAATCAGTCAAATTGCCACATATATTGCTTCTCGTGCTAAGGTTCTCTTATTTGGCAGCAACCGGGCTCAGCAATGCTTCCATGTAGCCGGATAGCTTATCCATACCAACTTTAGTGTTTTACCACTAACTGGTATGTCACCCAGATCATGATACTTTATGACGGTGACTAACTCTACTGGTCAAGCGAAGAGAAAAATATGTCAGGTTTAACAGGAATCTGGTTCCTGGTTAAGGCCTAGTGATGACTAAAGGTTTTTTTTACTTGGCTAATCCCTGAACTCATTCAGGATTATTCTTACCCCCTCTGTTTCCTTAGAATATGAGTCGTTTCCAAAAGAACTCTTCTTTCGCAGGTACAGGCGGGATGGCCAATGAAACAACACAGCTGATTAGTAATAGGCATGTCATGAGGTTCAGACGAACGCAACATGACCCCGGACTTTCTATGTACAAGTGGGACGATCCCAGCTTTACATTTCAGACAGTTTCTGCATAACTTACTTAGTCTAAGATGTGGTCGCAATATGGTTTCTATGGTCTGACTGTTGAATATTAAATTCATCGAAAAAATTAATTGGAGGTGTATCTTATACATCGAGGATCGAACTATTTCGACCAATACTCCATCATCTTCCCTAAGACACATTATAACCATTAATATTCTTGAAGAGGATGAGCTGTGAAACATTTTCTCAGTCTATGTTGTCACTCAGGTTCTGTTGATCTTATACTTCCTTTGAAATCCTTGAACACTTCAAGGTTTCAATCAATCGTTTATTCTGATAAGCGAAGCCATATTTGTCATACTAATTGACAAATATCATGAAGTATAACTAATTGTGTTATGTTCGAAGATTCGAGCAATACACAGTAACTTATGTGTCTGTTGCTCAAAATCTTAATATCTTTTACATCTCTATGTAAATTTATGACTTTGTTAACTTTGTTCAAGATATGCAATCATCACCAGACTCCAAGTCAACTGATTCCAAAATCTTATCCATTGGATCTTTGGGTGATTCATTTCTTGCCACAAAGAATTTTATTAAGAACTCAATTCGTCATATGACTCTAAGTCAAATGATTCCAAAGTCCTGTTCAACTGGACCTTTGGTTGAATTGATCCTTATAAAATTTACTTTAACAATCATAGAGGACACAATTCATGAATCCAAACACTTCGGATTTATCAACATTCAAGTTATTGCCATTCATGCAATTAACACACTCATACAACATTTCAAGGATAATTTAAACAAACACGTATTAAAAGAAAATCAACATTTTATAAAAAACAAAATATCCTTGAACAATGTACTATATGAAAGACAATGTCGCTTGCATCTAATGAGCTAACGACAAAATTATAATATCTAACTAACCTCCAAAACCTGCACGAGCTTCAGATCCAATCCAAATGTGCTCCTACGAAACAAAATCCTGCATCCTACGGAGTCCATGCATACAAAGCAAATGGGAGAAACACATCTTGTATCAAGGAAATCAGGATCATGAGTTCTGAGTTTTTAAGATATTCCTGAGTTGCCAAACTATTCGGCCTTGGAGCATTTTTCCAATCTTTCTGTGACTGTGTTCCACCCTGTGGATTCCCGTTTTGTGACTGTGACAATTGCAAATTTTGGTCAACGAAAGTCAACTGCAGTCAAACGAAGCGTACGTTAAACCATATATTGAAAAGTAATTTTTCCATGATATTACGAAGTATTATTAGATATTATAATATTACGTACGCTAAATCAAAACAATTATCGATTAAACGTCGAAAATACGGACAGTAATCTACTGTAGCGTAAAAATTCGATAATCATACAATTATTATTTTGAGAATAATAATATTCATAAAACGATCTACTCGTAAATACGAACCTGTGGATATATAGAACGTCAAGAACGGAGTTCGTATGTGAAAGTTACAACAATTAAATCGCTGTGAACGGATAAATGTACACAGGGTTTGGACTCAAAATACAAAATGTGGTGCCTTAAGCATCAAATATGGAATAATAAATCATATATTATGGAACGTAATACTATCTAGTATTTAATTTCAAAGCCAAATACAATTTTCGGTAAAATGCCGAAAATCGCGAAATCGAAAGAATACTGCGCTTAAACGCGTATTTCAACGTCTAACGAGTTATAATTCAACCAAAATAAATGTTTGACAATGTTTTTATACAAAATAATTATTTAGAACTTCGTTTCGTCAAAAACTCACAATATTTCACTAAAACGTGTTACGATTTTATAAAAATCGCTTATTTTTATAAGTATATTGCTATTTTTATAAAAAAACTAACCTACCCCACCCCACCCCCTACCCCATCGGCTGAACCATGAGATCCAAACCATCTCCCCATGCAATCTAAGCTTCACTATTCACAATCCTAGGCTAGAATAAAATACTTCAAAAAAATCCAACTTTAAATCTAATAAACCTACATACTACTCATCACATGAACCAAGAGCCATTTCACCAAACTCTCTTCTCGTCTTTCTCTCTTTCTCTCGGCTCACTCCTCCACCACCCTCCCTCCAACACGCCACCACCATACACCACAACAAACACCATCATCTTGCACCATTTCAAGAGTAAAACATCTCATTCTTGGTAAGCTACTTCATCTTGTGATTTTAAACACTAATACACAAGTTTTATTCCATTTACACAAACTAATATCTATGAAAAACCTTTGGGTAATAGCATTGTCCAAGGGTCCTCCGAGCTCCAAGGCTTGAATCTTCGTTCCTACCGTTAATCCCTCGAGACCAAACTTGTTTTTAAGCAAAGCACGCTTCAAGGGTGAGTTCATACCCCTCATTTTCATCTTTTCTAAACTTCTAGGGGGAGAATACAAGTTTACATGTTAAAAATGATGATTTACACAAGTTTATATGTGTTTATATACTATAAATAATGATTTACACAAGTTTATAAAACTAGTAGTTGTGTAAAAACGTTTTTGACATGAAATATGGTTAGATCTATGTATTACGAACATTATGATGTATTATGTTTGTGTAAAAGTTACAAAACTATAAATAAATTGTGTAAAAATGCTAGATCTTTAATATAAACGTCAAAAAAACGAAAACTAGTAAAAACTACGGTTTTTGTAACCGGAAACACTATTCTCTAACAAAAATGGTTATAACCAAGTTATTACACCATTTTGTGGGAAATATCTTAAAAGATGTTATACTAAAAATAGACTATTATAGGAATAGTATGTTTTTGTGACCGGAAGTACGACTTTTCTAGTGATTTATAAAAAAAGAACATCAATTTGTCGTAATAACGACTATTTAGACTTATAGCGTCATAATAAACTTGGGAAATGATATTTTTACAAGGAATTTGCTATTTTAAACAAAAATGACTATATTCAAAATAATGTGTATGAAAAATGACCATTTGTAAATATTACCATCATTTTGACAAAATGACAAGATTTAAAATGTTGCCATCACTTATGTAAGATGACTAAAACAAATTTCTTGCCATGACATGTTGATAAACTTTAAAGCTATCTTATTAGTATATTTAATGTCTTAGATGTAAGAAATTATACTTTTCAACTCATTGACATCTTTTAGGCTTAAATACATTAACACAACGAAAACATCTATATAAATTATAATGGGTATAATTTATGTAACGAACGACAAAGATACGACAGAAATACTAAAGATAATTATATAAATATATAATTATTACATACTATAATTATCATGGACAATTTGATAATTACAAACGTAAAGGAGTTTTCAGTATATTTACATACTATAATTATCATGGACATTTTGATAATTACGAATACAAAGGAGTTTTCACTACATTTACAAGCAAGGTTTTACACTATAATTATTATGAGTATATTTTGATAATTACAAATACAAAAGGGTTTCACTTCAGTACGAACTAGGATAAAACATCACGTTGGGTGGTTATGTGAGACATTTCTTCACAGTACTGAAAGATGTACGCACTAAGTCCCGGATTATAACCTTAATCATTCATGAGCGAGATAGTTGTGTATAGATCTATACGGGACTGACAATCCCGCACCTAAGCTGCTAGCTACAGCTAGACTGGCAGGTCTTGGGTGACAAATGTCTTAACATTGCGACGCCTGAAGAACGTCGTGGCAGGCCTACATACTAGTCACAACAAGGTTATAATAACTCACATGAACGACAACGAATATCCTTAGTTTGGGGGAAAAACATCTTCAAATGGTTTTATATAAATATAAAACTACATGTTGCTCTACACAAAATATAAGTATGGTTTTTACTTATACATATGTGTTTATGGGATTAAAACCACATTTTATCAAGATACGAATATAAGTACGGTTTTACTTATACATACGAGTTTTATGGTATTAAAACTACATTCTAACAAGTGACAATATAAGTATGGTTTTACTTATACACACTGGTTTTATGGAAATTAAAACTACATTTCGTTAAGATGTGAACATAAGTACGATTTACATATACAAACAAGTTTTATGGTATTAAAACTACATTCTAACAAGTTACAAATATAAGTATGGTTTTACTTATACATACAAGTTTTATGGAAATTAAAACTACATTTTATCAAGATATAAATAAAAGTACGATTTTACCTACGTAAAGGTTTTACGGAATCAGATCTACAATTAATCTACGAATAAACATGTATTTGCATGGTTTCGTACAAGAATAAGACTATGCAATACTATTTTCAAGTATAGAAACACGTATACATTTTCGGTCTTTGGGTTTTAAGACTACGACTCACTTATATGAAAATATTGGATTTTCTGGTTTCAAACACTATCTCTTTACAAGGAAAAAGGGACTATGGATTTTCTCAATACAAAAATATTATGAACTCACCAACGTAATGTTGACACCCTTTCAAATTACTTGTATTCTCAGGGAACAATTAGTCAGGTCCGACTAACCTTTTGGAATGGGACGCGAAGACGTCTCTTTTACTTATTTCATTATCATACTGTAATTGGGTTGAAACAATTCCGTTTGAACAATGTAACTTTCCAATTATAATGTATGATGGTTGTTATCTACTTATGTTTCAATGTATGCAATGGTTGTGATGCTATGTCCCGTTCCGCCCTCAGACGATTCCGCTATCGTGGTTTGGGGGTGTGACAGATTGGTATCAGAGCATTGTTTATAGTGAACTAAGTATATCAAGATATACAACTGTAAATACAATGGGACTAAAACTCTCTAAAACTTTTCGTACAAGTATACTTTTAAAATACAATGATATTTATATAAAAGTATACACATACAAACAAAAATAGTATCACAATACAACAATTACAAGAACATTAGAGTTTAAGTTGGACATTACGTGTAGACTTAGTATAATATGTTATCAAACCATGGGGAAACGTAGCCTGATCAACTACGTTTGACTAGGGTTTGACCGACATGTAACTAAGTGTGAGCATAATGGACAACGGAGTAAAAACTCGAGAATCCTACAACACTTAGTAACCACGTCAACAATTAACATAAATACTTTTGATAGTATTAGTTATTATTAAGAGACACTAATGCCAATTCTAAGTCGACACTAATATCAATATTATCTCGATACCTCTTTATCGTCTGCTTACTTGAGTTACGACTAAGAAAATGGTTCTAATGCCGACAAGGGCGACGACGGGAGCTTCACGTTAAGGGACAATTGAGTCGCCATGAGTAGTCACGACTTGAAAACCATTAGTGAGTACTCTCGATATGACACACAAGAAGACACAAAAGTTTAACTCATAGTTGACCGATACGTGAGACTTTCCTTTTGCGCTACGATTTCAGCCTTAGGATTATTTCTATCTCGAGCTTAAGACTTAAGCTAGGATATCTCTTGATTCTAAACCTCCCTTTTTGGGAATGCTTACTCAACCACCTTTACTTCGTATATCGTAATGCACAAACCCCTTCCACTATGTCAAAAATTACTAAGTTTTAGTTCAAGGCCCTCAGAATACATGAGTGATATTCTCAAGTATACCATCATGTTATACTCTCCAAATTACTCACATGATTCTAGAACAATCATCGACCTTACGCTGTTCGTTCCCAGATCAACTTCGCACTTCATCGACACATGGAAATTCCTACAACTTTGAGTTATATTTCGACTCATATCGTTTCATACATTCGTTTGAGATCTTCTAATGTCATTGGTATTCTCATTATTATCGAGAGTTCAATCACCTTACGCCACACGTCAAACCTATAGCTTAACCGCTGACCCCATAACAGGTATAGGACTGCATTCACACCATGAAGGGTTGTGCAAACAATTTGCCAGGTCCTCTATTTTTGAAGAGAGAAAAGTTAAAAGTTACGATTCTTTATCCTCCAAAGGATTACCTTCCTAGAATCACTAAATTGAGAATGTAGTCATTCTCGATGGTCAATACTTCATCTTCCTTCAAGGTAACACCCTACCCTTGTAATTTCAAATGATTTCCTTGCCCCTAAACTCATTTTTATTCCGACCCCTTGCAAATTGCGATTGGCTTGACTTAAACAGTTGGATAAATCATCAAAATAGAAATCAAAATAGTTATATACGAGTCCCTCATCGACGACTTAGGCCTTTATTATAAGGAATTTCTTCATTCTCTTACTACCTTGTTTGGTTACAACGTAAGTATCATCATTCGCTTGGAGTTGTACTCATTTTGATAACAGTGAAGTTGCTTATCGTTCTAAACCCTTCCAACATCACCTAGATCATGTGGTTTAATCTATCATGATCTTTCACGGCCCCCGTTAGAGACAATGACTCCCTAAACATATCCTTTGAATATGGTTCTATTGTGGTGATAGTAATCGCAACAGAAATTGTGTTTCCAAAAATCCTCGATTGTTTCATAACTTGTTTGGTAGGCGACACCTGAATAGTCCTTACATTTGAGACCTATCAAAACTTTGCTGCCTATCCTTAGTACGTACCTTTAGGAACTTCATCGAAACAGTATTCTGGGAACCTCCCAAAGCACAGCAAATGCCATCTTCCTCATAATGGTGCCTGCAGAGAGATGACCTACTATGACTGCAAGCAGAAGGGACATACAGCCCGTCCCTACAGGATTCCGGCACTGGGACCCCATCAAGCATCCAACTCGACTGTCAGACGTGCTTGTTTTGGGAATGACGAAACCGAGCAATTCAAGAGAGACTGCTCAAAGGCAAAGGGGTCCAGTCAGATGCGATCAAGGAAGGAAATCACTGACATACCAGAAGACTGTGACCTTCCTGATTTGTTTCAAGAAGATATTCTAGGGATACCCCCAACATGACAGGTCGAGTTCAGAATCGACTTGATCCCGGGAGCTGCTGCCTAGCAAAATCTCCATATAGACTAGCCCCAGCAGAGATGCAGGAGATATCTAGTCAACTAAACGAACTACTAGAAAGGGAATCCATTAGACTGAGCTTCTCACCTTGGGGAGCACCGGTTTTATTTATGAAAAAGAAGGATGGATCCTTTAGAATGTGCATTGACTATAGAGAACTAAACAAGTTGACTATCAAGAACAGATACTGTAACACCCTAATTTTAGGAACGTATTTTGACGAGTTAATTATTTTTATGGAAAATAAATTATATATAATAAATAAATTTATAATAACAATCATATAGGGACTTAGCAATTAATTTATTAGTTGGGGTAGTTTATGACAACTTTGAGAACTTAATAAGTGAAATGTTTTGATTTTGGGATAAAAGAAATTAAACTTCAAAAGATGAGGGACCAATCTTGCAAACTATTGAAAGAGGATATGTTAAAGCTGAATTTCTCCTCATTTCAGCTCCATATCACGGTTTTGAGCAGGAGATGGCAACAAGATGACGATTTTATGAGTATTATGAAGATGCAAGTGTGATTTTGAAGAAGTTGTGAAGCAAAGAAGGAATTCTAGCAAAATAAGGTAAGAACTTCTCAAATTCTTGCTTGCAAACCCGTTTTTGGGTTGGTGGTGGGTTAGAATCTGATTTTCAGAAGTTGGGGAGGTCTTACCTATGATTCAAAGCTAATAATTCATGTGTTTATGTGTCATAGAGTTCATTTCCAACCTATTGATGGTATGGAAACATGATTATTTGAAGTTTGATTCTATAAACCCTAGAAATTGGGGTTTTGTTCAACCTATGAATTCAATGAAATTGATGGGTTATAATTGATGTTTTGGATGAAAGGAACCACATATAATTGTTCTTAATGATTCCAATTGGTATGTGGGAATTAGAAGGGTGGAATGGAATCAAGGAAATAAGAACTTAATTTTCGTCATCATGTGTGCAGTCATGGAAAAAAAATGCAGTACACCTTCGTTAACCGTTGGATCATCATGAAATTTGGATCGTAGCTTCCTGACACATAGTTCTTAACTCTGAACGGTGGAGATCTTCATTGGTGTAGTGTACCGAATTCTGTAGTGGTTTTAATTCGCTGCACTGTAGGTAATGTTTACCATTGAGCTATGTTTTTGTTTCTACTGTTTTGGTTCTGTTTTTGATAATTCATATAAAATCGTGTGAGTGTCCATTCTGGATGATCTCTATATCCCTAGAATGGTAGCTGAGTCTAGTTTCTTCATCCAGAAGCTCTTGGACTAACGCGGACCTTAAGTTATGTGAAAGTTGCAATCTTCACTGACTGGTCCAGGGGTGCACTGTGCAGTGACTTCTGACTTGTAAAATTCATAACGGATAGTAGGAGAATCATTTAAGGGCAAGGCTAGTGGAAAAAGTTCAGTATATTTGTCTAGTTTGTTCACACCAAATTTTAGAACCCAGGGCTTTCTGATTATCATTCTTGGTTAATATCTTTGAGGGTAGGTCATGTAACTGTTTTTGTAATTTGTGGTGACATGGTGGATTTTTCATTTGCAAATGGAAAATGAAAATGACCTGAGGTCAGGCCCTGTGACCTTATCATTGTGTCTAGTTCGAACATGATTTTTATTAAGTTTAATATCTGAGTTTTCCTTGGTCATCTGTTGCAAATCCGGTTATGGGACAAAAATCAGCGTTGCTGTCAAACCTTTCTTTTTGTGGTTTTAACCTTGGTTGTGGGTTTAGAATTGGTAA
Source organism: Cichorium intybus (assembly GCA_023525715.1). Lineage (NCBI taxonomy): Eukaryota > Viridiplantae > Streptophyta > Magnoliopsida > Asterales > Asteraceae > Cichorium > Cichorium intybus. The sequence continues at coordinate 71,714,981 of CM042014.1, read as the reverse complement.
CGAATGTCGGGACTTTTACAAACTTATTAAAGATAATTAATAACCTTAATGATATATTTATAAAGTAAAGGGAGGATATAGTGGAACACGGTACGTGTCGAGTATCGGAAAAATACATGTATACTTATATAATTATAAGTAATAAATGTAAACGTTAATTCGTTCTAAGCAGTCCCATGTGGAATGTAGGTTCGGGAAAGAAGAAGAGTTCTTAAGTATCACGTGCTTGTGTGTACGACCTACTTTTACGTATCAGGTGAGTACATGTAGTATTTTTACCTATTTTGGGATACATGGCAAGTAAGTAAGTATTTTTTTCAGATTTCATATAATATTTTTATGTGTGAAAATATTTACAAGAATGATATATTTTCTAGCTTATATGGAAAGTAAATTGCTATACTTGAAAGTATGATTTTGGCAACAGCCTAGATTATGATAAAAGCAGGTTTAAGTCTAAAGCTTGGCATTTAGCCTTTATGTGTACAAGAAATGTTTCAGTTTCCAGAAAGTATTTTTATATATGACTGGTATTATGGCTAGCAATGTTAGTAAGGGAACTATGATCCACCTACCCGGGTTAGGTAAGGAGTCTACTGGGGAAAACCCCTTCGCGAAGTAGGCTGCCTCAACACTTCTACTGTGAGGATTGATCCGTTCTTTCTAGCTGTAGAGACTTGGGGTATCACTTATAGTGATTAAAGCCCTAACTATAAAAATTCAGCAAGTTTATAAAACCAGTCAAAGAAAGTATGAAAGAAGCTAGTTTTGAAAGATATAATATGAAATGGTTTTGAAAGATAAAAAGTTATAGTATATTAATACTATAAAGTTTTGGCGAATGTTTATATTATGAAATTTTTATACAAGGTTGAAAAAGAAGTTTAAATGTTTGTGTCTAAAACTCATGTAACTCACGAGACATTTTGTCTTACGTATTCTATGTTTTGCCATGTATTCTAGGTTAAAATGATTTGCTAAAAAAGGGGATGAAGTTTAGCCGGAGTGGAGCTCGAGTTAGCTCCTAATATGGACTCAAGGTTTAATCCTTTCTTGCTTACTATGGTTAGTTTTGATATGGATTTGTACACCCACTGTATTAAGCATTTAAATTATCGGTTTTTGATAAACCGTATTTTTGTATTCCTGTATTTATACGAAAAACCATAGTATTTAAAAACAGTAGAAATGGGGTGTCACAAGTTGGTATCAGAGCCATAATTTAAGCGAATTAGGATTGGATCGTTCCACTCCTAGGCTTAGACTTGTGAAATAAGGTGTAGAGTGAGTTTATTAGTTTTATAATGTCTTAAGAAATTAAGACATTGTTTGTTAGTAGAATTGTATGACTATATTTATGAGTAAAATAAACTAACTGATACCAGTAAACAGTGAAACCGAGTGGAAGCATCGGGATCAACATGTGTAGGTGATTATGGTAATATGGGCCCGTATTATCATAATCACAGGATGCGTATTGAGCCTAGTGAAGCCACAAAGGAATACTGGAAAACTGGTAGAAGAAGTAGTAAGCTAATATTTATGGCATGTCTAGGGAATGACATATAATATATATTATACAATTAAGAACTTGTAAATACATGGTAGGAAGTATTTGAGACAATGAGTTATATCTTATTGTCAAGTTAGAATCATAATATGACTAAAAACATGTAAAATTGGTGATTAAGTTCTTGACAGCTTTGACTTTTTATAAGAGTCAAACTTAGAATGTAACTATGAAATTACTTGGACTATGTATGAGATATCTTGAAATTGAGCGTGGAATTATGAAATACTATATGTAATAAGCTAGAAACACCAAAGAATCAACATTTGTAGAGTTGGTTTGCTAGGTAGCAATGAAGGACAAAATTGACTTGTAAAAGTCTAAAATGGGACAATAGTTGGGAATTTATATTTGTAATCAAGAAGCTAGTAAATATGACTTATGAAACCTGCTTACACCACAAGATGATAACATTGATTTGGGGATACGAGTATTTGGGTTAAACATCATATAAAACACCATTTAGTCGTAAAAAGACTATAATTGCAATATTTTAGTTAAATTTGCCGTTTTAAGTCAAATGAAAGAAAGTTTAAGAAATAACCCCAAGACTTGAACAACATGATTCATTGTCATGTTATTATACTATACTAAAAGGAAATTGAAGGTTTGGGTCAAGAAAAGTTATGTAATAATAAGAATGAAAATAAGAAAGTATTCTGACAGAACTTTTATGTCAACTTAAACTGTAAAACTGTACAAATCTACAGGTCCAAAAATTTTGTGGCATACATGAAAAGAAAGCTACAGATGTCTAGTTTCTAAATCAAAAAGCGGTGATTCGTTTCGATTCTCCTTGAATGAGTTATGTTGTTTTTCGTACATGGTATTCTGTTTCGGTAAATTCTGTCCCACTTGGGAATATGAATGTATATGTTAATATAATGCTCAAAGAATTGAAAGAAAACCGTTATTGGTATATAGGGATGTATTATGAGTAATTAGAAGTGTTAAAAAACAGAATAGAAGTCTAAATAACTTAATGAAATAAGTTTAGAAATGTTATAATACGTATGAAAACTTGTATTGGTTTATGATTTTACCTTGAATATAAAATGTTATGGTTATGTAATTAATAAAAGAAAGAAGATTTTATGGGGATTAAGAGTATGTAAAAGAGTTTGTGAATATCACAAACATAATGTGATATTAATTTATTAGAAAAGTTGAGTTTTGGTTAAGTCTAAAAATGACTTAATCGGAAATGATTAAACTAAACAGTTACCGTTTTAGCAAATACGAACCCGTATGGGTATGGAATGAATTTATATCAACATTTATATGTTGTTGGGTGGTTTTGGTAACAAATTATGTAAAAAGTGTAATGTTTAAAAATAATTTTTATTTTATTAATTTTAACGGCAAAATTGTTAAAAGTAGAATATAAGAGCGAAACGGAATAGGTTTTGACATTTAAGCATTAATATTGCTTAATAAACATGTTAAGATAAGAAAATTACTAAAATTACATGTTAAAACCCAAGAAATCACATTTAGGCAAAGTAGGATGCCTAAATAAGAAAACGGACAAAAAAAAGTCGAAACGAAAAATGGTGTAAAAGGTTCCATGAAGCTTTATACATGTTCTAAACACTATTAGTATATAGTTGGGTTATATAACACTGACTTAAACAAACGTTTACATGAATTTTGGATTAAATTGTCAAAATGGGACAAAAGGGCAAAAATGTCCAAAATTACTATTATGCTTTAAGAGTCACACTTAAACCTTGGAATGGAATTAGATAATGCTAGAAAGAGTTTATATATGATTTATCACATATAATGTTTTTAGTTGTGTAATTAGTTCTAACATCTTAATAAAATGGGAATGATACGCAGGGTACCTAAGAATATGAGAAGTGTACTCATAAGAGTGCTGTAAGAAAGTTGAAGAATGAAAAAGACATGATTAAATTAGTAAGTATAATGAATAAATGAGACCGAAATCGTATAAATAATAAATGAGGACAAAAAGAAACATTTAGGCTGTTAATATGTGAATTGTAAAAGTATTATAAGAAAAAGTGACATAATACATGTAATTCATGGGAAATAAGTGAAATCACTTCATAGTATGGTAATGGGTAAGAAGTATAAGAAATTGAAATTTCATAAACTATGAATTAAGAACGAAAGTAACAATTGAGTCATTAATAAAAGTTAAGACGTGAAAGTAGTATATGCTTAATAAGTATGATGAGATAAAACAAGTAATTGTTGAGTTAAAAATGCAAGTCTTTATTGAAACGTTATTATGATGCAGTTGGGGTAATAAGAAAGGTAAAAGTTATCTTTGGTATTAGCCATAACAAGTAAAGAGTAATGAATGGTAAAAGATAAAACTTAAGAAGTAATTTAATCTTGTTTGAGTAGTAAATGATAGTTAAAATATGTTAGCTAAACTTCTTCTCAGTAAATAAGAAAGAATATGGGGAAACAATAGCTAAATAGTATCTAAAAGTGGATATGAGAAGTTGGTTGGTAAAAGTTGATCAAAGAAAGTAGAGACCACATCTACGTCAGCGGAACATGTCGGGGTTTTGACATGGGAGGATTTTGTGACACGGTTCCAGAGGTAGTATGTGCCTCAAGTAGAGATGGAGCGGAGTTCCCACGAGTTTTTGACTTTGGAGCAGACGACAGAGAGCTTGTCTAGGATGACACGGAAATTCACAGAGATGATGCAAGTGATGGAGCGGTCATGTGCTGCAAGAGTGGTTAGGGCAGGGACAGAGAGGGTATGTGGTTGAGCTTTACAGCTCACGATCGAGGAGGTGCCGGTGACAGTTAGAGTGGCTAGCAGATGATGAGCAGTATACGATGGTTGATGTAAATGACTTTACATCGTCAAAACAGGCGTGATGGGATGGTGTTTGGCTTCGATGTGAGTTGTTGGGTTGGTAAGCTAGGTTTACTTTTCATTCTCCAAAGAAGTCGAAGAAGTGGGAGGTGGTAGTAAAGTGTGCTTACTTAAGAGGTGTCTATGCTTCGAGGCAAGTGTTATGTTCAATCAAAGTGGGGGAGCCGATCAAGTCGACGAGTGCGACTACGAGAAATGATATTAAGCTTTTGGCGCAGCTGAAATTGCTATAATGAAGACACGCAATGTGATTGAAAGTAAAAGAGCATGGAGCATTGTTGCAGGAGTAGGTGGCATGTCGCTAAAAGGATCAGGTAGGATCGGGTTTGAACCCAAGTGGGGGAGAATAGTTCATTTGAAGGGGGTGGAACCTTATCGGTTGGGGTGAGAAGGAATCAGTTCAAATCTAATAATTGTTGAGGGATTGCGGCGTATAGACCAAGAGGTGTTAGAGCGGAATTTCGGGGACGAAATTCTTGTAAGTGGGGGAGAGTTGTAACACCCTAATTTTAGGAACGTATTTTGACGAGTTAATTATTTTTATGGAAAATAAATTATATATAATAAATAAATTTATAATAACAATCATATAGGGACTTAGCAATTAATTTATTAGTTGGGGTAGTTTATGACAACTTTGAGAACTTAATAAGTGAAGTGTTTTGATTTTGGGATAAAAGAAATTAAACTTCAAAAGATGAGGGACCAATCTTGCAAACTATTGAAAGAGGATATGTTAAAGCTGAATTTCTCCTCATTTCAGCTCCATATCACGGTTTTGAGCAGGAGATGGCAAAAAGATGACGATTTTATGAGTATTATGAAGATGCAAGTGTGATTTTGAAGAAGTTGTGAAGCAAAGAAGGAATTCTAGCAAAATAAGGTAAGAACTTCTCAAATTCTTGCTTGCAAACCCGTTTTTGGGTTGGTGGTGGGTTAGAATCTGATTTTCAGAAGTTGGGGAGGTCTTACCTATGATTCAAAGCTAATAATTCATGTGTTTATGTGTCATAGAGTTCATTTCCAACCTATTGATGGTATGGAAACATGATTATTTGAAGTTTGATTCTATAAACCCTAGAAATTGGGGTTTTGTTCAACCTATGAATTCAATGAAATTGATGGGTTATAATTGATGTTTTGGATGAAAGGAACCACATATAATTGTTCTTAATGATTCCAATTGGTATGTGGGAATTAGAAGGGTGGAATGGAATCAAGGAAATAAGAACTTAATTTTCGTCATCATGTGTGCAGTCATGGAAAAAAAATGCAGTACACCTTCGTTAACCGTTGGATCATCATGAAATTTGGATCGTAGCTTCCTGACACATAGTTCTTAAATCTGAACGGTGGAGATCTTCATTGGTGTATTTTACCGAATTCTGCAGTGGTTTTAATTCGCTGAACTGTAGGTAATGTTTACCATTGAGCTATGTTTTTGTTTCTACTGTTTTGGTTCTGTTTTTGATAATTCATATAAAATCGTGTGAGTGTCCATTCTGGATGATCTCTATATCCCTAGAATGGTATCTGAGTCTAGTTTCTTCATCCAGAAGCTCTTGGACTAACGCGGATCTTAAGTTATGTGAAAGTTGCAATCTTCACTGACTGGTCCAGGGGTGCACTGTGCAGTGACTTCTGATTTGTAAAATTCATAACTGATAGTAGGAGAATCATTTAAGGGCAAGGCCAGTGGGAAACGTTCAGTATATGTGTCTAGTTAGTTCACACCAAATTTCAGAACCCAGGGCTTTCTGATTTTCATTCTTGGTTAATATCTTTGAGGGTAGGTCATGTAACTGTTTTTGTAATTTGTGGTGACATGGTGGATTTTTCATTTGCAAATGGAAAATGAAAATGACCTGAGGTCAGGCCCTGTGACCTTATCATTGGGTCTAGTTCCAACATGATTTTTATTAAGTTTAATATCTGATTTTTCCTTGGTCATCTGTTGCAAATCCGGTTATGGGACAAAAATCAGCGTTGCTGTCAAACCTTTCTTTTTGTGGTTTTAACCTTGGTTGTGGGTTTAGAATTGGTAACGAATGTCGGGACCTTTACAAACTTATTAAAGATAATTAATAACCTTAATGATAATATTATAAAGTAAAGGGAGGATATAGTGGAGCACGGTACGTGTCGAGTATCGAAAAAATACATGTATACTTATATAATTATAAGTAATAAATGTAAACGTTAATTCGTTCTAAGCAGTCCCATGTGGAATGTAGGTTCGGGAAAGAAGAAGAGTTCTTGAGTATCACGTGCTTGTGTGTACGACCTACTTTTACGTATCAGGTGAGTACATGTAGTATTTTTACCTATTTTGGGATACATGGCAACTAAGTAAGTATTTTTTTCAGATTTCATATAATATTTTTATGTGTGAAAATATTTGCAAGAATGATATATTTTCTAGCTTATATGAAAAGTAAATTGCTATACTTGAAAGTATGATTTTGGCAACAGCCTAGATTATGATAAAAGCAGGTTTAAGTCTAAAGCTTGGCATTTAGCCTTTATGTGTACAAGAAATGCTTCAGTTTCCAGAAAGTATTTTTATATATGACTGGTATTATGGCTAGCAATGTTAGTAAGGGAACTATGTTCCACCTACCCGGGTTAGGTAAGGAGTCTACTGGGAAAACCCCTTCGCGAAGTAGGCTGCCTCAGCACTTCTACTGTGAGGATTGATCCGTTCTTTCTAGCTGTAGAGACTTGGGGTATCACTTATAGTGATTAAAGCCCTAAGTATAAAAATCCAGCAAGTTTATAAAACCAGTCAAAGAAAGTATGAAAGAAGCTAGTTTTGAAAGATATAATATGAAATGGTTTTGAAAGATAAAAAGTTATAGTATATTAATACTATAAAGTTTTGGCGAATGTTTATATTATGAAATTTTTATACAAGGTTGAAAAAGAAGTTTAAATGTTTGTGTCTAAAACTCATGTAACTCACGAGACATTTTGTCTTACGTATTCTATGTTTTGCCATGTATTACAGGTTAAAATGATTTGCTAAAAAAGGGATGAAGTTTAGCCGGAGTGGAGCTCGAGTTAGCTCCTAATATGGACTCAAGGTTTTATCCTTTCTTGCTTACTATGGTTAGTTTTGATATGGATTTGTACACCCACTGTATTAAGCATTTAAATTATCGGTTTTTAATAAACCGTATTTTTGTATTCCTGCATTTATACGAAAAACCATAGTATTTAAAAACAGTAGAAATGGGGTGTCACAAATACCCACTTCCCAAAATCGATGACCTGTTCGACCAGTTACAAGGATTCAATTACTTTTCAAAGATCGATTTGAAAGTTGGGTACCATCAACTTAGAGTTCAGGAGGAGGACGTTCCAAGGACATCATTTAGGACTCAGTATGGCCACTGTGTAATTGGTCATGATAACTATTGAGTTGACCAATGCCCCGGCGGTGTTTCATGGACTGAATCCAGACACCAAAGTTCGGTAGCTTCAGGGAGTTAGTTCTGGAAAAGACTCGCAAGACAAAGTATACTGATGGCCAAACATGAAAGTAGAGATTGTTACTTATATGGGCAAGTGTTTGACTTGTGCCATGGTTAAGGTAGAATACCAAAAGCCCTCTGGTTTGCTGCAACAACCAGAGATACCCGAGTGGAAGTGGGAGCGGATAACTATGGACTTCATAACCAAATTACCAAAGACAACTGGTGGGTTAGACACCATATGGGTAATCGTCGATAGGTTAACTAAATCCGCTCACTTCCTGCCAATCAAGGAGACCGACAAGATGGAGAAACTTACAAGGACATACATCAAAGAAATAGTACGATTGCATGGTGCACCAATTTCTATTATCTCAGATAGAGATAGTCGATTCACTTCACGGTTTTGGCAATCATTGCAAAAAGCCTTGGGAACCAGACTCGACATGAGTACAGCGTACCATCCGCAGACAGATGTGCAAAGTGAAAGAATTATTCAAACGCTGGAAGACATGTTGAGAGCTTGTGTGATAGACTTTGGTAAAGCGTGAGACACCCACTTACCGCTCATTGAATTTTCATACAACAATAGCTATCACACTAGCATTAAGGTTGCTCCATTTGAAGCTTTATACGGACGCAAGTACAGATCCCCTCTGTGCTGGGCTGAGGTGGGTGATACTCAGTTAGCCAGAGGCCAAGTAATAACAGCACTCTCACCGGCCCGGAAATCATACGAGAGACGACGGAGAAAATCGTTCAGATCCGTGAACGATTAAAAGCATCTCGTGACCGACAAAAGAGCTATGCAGATAAACGACGCAAACCTTTGGAATTCCAGGTTGGCGATCGAGTGTTGCTGAAGGTCTCACCATGGAAAGGAATGATACGCTTTGGGAAGTGTGGGAAACTGAACCCCCGATACATAGGACCATTTGAGATCCTTGCCAGGATCGGTCCAGTAGCCTACAAACTCCAACTACCACCAGAGCTCAGCAATGTCCATCCCACCTTTCACGTGTCCAACTTAAAAAAGTGTCTATCCGACGAGACTCTAGTCATTCCACTCGATGAGATTGAAGTGAACAAGAATCTCCATTTCATTGAAGAACCCGTAGAAAGCATGGACATAGAGATCAAGAGAACGAAACAAAGCCGCATACCTATAGTGAAGGTCCGCTGGAGCGCCAAGCGTGGACCAGAATTTACTTGGGAGCGTGAAGACCAAATGAAACAAAAGTATCCACATCTCTTCCTAAACCCTTGAGGATCTACTCAAGTGCTAAATTTCGGGAGGAAATTCTTTCTAACGGGTAGATGATGTGACAATTGTTTTGGTCAACGAAAGTCAACTGTAGTCAAACAAAGTGTACGTTAAACCATATATTGAAAAGTAATTTTTCCATGATATTACGAAGTGTTATTAGATGTTATAATATTACGTACGCTAAATCAAAACAATTATCGATTAAACGTCGAAAATACGGACAGTAATCTACTGTAGCGTAAAAATTCGATAATCGTACAATTATTACTTTGAGAATAATAATACACATAAAATGATCTACTTGTTAATACGAACCTGTGGATATATAGAACGTCGAGAACGAAGTTCGTATGTGAAAGTTACAACAATTAAATCGCTGTGAACGGATAAATGTACACAGGGTTTGGACTCAAAATACAAAATGTGGTGCCTTAAGCATCATGGAATAACAAATCATATATTATGGAACGTAATACTATCTAGTATTTAATTTCAAAGCCAAATACAATTTTCGGTAAAATGCCGAAAATCGCGAAATCGGAAGAATACTGCGCTTAAACGCGTATTTCAACGTCTAACGAGTTATCATTCAATCAACATAAATGTTTGACAATGTTTTTATACAAAATAATTATTTACAACTTCGTTTCGTTAAAAACTCACAAAATTCCACTAAAACGTGTTACGATTTTATAAAAATCGCCTATTTTTATAAGTATATTGCTATTTTTATAAAAAACTAACCTACCCCACCCCACCCCCTACCCCATCGGCTGAACCATGAGATCCAAACCATCTCCCCATGCAATCTAAGCTTCACTATTCACAATCCTAGGCTAGAATAAAATACTTCAAAAAAATCCAACTTTAAATCTAATAAACCAACATACTACTCATCACATGAACCAAGAGCCATTTCACCAAACTCTCTTCTCGTCTTTCTCTCTTTCTCTCGGCTCACTCCTCTACCACCCTCCCTCCAACCCGCCACCACCATACACCACCACAAACACCATCATCTTGCACCATTTCAAGAGTAAAACATCCCATTCTTGGTAAGCTACTTCATCTTGTGATTTTAAACACTAATACACAAGTTTTATTCCATTTACACACACTAACATCTATGAAAAACCTTTGGGTAATAGCATTGTCCAAGGGTACTCCGAGCTCCAAGGCTTGAATCTTCGTTCCTACCGTTAATCCCTCGAGACCAAACTTGTTTTTAAGCAAAGCACGCTTCAAGGGTGAGTTCATATCCCTCATTTTCATATTTTCTAAACTTTTAGGGGGAGAATACAAGTTTACATGTTAAAAATGATGATTTACACAAGTTTATATGTGTTTATATACTATAAATAATGATTTACACAAGTTTATAAAACTAGTAGTTGTGTAAAAACGTTTTTGACATGAAATATGGTTAGATCTATGTATTACGAACATTATGATGTATTATGCTTGTGTAAAAGTTACAAAACTATAAATAAATTGTGTAGAAATGCTAGATCTTTAATATAAACGTCATAAAAACGAAAACTAGTAAAAACTACGTTTTTGTAACCGGAAACACTACTCTCTAACAAAAATGGTTATAATCAAGTTATTACACCATTTTTGTGGGAAATATCTTAAAAGATGTTATTCTAAAAATAGACTATTATAGGAATAATATGTTTTTTGACCGAAAATACGACTTTTCTAGTGATTTATAAAAAAAGAACATCAATTTGTCGTAATAACGACTATGGAAATTAAAAATACATTTCATTAAGATGTGAACATAAACATAAGTTCGATTTACATATACAAACAAGTTTTATGGTATTAAAACTACATTCTAACAAGTTACAAATATAAGTATGGTTTTACTTATACATACAAGTTTTATGGAAATTAAAACTACATTTTATCAAGATATAAATAAAAGTACGATTTTACCTACGTAAAGGTTTTACGGAATCAGATCTACAATTAATCTACGAATAAACATGTATTTGCATGGTTTTGTACAAGAATAAGACTATGCAATACTATTTTCAAGTATAGAAACACGTATACATTTTCGGTCTTTGGGTTTTAAGACTACGACTCACTTATATGAAAATATTGGATTTTCTGGTTTCAAACACTATCTCTTTACAAGGAAAAAGGGACTATGGATTTTCTCAATACAAAAATCTTATGAACTCACCAACGTAATGTTGACACCCTTTCAAATTACTTGTATTCTCTGGGAACAATTAGTCAGGTCCGACTAACCTTTTGGAATGGGACGCGAAGACGTCTCTTTTACTTATTTCATTATCATACTGTAATTGGGTTGAAACAATACCGTTTGAACAATGTAACTTTCCAATTATAATGTATGACGGTTGTTATCTACTTATGTTTCAATGTATGCAATGGTTGTGATGCTATGTCCCGTTCCGCCCTCAGACGATTCCGCCATCGTGGTTTGGGGGTGTGACAGTGACATCGAAGAACCGGTCTAGACGATCTGGATCATTTCTTGATGTGCCTTATTACTAGACTCAATCCCGAAGTAGTTGAATCAATGGAACTATTGTAACATCCTGAAATTGGGGCAAAAAGTTAAGGCTTTAAAGATAAGATAAAGATAAATAACCATAATAATTAATAAAAAGAATAAAATGAGAAGTTATAATCTAGGAAGGATATGCGATCTAGGGTAAATAATTTAATGAATAAAAATAATAAATTTAATAATTATAATAGTTATCTAATAGTAAATTTAATTAAAATGTGAAGTGTGAAGAAGTAACTAGTCTAAAATGACTTAATAAGGGTATAAATGGAAATTCACCATATGGAGTTCTAGAAGAGGGACTTAGTTTGTAATAAATATTTTAGAAATGATGGGGAAGGACTTCTAGTGCAAATATGGCATAATCTAAGTTGTGGAGGGACTAGTTTGCAAAAACTGAAAAGGTGAGAGTTTAAGTTGGGAAAACCCCCATTTCTCTTAGAGATCACGATTTTGAGAGGGAGAAAGCGAGAAGAGGCGATTTGCAGGAGATTCAAGTGGAGAAGCTTGATCCTAGCAAGATCTAAGTGGTTTACATCCATCAATTGAAGATTTGAGGTAAGAAATCTAATCTCCATGTTGGAAACTCACCATTTTGGGTAGATTAAGTTCAAATTCGGGTTTCATAGTTGGGGGAGATGAATTCTATGATCCCAAAGGTGTAGTTTATGTATTCCAATGATTATCTCTTTATAATTTGATGGTTTCATGCTTGGAGAATCATTTAGAATTCTTGTTGATTCACATGAACCCTAATTTTTGTGGAAAAACCCATCAATGGGTGAAACCTTGATGATTGGATCAACTTGTATCCTAAATGTGTTCTATGAAGAGCTTAAGTAAGTTCCTAGTGATTTCAATCCAATGGAAGAAGGAACCTCTTGAATCATTGATCAATTTTTTGATTGGAGTTGTATATTCCTTGATTCAAGCTTACGAAGTAAATTGGGATTAGAACATGGATTTGATTCAATGATGATGTTATTGGATGATTTGTTTGGGCCAAAAGTGTAATTGAAGTAGAAATAACGTCCTTTGATATCTAGAAGTTTGGGGTTGTACTAAACCTTGATTTGGACAAACATGAAGGAGAAAAGGACCAAAAATCGTAAGTTACAATGCTCGGAACATGGCCCGGGTTGGGGGAAACACGGCCCGTGTCAGGATGCCTAAAAACCCTCTGTTTACAGAACATGGCCCGTGTCAGCATGGTCAGCCCTGAAATGTTGAGTTTTGAGCTTTAAGTGTTGGGCTGTCGGTTCTAATGTTCAAGTAAACTCCTAGGACATGTTTAACTAATATTTTACATCTATTTAATGAAGTTAAATAGTCTTAGAGTTATTAGTAATGATTGAATGTTATATCTTGTAGGAGAAGAGTAACTAAGATTGAAGCAAAGGAGTAACATCTTCTTGGAACTTAAGGAAGGTGAGTTACCGGGAGTACACATCCCCCTTTTAACTTGATGTTTTATTACAACTATCATGCATACTTCTATGTGTTAAATTTTGCATAAACCTTATGTGTGCATGACATCAAAATGAGCCTTTTTCAATGTAGTTCTTATAAATTGTACAAAGAGGTTTTGAGAGACATTTGGACATCCTATTTGTGCATTGCATTACATGTAGGATGGGGATTGACCGTGAGATGCCTTGATGACGAGTTTGACCCTTCTCAATCAAAGAGGGTGAGGAGTAGATGAACCCAACACTAGGGATTTGCATGAGGGAGTTGCTACCCCTCACGAGGCTAGTGTAATGGCCACTAGTCTTAGTTTCAATCCATACGGGGATCAAGTATTATGCTCCGTGCGTTTGCTTGTGAACTTAGGTGGGTGCCATTGAGGTGAGATGGACTTTCAAGAGGTGGACATGGGTTGGGATAGTTGCATTGCACTTGCATATTCATGACTATCTATTTTTGGGAAAACTTTATGATGTTTTATTATAAATTTAAACGTGTAAAGAAAACTATTTTTGGAGGTTATCCCGAGTGTTAAAGTTATCCTTCCACTCACAATGAGATAGCCTTAGGTAACTCACTAGGCATTTCCATTGCCTAACTGTTTTGATGTGTACTCAGGTTATGAATAAAAGCTAGTGGCGTGACGAGGACTTTTAGAAGACCATGGTTTGTGTGGCCATTTGAACCATGTTTTGTACTGAAATTATGATACCACCTCGCTACATGTTTTAAACCACTTTTTAGTTGTTTTGGGACCAATTTTCCGCAATGATGAGACTATTTCTGAATTAAAGATATTTTATGGTAAATGATGTTTTAAATTATAAATTCCTAGCGAGGGGTGTTACAATTTGGTATCAGAGCATCGGTTTAAGTGAACTAGGTATTAGGATTAGTACTTAGAATTAAACTTAATGTGCTCACGAGTGAGGGTTATGTATTAGCTAATTAATAGTATATTATAAGATTAATGTTGATCTTTCTCAGAATGGTGAACACTCGTAGCATGGTAGATGGTCAAGGGGGTGGGGCCGGTGATGAGGCTCAATCTCAACCCATTTCCCTTGCAAGCATTGAGAAAATGATGCTTGACTTATTGGCAAAACAAGAAGAAAAGACGGTTGGTAAGATGAAAGAGCTAATTGAAGATCAAGAAGTACGTTTGAGAGAATAAGTGAAGAATTTGTTTGGGGATAACACCGCTTCGGGCAGGAATGAGACAAGTAGCTCGTATGATAGTATGCAACATGGGCCTCCTAGCATCAATGTGTCTCAAGACATGGTTGCACTAAAGAAGAAGTGTAGCTTCAAGGACTTTAACTCTTGCAAGCCACAAACTTACAATGGGACGTTGGATCCAGTTGTACTTCATAATTGGGTGATTGAGATTGAAATGGATTTTTATGCATGCCAATGTGGTGACGATCAACGTGTGAACTTTGCGATCACTACTCTCAAGGAAACGACTCTTGAGTGGTGGTTGGAGACTAAGGAGATGATGGAGATGCATGTGCTGGAGAGCCTAACTTGGGATGTATTCTTGGAGAAGATGAAGGAGAGGTTTTGTACTAAAGAAGAGATCCGTGATCTTGAAAGGAAATTCCTTAACTTGAAGAAAGACAAGATGACCATCATGGAGTTCAATGCCAAATTCCGAAAACTTTTGAGCTTTGCTAGAAGATTGGCTCCGGACGAGACCACTAAAGTGGATCAATACGTGGGAGGTTTACCTTGGAACTACCGACTCAACTTTGAGGCTACTACTCTTGAAGTTGCTATGAGGAAGGCGAGGAAGATTGAGAAAACATTGGAAGAACGAGACAAAGAAAGACATCAATTCGCGAACAAGAGGAAGGAAGGCCACGATTCGCATGGAAACGATGCTACCGATCAAAAGAAACCGAAATATGATGGAAAGGGAAAGAGTGGTGAAGCCATTTCCAAAACTAAGGAAGATGGTACGTGTTTTAAGTGTGGTGAGAAAGGACATTTCTCAAACGCGTGTCGTAAGTGTTTCAAGTGCTACCAGTGTGGGGATTTCGGGCACAAGGCGAACGAGTGCACCACAAAGAGGAAGGAGACTAGTGGAGGTGGGAGGAGTGAAGCACCCCGGACTAGAGGAAGGACTTTCCTAATGATCAAAGAGGAAGCTAGAGAAAATGCGCGTGTTGCGTCAGGTATATATTTCTTGTGAACACTTTACACGCTTTCATGATTTGACTCGAGGGCTACTTATTCTCATGCGTCACTTGACATGCAAACAGATTTAATTTACATTTACGCAAGATAGTGTAAGAAGTGGTAATCGATGTCTTGATTAGTTCAAGTAAGGTTGTCGGTATGAAATGCCACGAGTAAAAGTAGCATATAATGGGAGTGAGTTTTGGGCTAATCTTATTCCTTTAGAGATTGGTGAATTTGATTTAGTTCTAGGGAGGGGTTGGCTAGCACAGTACGATGCCGAGATTCCGAGGATGGAATCTTCTTAAGGGGAAGGTAATTGTAACATCCTAAAATTGGGGCAAAAAGTTAAGGCTTTAAAGATAAGATAAAGATAAATAACCATAATAATTAATAAAAAGAATAAAATGAGAAGTTATAATCTAGGAAGGATATGCGATCTAGGGTAAATAATTTAATGAATAAAAATAATAAATTTAATAATTATAATAGTTATCTAATAGTAAATTTAATTAAAATGTGAAGTGTGAAGAAGTAAATAGTCTAAAATGACTTAATAAGGGTATAAATGGAAATTCACCATATGGAGTTCTAGAAGAGGGACTTAGTTTGTAATAAATATTTTAGAAATGATGGGGAAGGACTTCTAGTGCAAATATGGCATAATCTAAGTTGTGGAGGGACTAGTTTGAAAAAACTGAAAACGTGGGAGTTTAAGTTGGGAAAACCCTCATTTCTCTTAGAGATCACGATTTTGAGAGGGAGAAAGGGAGAAGATGCGATTTGCAGGAGATTCAAGTGGAGAAGCTTGATCCTAGCAAGATCTAAGTGGTTTACATCCATCAATTGAAGATTTGAGGTAAGAAATCTAATCTCCATGTTGGAAACTCACCATTTTGGGTAGATTAAGTACAAATTCGGGTTTCATAGTTGGGGGAGATGAATTCTATGATCCCAATGGTGTAGTTTATGTATTCCAATGATTATCTCTTTATAATTTGATGGTTTCATGCTTGGAGAATCATTTAGAATGCTTGTTGATTCACATGAGCCCTAATTTTTGGGGAAAAACCCATCAATGGGTGAAACCTTGATGATTGGATCAACTTGTATCCTAAATCTGTTCTATGAAGAGCTTAAGTAAGTTCCTAGTGATTTCAATCCAATGGAAGAAGGAACCTCTTGAATCATTGATCAATTTTTTTATTGGAATTGGATATTCCTTGATTCAAGCTTATGAAGTAAATTGGGATTAGAACATGGATTTGATTCAATGAAGATGTTATTGGATGATTTGTTTGGGCCAAATGATGTGTAATTGAAGTAGAAATAATGTCCTTTGATATCTAGAAGTTTGGGGTTTTACTAGACGTTGATTTAGACAAAAATGAAGGAGAAAAGGACCAAAAATCGGAAGTTACAATGCTCGGAACACCGCCCAGGTTGGGGGAAACACGGCCCGTGTCAGGATGCCTAAAAACCCTCTGTTTACAGAACACGACCCGTGTTGTGTAGAACACGGCCCGTGTCAGCATGGTCAGCCCTGAAATGTTGAGTTTTGAGCTTTAAGTGTTGGGCTGTTGGTTCTAATGTTCAAGTAAACTCCTGGGAAATGTTTAGCTAATATTTTACATCTATTTAGTGAAGTTAAATAGTCTTAGAGTTATTAGTAATGATTGAATGTTATATCTTGTAGGAGAAGAGTAACTAAGATTGAAGCAAAGGAGTAACGTCTTCTTGGAACTTAAGGAAGGGGAGTTACCGGGAGTACACATCCCCCCTTTTAACTTGATGTTTTATTACAACTATCATGCATACTTCTATGTGTTAAATGTTGCATAAGCCTTATGTGTGCATGACATCAAAATGAGTCTTTTTCAATATAGTTCTTATAAATTGTACAAAGAGGTTTTGAGAGACATTTGGACATCCTATTTGTGCATTGCATTACATGTAGGATGGGGATTGACCGTGAGATGCCTTGATCACGAGTTTGACCCTTCTCAAACAAATAGGGTGAGGAGTTTTTATGAGTTTGACCCTTCTCAATCAAAGAGGGTGAGGAGTAGATGATCCCAACACTAGGGATTTGCATGAGGGAGTTGTTACCCCTGGTGAGGCTAGTGTAATGGCCACTAGTCTTAGTTTCAATCCATACGGGGATCAAGTATTATGCTCCGTGCGTTTGCTTGTGAACTTAGGTGGGTGCCATTGAGGTGAGATGGACTTTCAAGAGGTGGACATGGGTTGGGATAGTTCCATTACACTTGCATACTCATGACTATCTATTTTTGTTTAAACATTATAATGTTTTATTATAAATTTAAACGTGTAAAGAAAACTATTTTTGGAGGTTATCCCGAGTGTTAAGGTTATCCTTCCACTCACAATGAGATAGCCTCGGGTAACTCACTATGCATTTCCATTGCCTAACTGTTTTGATGTGTACTCAGGCTATGAATAAGAGCTAGTGGCGTGACGAGGACTTTTAGAAGACCACGGTTTGTGTGGCCATTTGAACTATGTTTTGTACTGAAATTATGATACCACCTCGCTACATGTTTTAAACCACTTTTTAGTTGTTTTGGGACCAATTTTCCGCAATGATGAGACTATTTCTGAATTAAAGATATTTTATGATAAATGATGTTTTAAATTATAAATTCCTAGCGAGGGGTGTCACAATTTGGTATCAAAGAATCGGTTTAAGTGAACTAGGTATTAGGATTAGTACTTAGACTTAAACTTAAGGTGCTCACGAGTGAGGGTTATGTATTAGCTAATTAATAGTATATTATAAGATTAATGTTCATCTTTCTCAGAATGATGAACACTCGTAGCATGGTAGATGGTCAATGGGGTGGGGCCGGTGATGAGGCTCAATCTCAACCCATTTCCCTTGCAAGGATTGAGAAAATGATGCTTGACTTATTGGCAAAACAAGAAGAAAAGATGGTTGGTAAGATGAAAGAGCTAATTGAAGATCAAGAAGTACGTTTGAGAGAAGAAGTGAAGAATTTGTTTGGGGATAACACCGCTTCGGGCGGGCATGAGACAAGTAGCTCGTATGATAGTATGCAACATGGGCCTCCTAGCATCAATGTGTCTCAAGACATGGTTGCACCAAAGAAGAAGTGTAGCTTCAAGGACTTTAACTCTTGCAAGTCACAAACTTACAATGCGACGTTGGATCCTGTTGTACTTCATAATTGGGTGATTGAGATTGGAATGGCTTTTTATGCATGCCAATGTGGTGACGATCAACGTGTGAACTTTGCGATCACTACTATCAAGGAAACGGCTCTTGAGTGGTGGTTGGAGACTAAGGAGATGATGGAGATGCATGTGCTGGAGAGCCTAACTTGGGATGTATTCTTGGAGAAGATGAAGGAGAGGTTTTGTACTAAAGAAGAGATCCGTGATTTTGAAAAGAAATTCCTTGACTTGAAGAAAGACAAGATGACCATCATGGAGTACAATGCCAAATTCCGAAAACTTTTGAGCTTTGCTAGAAGATTGGCTCCGGACGAGACCACTAAAGTGGATCAATACGTGGGAGGTTTACCTTGGAACTACCGACTCAACTTTGAGGCTACTACTCTCGAAGTTGCTATGAGGAAGGCGAGGAAGATTGAGAAAAACATTGGAAGAACGAGACAAAGAAAGACATCAATTCGCGAACAAGAGGAAGGAAGGCCACGATTCACATGGAAACGATGCTACCGATCAAAAGAAACCGAAATATGATGGAAAGGGAAAGAGTGGTAAAGCCATATCCAAAGCTAAGGAAGATGGTACGTGTTTCAAGTGTGGTGAGAAAGGACATTTCTCAAACGCGTGTCCTGAGGGTTTCAAGTGCTACCAGTGTGGGGATTTCGGGCACAAGGTGAACGAGTGAACCACAAAGAGGAAGGAGACTAGTGGAGGTGGGTGGAGTGAAGCACCCCGGACTAGAGGGAGGACTTTCCTAATGATCGAAGAGGAAGCTAGAGAAAATGTGGGTGTTGCATCAGGTATATATTTCTTGTGAACACTTTACCCGCTTTCATGATTTGACTCGAGGGCTACTTATTCTCATGCGTCACTTGAATTGCAAACAGATTTAGTTTACATTTACGCAAGATAGTGTAAGAAGTGGTAATCGATGTCTTGATTAGTTCAAGTAAGGTTGTCGGTATGAAATGCCATGAGTAGAAGTAGAATGTAATGGGAGTGAGTTTTGGGCTAATCTTATTCCTTTAGAGATTGGTGAATTTGATTTAGTTCTAGGGAGGGGTTGGCTAGCAAAGTACGACGTCGAGATTCCGAGGACGGAATCTTCTTAAGGGGAAGGTAATTGTAACAACCTGAAATTGGGGACAAAAGTTAAGGCTTTAAAGATAAGATAAAGATAAATAACCATAATAATTAATAAAAAGAATAAAATGAAAAGTTATAATCTAGGAAGGATATGCGATCTAGGGTAAATAATTTAATGAATAAAAATAATAAATTTAATAATTATAATATTTATCTAATAGTAAATTTAATTAAAATGTGAAGTGTGAAGAAGTAACTAGTCTAAAATAACTTAATAAGGGTGTAAATGGAAATTCACCATATGGAGTTCTAGAAGAGGGACTTAGTTTGTAATAAATATTTTAGAAATGATGGGGAAGGACTTCTAGTGCAAATATGGCATAATCTAAGTTGTGGAGGGACTAGTTTGCAAAAACTGAAAAGGTGGGAGTTTAAGTTGGGAAAACCCCCATTTCTCTTAGAGATCACGATTTTGAGAGGGAGAAAGGGAGAAGAGGCGATTTGCAGGAGATTCAAGTGGAGAAGCTTGATCCTAGCAAGATCTAAGTGGTTTACATCCATCAATTGAATATTTGAGGTAAGAAATCTAATCTCCATGTTGGAAACTCACCATTTTGGGTAGATTAAGTTCAAATTCGGGTTTTATAGTTGGGGGAGATGAATTCTATGATCCCAAAGGTGTAGTTTATGTATTCCAATGATTATGTGTAACGCCCGGTTTCTCATACAAAGTACATCCAAAATTTTTTAACAATTTACACATCAAAATGGGTATACTTGTAATCAAAGCACGGATCAAGATGTTATCATCACAATGATTACATAAAAGGTCCTTACAATCTTAACCAGTCATTACAAATAAATCTACTTCAATTAAAAGGGCAGGCTCTAAGTTGTCCATCTTTCTTTATCACATGCCTTCCCCTATCACAGCTACAGATACCTGCAAAACAACATACAACTCAAGTGTAAGCTTATAAAGCTTAGTGAGAAACCTTAATCACACTCCATAAATCTTTCTCAATAACATCCTCATCATTCTCTTTTGCTAATCTCACTAGCAATTATCCACTTTCTCTTAACTCTGAAATCTGCAAACATATTAGCTTTACAATACCAGCTAATATTTAATAACATCAATTCAATAAAAATACCACGCTTAGTACTACTCGTAACTCGACCACATTCTCACATATATTCATTTTTAACAACCAACTTATACTCAATCATAGAAATTCTCATGCCTGTAACAATTAAACTCAAAGACTCTTTAACTCAACCAATTTATCATATACTCTAATGTTATACTCAATATAGATTGCAACTTATCTCTTGTTATCCACAGATAACATAATCACTCCAATTCTATTCCAGCTCAATAGCCCTCATGGCTATGCAATTTGACTCAAAACTCTTTAATGTTACTACACTAACATCTACTCTGTTTATACAATCAATATGTATGTTCAACTAGGTTGTGGTTATTCACAGATAACAATTTAGTTCACAATTTGATTACGACAATAACAACCTAACATATATATATTTATATACTCAGTTTACCACAAGGTAGAATTTTACTCAAGTACATAAGAGTACTCACCTGATAACAACTTAGTGTTTGGAACCCCCGAATTACGCGTACCAGGCTCCTGTTCGCTAGACTTGGTTATTTCACCATAGTCCAAAACAATTCTCCAATATCCACAATCATCTCAATTATGTCTAACTCAAAGATATATATAATTCAAAAGAGGGAACAAAAGAGTATAAACGGTAATATTAACTCAATATTTACCGAAACCCCCAAATTCGCGATTCTACTAATTCAACAGTACAAACTCGACAATAATCTCACAAATCACTCCAAAGGCATCTACTAACAACATATATAACAATATATGGCAAAATCATGAAATTGAAAGTTAGGGTTTCAAAACCCCAAAATCAAGAAATTACTCACCTTGATGATTTAGGAATCAAGAGCACGTTTACGGGGTTAGATTGAGGTCTCCCTACTCTTCCTTACGCATCTCCTGGCTCAATTTGGCGGAAAATCGCCTTAGGAAGCTCTGGATATCGAAATGGGTATGTTTTTTCCGAAATGAGCATTTTCTGCACCTTTTATAGTGCTGTCAGGCCTACACGACCCGTGTAGACTCACACGCCCCGTGTAGGGCTGTTCTACACGACTCGTGTAGACTCACACGCCCCGTGTAGGTCTGTTTTGGCTTTTGGACTCCTTTTGAACACTCTACACGACCCGTGTAGAGGTACACGACCCGTGTGACTCTGGAAGGCTTACTGTTTGGTTTCTAAAGGTTTTCTACACGACCCATGTGACCATACACGACCCGTGTAGCTCTGTTTTGGCATTTTTCAAGTCCTAATTTCTCCCACATGGGTTTTTAATCACCCAAACTCATACACCAAGCTAACCATTCTTAATCACACCAAAATTTACTCGAAATATCTATAATTTAAAAACACGGTATTACAAGTTCTTACCCCCTTCAAAAGATTCCGTCCTCAGAATCTCTTGGAACAGTTATGGTTTATACAACCACCTCACCACCGTAATTTCACATTCCGTATGACAATGATATTATCCTCGCGTTAGCTCATATGACATGTACATACTATCACATCTCATTTACTCATAATATAGGTAACACCCGCCATCATTCTCACAAGATGATCTCTATAGTCATATTGGCTATCATCATTGCCACGTAGGCAAATCCTTACTCTTTTTAGAACATACCTTTTGTTTTAGCTTTGTCGACAATCAGGTGTCTCACCTTACTCTTCAAGTGATACTTCAATCACTATCCTCATTTATATACACTCATATTCATGGCTCACATTGAGTCATATTCTCAGTAGACCCTCCATTCCATTTATAACATTAATCTCAATTAACTATTTAGGATTCAACTTCCATTTCAAATCTCATTGAAATGATTTATTCTAACTCAATAAGAAAAACGGTCTCACTGTTTACAACTCATACTCTCTCAATTCATTCCTCCGATGCTAACATACCGGTACAATTTCTCCTACTAACACAGCTCACAAATACTAGGATAAAAAATCCAGGAATAACAAAATATTAGAAACTATCTCGAGTTTCACTCAAACTCTTAACACTTTGGTCACACAAAACCCGTTTCAGTTGTCTTATCTCTACAACCGATTACAACTCCTCCGAAGGCTCATTTATCTCTGCTCCCATGTCAGCACACATATTAGGTTTTTCACCCAATATACAACTAACAATCCTCCACCAAATGGCTCCTCTTTATCTCAATTCAACAACGTACCTCATGTTGTTTCTCTCGATGTACTCACTTATTATATCCTCTCTTATGTGGATAATCCACATCACATTCTCACTAAATCATTAGCTCTATTAAATTCGATAATTTATTATTAAATAAATTCTCTGTCATTATTATCTCAATCTCCAATTTATTCGAATGACACAAAATAGGTCATACATACGGCTCATCGAAATCTCTACACACAACTTATAAATAAAATAATAACATTTAACACCGCAATCTCTACGGTGAAATCATATCTCATCACTCGACTAACTCATTAATCTCAATAAAATAATTCAAGATTATTATAGCAAAATCTACTATCCATCGTCTCATACGAATAAATAGTTTTATCATCTCGACACTCCTGCATTTATTTCATTGGCAGTAATTGGTTTGATTGCTAAGGAACGAATCCTATCAATCACAAACACAATTACTTTCCTCCTCCTTTTAACTCACATCTTTTCATGATGTATTTATAAAACTCTATCTAGTTCAACATACAAGAAATCTCACACATTCTCAACACGAGTACGTGACAAACGTACTTACTCACAACAACACTTCTTAACAGTATTACTCACTGTATTATCTCACAGTACCTCTATACTGTTATTTAGCCTCTGATTCGTCCTCTTCTCAACCCATAGATTTCAAGCCACTCAAGCTTACCGCGACGTTCATATCTATCCGCACGCAAGGATAGTACATATCTCATTACTCCGCATCATCATAAAGTACATGCCTGTTTACACACAAGCACGACCATTATAGCACTACTCTGCCTCAACTTTTGGTACCTCGTACCATCCTTTGGTCTCATCATTCAACACTATCTCACGGATCCTCGGACCGTCCTCTGATCAGATCATGGTACCTCGTACCATTCTCCGCTTTGAATCTATCTCCTCTTTGACTCTAGCGAGTCTCCACTACGGTCTCGAGTCATATAGACTCACCGTCACTCCTCCTTTTGTTTGAGTCATAACAATTTTCATTACTCCAACCACAAGGTACTTGTTATGTGCTCTCACAAAATATGTGATCTTAACCTCAACTACTCAATACGTGGCCCCACAGAATATGTGGTCTCCACCATGTTTATTCGCTATGTGGTCCCACAATATATGTAGTCTCAACCACCTTTTCTCCATATGTGACCCCACCAAATATATGGTCTCAATCACAATTACTCAATATGTAACCTCGCATAATATGTGGTCTCAATTACAATTACTCATTATGTGGCCCTATAAAATATGTGGTCTCAACCATTTTACTCGATATGTGGTCCCACAGCATATGTGGTCTCAACCACCTTTACTCATTATGTGACCCCACAAAATATGTGGTCTCGATCACTTTACTCGGTAATTAACTCAATCTCTAGGCCAATAAGGCCTATATGAATCACTCTAGGTCCTCTCAATTAGACCACAAGGTACTCTTTATGTGGTTACTCAAATGTCCTCTGACATCCCTGTCACAAATATCTCATTATGTGACAACTCCAAATCATAAAATTCAACACTAAACATGTCAACTCATAATCAGCTATGGTGTGCAATCAACTACACACTTGTCGTCTTTCTCAACTCATACTCTTTTGGCTATCTCAGCCATTCATTGTGATCAATCATAAGTACTAGTTATGTGGTCCCACAAAATATGTGGTCTCAACCACAAAGTACTCGTATACAGAAATCTCGTCGTATCTTTGAAACAACTAGCAATATATATACATATATATACAATATCAAAAAAAATTTATAAATTTTTCACCGTGTATATTCTCATTATACACACTTCTCCATGGTTGTTAAATACTCGTTAATCAACCACATATCTTCTCAATTATATATAATCACAAAACACTCGTTATGTAATATGTAAATCTTACCTCAAATGGACATGAGATTCTCATCTCGATATCGGTTACTACACTTTATAATAACAATTCTCTAACACATGTATTATCAACAATTAAACACATATACTCGTTACATCTAACATTTTAAATAAATTACTTACATACCTCATAGCAACATAATCTTATTTTCTCATTAGCTGAAACCTGCATACTTCGGATCTCAACTCTCGAGTGTACTCGACTACACTCACATATCTCAACTCATAGCTCATGCCCAGCTTATACTCATACTCTTCCTCAGCATTGATTGGAATTTCGCCTCAACCGGGATCTCATTTCATCTTCAACTGGAATTTCACCATCAGCCAGAAACTCGTTTCATCATCAGCTAGAATCTCGCCATCAGCTGGAATCTCACCATCAGCTGGAATCTCACCTCAATTAGTATCTCATCTCATATTCAGTTGACATCTCATTATCAACTGAAGTTCTTGTCTCCTCGTTAGCTGATATCTCATATCAACCAAAATCTTGTCTCATCATCCTCTGTAGGTCCAACCGACTGTGACCAATTTCTCAACTCATTCTTCATCTGACTCAATACCTGTATTCACACACAGAATATAACAAATAACAAATATGAGATAAAAGTTATAATTAACTCATAAACTAAAATCAGCACCAGTATCTTTTTCCAAGCATATGATAGGGGCTCTTTCTCACCTCGGTTCAAGTCTAGGACTCTACACTCAAAGACCTAGTTCACTTAAACCATGCACTGATACCAACTTGTAACGCCCGGTTTCTCATACAAAGTACACCCAAATTTTTTTAACAATTTACACATCAAAATGGGTATACTTGTAATCAAAGCACGGATCAAGATGTTATCATCACAATGATTACATAAAAGGTCCTTACAATCTTAACCAGTCATTACAAATAAATCTACTTCAATTAAAAGGGCAGGCTCTAAGTTGTCCATCTTTCTTTATCACATGCCTTCCCCTATCACAGCTACAGATACCTGCAAAACAACATACAACTCAAGTGTAAGCTTATAAAGCTTAGTGAGAAACCTTAATCACACTCCATAAATCTTTCTCAATAACATCCTCATCATTCTCTTTTGCTAATCTCACTAGCAATTATCCACTTTATCTTAACTCTGAAATCTGCAAACATATTAGCTTTGCAATACCAGTTAATATTTAATAACATCAATTCAATAAAAATACCACGCTTAGTACTACTCGTAACTCGACCACATTCTCACATATATTTATTTTTAACAACCAACTTATACTCAATCATAGAAATTCTCATGCCTGTAATAATTAAACTCAAAGACTCTTTAACTCAACCAATTTATCATATACTCTACTGTTATACTCAATATAGATTGCAACTTATCTCTTGTTATCCACAGATAACATAATCACTCCAATTCTATTCCAGCTCAATAGCCCTCATGGCTATGCAATTTGACTCAAAACTCTTTAATGTTACTACACTAACATCTACTCTGTTTATACAATCAATATGTATGTTCAACTAGGTTGTGGTTATTCACAGATAACAATTTAGTTCACAATTTGATTACGACAATAACAACCTAACATATATATATTTATATACTCAGTTTACCACAAGGTAGAATTTTACTCAAGTACATAAGAGTACTCACCTGATAACAACTTAGTGTTTGGAACCCCCGAATTACGCGTACCAGGCTCCTGTTCGCTAGACTTGGTTATTTCACCATAGTCCAAAACAATTCTCCAATATCCACAATCATCTCAATTATGTCTAACTCAAAGATATATAAATCAAAAGAGGGAACAAAAGAGTATAAACGGTAATATTAACTCAATATTTACCGAAACCCCCAAATTCGCGATTCTACTAATTCAACCGTAGAAACTCGACAATAATCTCACAAATCACTCTAAAGGCATCTACTAACAATCTACTAACAACATATATAACAATATATGGCAAAATCATGAAATTGAATGTTAGGGTTTCAAAACCCCAAAATCAAGAAATTACTCACCTTGATGATTTAGGAATCAAGAGCACGTTTACGGGGTTAGATTGAGGTCTTGCTACTCTTCCTTACGCATCTCCTAGCTCAATTTGGCGGAAAATCGCCTTAGGAAGCTCTGGATATCGAAATGGGTCTGTTTTTGCCGAAATGAGCATTTTCTGCACCTTTTATAGTGCTGTCAGGCCTACACGACCCGTGTAGACTCACACGCCCCGTGTAGGGCTGTTCTACACGACCCGTGTAGACTCACACGCCCCGTGTAGGTCTGTTTTGGCTTTCGGACTCCTTTTGAACACTCTACACGACCCGTGTAGAGGTACACGACTCGTGTGACTCTGGAAGGCTTACAGTTTGGTTTCTAAAGCTTTTCTACACGACCCATGTGACCATACACGACCCGTGTAGCTCTGTTTTGGCATTTTTCAAGTCCAAATTTCTCCCAAATGGGTTTTTAATCACCCAAACTCATACAAAAAGCTAACCAATCTTAATCACACCAAAATTTACTCAAAATCTCTATAATTTAAAAACACGGTATTACATTATCTCTTTATAATTTGATGGTTTCATGCTTGGAGAATCATTTAGAATGCTTGTTGATTCACATGAACCCTAATTTTTGGGGAAAAACCCATCAATGGGTGAAACCTTGATGATTGGATCAACTTGTATCCTAAATGTGTTCTATGAAGAGCTTAAGTAAGTTCCTAGTGATTTCAATCCAATGGAAGAAGGAACCTCTTGAATCATTGATCAATTTTTTGATTGGAATTGTATATTCCTTGATTCAAGCTTATGAAGTAAATTGGGATTAGAACATGGATTTGATTCAATGAAGATGTTATTGGATGATTTGTTTGGGCCAAATGATGTGTAATTGAAGTAGAAATTATGTCCTTTGATATCTAGAAGTTTGGGGTTGTACTAGACCTTGATTTGGACAAAAATGAAGGAGAAAAGGACCAAAAATGAAGGAGAAAAGGACCAAAAAATGAAGGAGAAAAGGACCAAAAGTCTTAGAGTTATTAGTAATGATTGAATGTTATATCTCGTAGGAGAAGAGTAACTAAGATTGAAGCAAAGGAGTAACATCTTCTTGGAACTTAAGGAAGGCGAGTTACCAGGAGTACACATCCCCTTTTAACTTGATGTTTTATTACAACTATCATGCATACTTCTATGTGTTAAATGTTGCATAAACCTTATGTGTGCATGACATCAAAATGAGTCTTTTTCAATGTAGTTCTTATAAATTGTACAAAGAGGTTTTGAGAGACATTTGGACATCCTATTTGTGCATTGCATTACATGTAGGATGGGGATTGACCGTGAGATGCCTTGATGACGAGTTTGACCCTTCTCAAACAAAGAGGGTGAGGAGTTTTTATGAGTTTGACCCTTCTCAGTCAAAGAGGGTGAGGAGTAGATGATCCCAACACTAGGGATTTTCATGAGGGAGTTGCTACCCCTCATGAGGCTAGTGTAATGGCCACTAGTCTTAGTTTCAATCCATACGGGGATCAGGTATTATGCTCCGTGCGTTTGCTTGTGAAGTTAGGTGGGTGCCATTGAGGTGAGATGGACTTTCAAGAGGTGGACATGGGTTGGGATAGTTGCATTGCACTTGCATATTCATGACTATCTATTTTTGGGAAAACTTTATGATGTTTTATTATAAATTTAAACGTGTAAAGAAAACTATTTTTGGAGGTTATCCCGAGTGTTAAGGTTATCCTTCCACTCACAATGAGATAGCCTCGGGTAACTCACTAGGCATTTCCATTGCCTAACTATTTTGATGTGTACCCAGGTTATGAATAAGAGCTAGTGGCGTGACGAGGACTTTTAGAAGACCACGGTTTGTATGGCCATTTGAACCATGGTTTGTACTGAAATTATGATACCACCTCGCTACATGTTTTAAACCACTTTTTAGTTGTTTTGGGACCAATTTTCTGCAATGATGAGACTATTTCTGAATTAAAGATATTTTATGATAAATGATGTTTTAAATTATAAATTCCTAGCGAGGGGGTTGAAGGGGAGACCAATTATATATAGTTCGCGTATGTATCCCTCAATCTTGAGAACATGCGAACTGGTGCTACTTCCTTCTAGGTTGCACACTTCAAACTCTTTAAAGATCCTAGTTCGTTCCTTTTCAACCGGTTCTGGGAACCTTTCCTCAAATAGCTGTGCTAACTTATCTGACCCCAGGAATTCTAAATCCCTGCGGAACTCGGGGTCAATGATCAATAGCAGGAGGCGACGAACTTCCTTGGACTCAAAAGTCAAGGAGTCATGCTCATCACAAGCTGCTGTGTGATGCCATGCTTTGGGGCGCGGACACTCAATCAGATATGGCTCGCCAGTGAAACTAAGAACAATTCTCTATTTGCGAAGCCATGCCTTATAGTTAAGGCCAGTCAGTCTTTCCATATAATACAGGTGCTTTCTGAAGCTCTCAAAAATGGGTGAAGGAGGAAACTGACATTATCTTCAGACATTTATAAAATATGAATTTATTAGTTTAATCAATCCTTTTTAAATAATTACCAAATATATTATTTAACAAGGCTAGGACCCAAAATACCCCAACTATGGTGTGAAGAGGGATGCCGTAATCACAACATAATGGTCATTAAGGTAGATAAACATTTATCAATTTTAGTGTTATGAAATTCCTAGACCTATGAAATTCAAACAGCATGTTTAATCTCGGATATGCTCTTCTATTTCTGACTGGGATGCCGAGTATCACAAACAAGATGTGAATAACCATGCAAATGTGCTTGGTAACCTCAATGTCATTTATCATCTCTAATTGATGTGCCGGTAAACCACCCACGCTCCATCAACAATGATAAATCATGAGAAACCCATTACCACTCTTTATGAGCCCCTATTAGTGTGCCGGTTAACCACACACGCTCCACTAACGTCTCATAAAGTGCAATGTGCAATTTCGTGGATTAGCATCATTTTATATTTTTTCTGAAGTAACTAGATTGGGATTTTATGAAAATTGTTCTAGTACTTTGATTAATAACCTTATAATTTTAATGAGATTAAGCGGTCTATCAAACCCGTTTGGCTAACGACCCTCCAATGACCAAGAGAGCGGTGGATGAGAGTGGACACCCATTAGACCGCCATTTTATAGGCAGTCTCCTTATACCCTCCTTATAGGTCAGCTTCGTGAATGATGCCTACTATTGATTTGACTAACCAATTATCTTATACATATAATATTAACTTTTAATTATAATATATATATATAATATGTATTTTAAACTTTTAAAATATTTCTGGTTTATCTATTTAATTTTCGCAAAATTAACTATTAATTTTAAAATTAAATTTAAACCTTTAGCGATTTAATTATTATCTTTTAATTAAAAAATTAATTAAATTAATTAAATCTAGATAGGCATCACAAATTAATCAAATTAATTTAATCCTATCTTAAACCCTTAATCTCGAAAATAGCAAGCAAGGGGGTTGAAGGTTTTCATTTATTAATTAATCACAATTACCAAAAATAAAGAACATTCTAAAAAACCCTAGCATGAAATCGTAGATAAAGGAGGAGGAGGCTAGGGTTTCAAAAACCCTAGCCCAAAAATCGATCCTGGCATCTTTTAGGGTTTAGTTTCTATAAACCCTAAATTTAAGGGTAACAGTTATAACAATTCAACTAGAAAACAATCCAAAACGCTCTGATACCACTAAAAGGTTTTCTACAAATCTATGAACTAAAACCCTAAGTTCACTTGCAATCTAGAAAGGATCTATGTTTTCTAACTTTGAACATATAATAAAATCCATAAAGGCCAACAGAAAATTTCTAAAGAAATAAATAAGAAAAAACTAACCTTTAGTTTTAACCTTTGAAGCCAAGCAACATAAATGTCCTGCCTCTAATGGCTCACACCCAAAACCAAGCAACCAAGAAAACAAGAGAGGAGAAGGGTAGAAACCCTTAGAATTTCGTGGCTTATGAGGGGTGGAGGAGGCCTTTATTTATAGCCTCCAGGTGATAAGCAATAAGGAGTATAACTGTCTTATTTAAGATCCTGATATGATAAGGCTTTTATCATATAACTGAATCTACTTATCACTGCCATAAATTATGCCAATACCCATTAAGGAATGCGAAACCCTAAGCCCTTAGGCCTCAATTTCGTCCAAACCCATATGGGCAACCCTAACTGTCTATTGCTCAACTATTAAACAATTACAATTCAGTCCCTGCACTTTTAATTAATCCAATTAATCCCAAAATTAATTCCAATTAATTTATGATCAATTATTAATTAAATATTATGATTTCTAATTAATATATTATTCTCATAATATATTCACAAATCATATTTCTCTCTCTCTCTCTCTCTTTAAGTTATCTTGTCCTCTGCTAGGTTTTGAGGGCAACCCAAAAGGACTGTGCTGCCATCAATCAAGTATATTCCTAAATTATAGTCATGGCTTAGACATCTAAACCAACACGTTGTGATGTTAGGCTCGGTGTTGCATGTAGACGTTTTCTGATTGGCTAGTATAATTGTAGAATATTCCTTTATGTACTATTGTTTGTTTTTGTACTATTGTTATCCTGATCATGTATAAATATCAGGATAGCATTTCTTAGTCGGGTGTGCTAGACAATCACCATTCTTGTAAAACCCTTTCAAGGTAATACAAATCATTCGACTCATTGTTTAGTCGTCACAATATGTTTATTGTTCTTATTTGTGCTCTTCACTACTTGAATCATTCCATTCACTATTCGAAATATTTACTCAACATGTGGTATCATAGCAGGTTTCAGCTCAAAAACTTGTGAGAGAAAGTTCTTTGTTCTTCACTACAACTTCTAGATCTAAATTGTTCTTAGATCTACATTTCCACAAGTTGTAATCATTTACTCTTACAAGTTTTTCTGAAAACGATTCAAACAAAGAATTTCGATACAATGGCTGATTCAACATCTACTTACGCAAGCATGCTCAACTACGCTAACCTGATTGGTTCTTCAACCAAAGCTCCAGTTCTTATTCCAAACTTCTATGACTACTGGACAGGTCGTATGGAGGATTACCTTACCGGTCTCGATAATGATTTGTGGAGATCTGTGACAGAAGGACCTCATCTGGATATTGGTGCTAGATTCGTTATGGCTGAAGGAGAAGATGTTGAGGTGGTTACAGCTGAAAATCAGAAGATAATAACAAATGACGAAAGAGCCATGAGGGAACTCATAAGTGGCCTAGGTCCTGATGTCAAACACCTTATCCAAGGTGCTACATCTGCTAAATAAATATGGGATCGTCTTGCATTAAGATTTTTTGGTGATACAACTCTTCAATGAAGTATAGTAACCGAAGTTCTTGCTGACTTCGGAAACTTTCAGCAGCAAGAGAATGAATCTTTGGAGCAAGAATACGAACGCTACAATAATATAATCTACACTCTTGAAAAATATGGTGAGCTCCAAAGCCAACAAGAGGTAAACATCAAATTCCTATACAACCTTAGGAAGGAACGATGTCCTATTATGCTGATGGTTAAGTCGTATGAGAATATCAAAGAATACAAGTTGGCTGCCTTGTACAACCTGTTGAAATCTCACGAACCATATATTGTGGGTAGAAGAAGTGAAGCCTCAAATATTGGATCTATGTCTCTTATTTCTAATATTGAGGATGTTGAAGATGAAGACAAACCTGATGGTTTTATGGTCGATGAAAATGGTGAATCGGTTGCTTTGTATACAGAAAACAACCGAAGGTTTAAGAAACCCTTCGTGAATCGTCATGGAACAGGAAAACCCTTCTTAAACAACTACAAACCCTCTTTCACTCCAAAACCCAAACTGAAATCTATATAAATCCAATCCCAAAAAGTTAAAATCCTTTGGCTCCGAAGCCTGCTGCTCCGAAGCCTTCTGAAACTCCACAAGTTAGATCTGAAAAAGTTGAAGCGAAGGTGGCTGGGGACTCTGGGTATGACTGCAAGTACTACCACGACAAGAGCCACTTTTCCAAAGATTGTATGCTTCGTAAGAAGAATGAGAAGAAACCATAAGTCAAAGACGAAGCATACTATGCCATGAAGATGAATGAAGTCAAAGAGAAAACAATGGATCTTGCATTAATGGCTTCGGTTGGCAGTCAGGGAACCTACCAAGTATGGTCTTCTGATTCGGATGATGATGAAGTAAGAAAGCCAACTCACAGTGCCTTTATCGCTGTGGATGCTGGTAAGTGCTTTATGAAAGGTGGTTCGGACGATGATGAAAAATTCTTGACTGCAAATGATTTGTTAAAAATGTTACCATAAGAAGTGAAAATTCTTCAGAAGATAATACCTCAAATTGAAAATACACAAGAAATTGCATGTGAAACACAAAACGAATCTGATTCGGATGTGGAGGAAATTGATTGCTCCTCTTTCACTGTATTAAAGCCTTCCTCTGTATCCGCGTCACCCTCCGAAGGTATCTCACAATTACCTTCGAATGACAAAGGTAAAAAAAAAATTATTTCTTATTGTGAAATAATTGAATCTTCAAAATCAAATGAGAACAAGGAATCAGTAAAAACCAAAATTCAAGTTTCAAATAAATGTTCCGAATATCAATATTATTTCAAGGACAAATCAAAGAAACTGGTAAATGTGGCATGTGTCTACCTGAAAGTTTCCTACTTCAAAAACTTGGTTTTTGTACGACGGTGCTTCACTTCTTGTTGACAATGATTTGAATAAGATTATTGAAGAGGATAATTCCACAGTAATTGCGAAAGGATTATTTTCATCTTCATAAATCGTTGAAAACAATCTACATGAACATCTGGAAGTAAAAGTAAATGTAAGAAAACAAGACTTGTATTGTCATAACATATACAATCAGCTATGTTATGAAGAAAACAAAATTCCAAAACACTTGACTCATCTTCTAAACTTCAAAAATAACGTTCAAAATGAAAAGAAAAATGAACAAATACAAATTTTGAATGAAACTGTTTAACCAAAGATGGATGTGGTTGAATTACTTGAAACAAACGAATGTGTACCACTTATCAAAAATATTGAAAGTATAACTTCAAAATCAAAGATCGCAATTTCAAAACCAATGGAACAAAAACCAGCATTCTTGAAAAAACATAAAAACATGACATCCACTTCGAATTCAAAACCAACTATCGTGATTTCAAAACCAAAACCAAAATCAATAGTTGCCATTACAAAAGATAAACAATCAAATTCCACTTCAAAACCAAAAACTACAAATGTTGATACGAAGGCTTCAACATCCAAAACAAATAAATTTTCAAAACCAACATTTGTACCAACAAAACCAAACTTTCCTAATCCAAAGTATCAAAAGCTTTCAAAGACAAATTTTTCAAAGGAAAACAATCTGATCGAAACATTTCATGTTTCCTAGATAAAAATTTGGATATGTTTAAGAATATTAATCTTTCACTGAATGATTTCAAATTGGCATACGAATAATACATGTGTACTTACTCTTTATGTAGTTCTTTGTCACGGAAATCAACAATTGAAAAACCAAATTGGAAAAGGGATGATGTGAAAGACAATATCAAGTTAAAATCAATATATTCTAAGTAATCAAAATCTTCTAAAACTTCAAAATCCAAGAACACTTCGAAAATAGACAATTCCAAGACATCAAAACAAGTTTGGGTTTCGAAGGTCATGAACATTTCAAAATCTATTTCTTCTGATTCCTCAATGCTAACCAAAAGTTCATCAAATTCGTTTTCTGGTTCCTCTTGCTCTTCACATGAAACATCTGAAAACATGATAACTTTTATGGCAAATGAAAAATTCGAAAAGACAATAGAAAAATGGATCGAAGAATCTTTCACTTACCCCAAGGAACTTCTACTTGATTAATTGCAGGATATGTCAAATGTGCAGTATGATTCAGAATGGTATATGGATAATGGCTGCTCAAGACACATGACTGGGAAAAGGGAGCATTTGAGAGATTACCGAACTTTAGATGATGCTGGGAATGTTCGATTCTGAAATAATGAAACTTGCCCACTCAAAGGATATGGTAAAGTCACGAATGGGCAGTTTACTATCAATTGGGTTGGTTATGTTGAAGGATTAAAACATAACTTGGTGACTATATCTCAACTGGTTGTTGGAACTGGCAATGCTGTTACATTCAATAATCAAGGGAGTATAATCACTAACGAAGCTACAAAGGAAGTACTACTCAAATCAAAGAGAAAGGGATCAATGTTTCCCTTAGATCTAAAGTCAATTACTGGTGGACCTTCGTTTTGTTGGATTAAGGTGTCTAAGAAATAACTATAATTTAGAAGTATACTTAAATTGACAGCAGCACTGACCTTTAGGGTTGCCCTCATAACTGACAAAGGACTAGATGATAAATTAAGACAGAGAAATAATGATTTATTAATATATTATGAGAATAATATATTAATTAGAAAACATATTATTTAATTAATAATTGATCAGAAATTAATTAGAATTAATTTTGGGATTAATTGGATTAATTAAAAATGCAGGGGCTGAATTGTAATTGTTCAATAGTTGAGCAATGGACAACCTGGATAACCTAATGTAAGGCCCCAAAATTTGACCCTTTTTTTTTCAAAACCACAATAACTAGTGTAATATTTTATAAAACTCGTTATTGAAAAATCTCATATTTCGAAAAACATGTTTCTTTATAGAACAGATTGTCAAGCTTTAAAAACTTTTCTCATGACCTCATGCCATGTCTTAAAAATTTGGTCCCAACAAAAACAATTAAGTTGTACAATTGTTTGAACAACCACGGGGGTTACAACTTCATATCAAACTAAACCATAGAAAGAAAGTTAGGATACAAACATTTACATCAGGCATGATTTGCGCCGTCTAAAATCTCAATCTCATCGGGTCATCTACTCGCTTTTATCCCTCATGTCTAGAACCTGGGATACATGGCAAAAAATAAAATACGTAAGACGAAAACGTCTCGTGAGCTACATGGGTTTTAGACTCAAAACATTTGTAACCTTAACTAATTCATTTTCAAAACATTTATAATCATATCATGTATGACACTTGTTGTAAAAATCTTTATAGTCAAGTTATATAATAACACTCGCTGTCAAAACCTTTATAATAAATCTCGACCATTAAAGTTTCCATAATTAGTTACTTTATAATTCTAACATACTTTTAAAACACTATCAAATGCTTAGATGTCAAAACATTTCTTGTTTTGCTCTTTTATGTCGTTTTAATAAATCTCGACCATTAAAGTTTCCATAATTAGAAATTTCTGCAAAACATGTTATTTCTTATTTACTTGACTCCACTACCTTACCAATATTTCATAAAAGTCACTTCAATTCAATTCTATAATCTATTCATGTCATTTTTTGTAAAATACCAAAAATTAATACTTGGAACTCATATGCATCTTCATACTCATGATAGGGTGTAAACCGAAAAACAAATCCCCAATTTCATCATGCATGTACAATCTTTGAACTCAAGAACTAGGGTTTGAGAAATTACCCTCAATATTGCCCAAACTCATAAATTTTACCACCTTCAAGAATTTCCTGCTTCAAATGACGTTTGAAACCACAAATCAATACTAATTTTTGTTTTTTTTTTTGACATGCATTACAGATTCTGAACTTAATAAGTTAGGGCTCCAACAATCAAACCTTACCCTTTAAAAAATCTGCCCAAAAAAATTGATATCAGAAATTATAGCTGATGCATGTTAGAAATCGGGACAATACATCACCCTCATCACCACCGGCCATCACCAACACCGATCCCTCACTGCCGCTGGCAGCCCAAACCTCCATCGCGCCGACAATAGTGCTTCAGACACCATTCACCATGTCGTAGCTGCTGTCTCCCTCAATTTATTCCTTTCTTCACCTGGTATTCGACTAATCACAAGGACCACCTCGCCTCCGACGCCGACAACATCCACCACCACCATCGATGGTGGTTCTTGCGTCAAATCAAGAACGATAGCAGCAAAGAGACTGCCGCCTCTGATCTCTTTTTCTCTCTTGCGATTTCGTGATTACGTGAGTGTGTGTGGAGTTTTCTTGCTTCATTAGTTCCTTTCCCTTTTCTGATTATTTTCACGTGACCTAGAAAGAGGAGTCGACGCCCACAGAGTATTGAAACGGGATGCTGATTTCAATTTAAGTTAGATTACGTAAATGACAAAACTACCCCTCCTTTCTGCCTTAGAAAAATTCCAAACATTTTGCCTGATTTATTCCCAAAATTCACAACATCATAACTCCCACATATGATATCGGATTTTCACAAACGTTATACTATTAGAAAGGTGGGAATGAGATTTACAACTTCCCCCTACTGAATTAAGTTTGAATCTTAATAGATTTTACAATATCAACCCTTGAAAATGACCCTTTGATCATTTTTGTCACTTTTGGGCCATTTTAATTCCATCATATCTCCTTCGTTACAAATCCAAATGATCTGAATCATTTTCCTATACTTTTGTTATCTCAAATATTACAAAAGTCATCTTGATGACTTTTGCTCAAATCTTTCTAGATTTTGAGATAATAATTTCCAAACTTTGCATAATAAACTTTTCACTTTTAGTCTTTTATTTCAAACTTTGCCCTTATGTCCTTAGGAATAAATTCTAATTGAATAATCATCATATCATGACTTTAATAAAGGCCTTAACTATTAATTTCTCCATAATTCCACCTTATTTGACATTTTTGCTCATCCATAAAACGTTTAAGCGCCAAATTCAATCTTATACGCGTAAATAAATTTTTGGTTGTCACAATTATCTACCGTTAAACGGATTCCATCCTCGGAATCACTAATATGATAATGGCTTAACTTACAACTGCATAATCCAACATGGATAAGAATTTCTTACTAAGTCCCTATCATGGGTCTAACTTCTAGCACTCATTGCTTGTGAAGTTCTTATGGTAGTTATTCCTTTGACATTATCCTTTTTCACTTCTCGTGTTTCATTCACTTAACTCATTATCACTACAATGTACTTCTACTAGAATCGTTGGCGATTCTTTACTTTTTATGCCATAGTAAGTTTGACTCTTTCCAAAAGTCAAACTTGCACGCCATTCATTTCCTTTTTGCCACCTACACATAAAGTAGCATTCTAATTTGTCATTCCTACTTAGCCGTCTATCATCAGACCTTGACTCTAAGAGCCTTTCTCTCCATTGAATTCTTTTATCATGAGTAACTTTGACTATTAGATTAGTCATGCCATAGTATCATAACACCCTAGTACAGTTACTGTTCCTATGCTTTCATCATCCACTCATTTGGTCTTTGAACTTTTACTAAGTTCCAAATTTTATTTGACCATTCTAATTGGTCATTACGTTTCTTGCATTACCGCATTAAATGCTACCATAAATGATTAGTGAATCATTTATTTCGTTTCATCGCACGTATATCAGCAGTTCAAGTCACTATCCATGACCCTTGCATCAATCATCGCCTTTAAAATTCTTAATCATCATTCCTAATTCAGGGATTTGCACCTACTTTACTTTCAACATCTCCAAGCACGCTTCCATCTTCCAGATGCATCCAAGATGATCCATACCTTTACTTGGACATTTCAGTCTTCTAGAGTCAGCAACAGCCGACAATTAATTCCTAGTCCATGATCATAGTCAGCCGACCCCTAAACGTGTAATACTCACGTGGTTACGTGGTTCGTGCCACGATCTGCTTTCACATTAGGATCCAATCCTTTGCGTCGTCATCCCATTGATGACATATGTACTTCAAAGTATCTTATTATGACTTTCGTCATCTCCTGCTCTCCTGCTGCATTCCGTTCATCAAGTCTTTAGACTTGCACTTGCATTAATCCATCAACATGATCATTCATAAAACCAACCATCCTATGTCTTCTCATCTACCCCTTAAACGAAAATGAACGACATTTTCGTTAAAGGTCCTATTCTCTACATGATTCCACACATTAATGATCCATTTCCCTTTGTCTATTTTTACTTTCCACGATATCATGATAACCTTTTGACATAATTAAAATGTCAATTTCCATTAGTTCTGAACTAACTCTATATGTGATGACATGAGTCTATCACTTCTATTAAATCAATTAGCCTTCCACTCATAATATCGCCTTTGTGATAATCATCTCATGGTGAGAAAATACTAATCGCGTTTACAGCCCATGCTACGGTTTCCTAAAATTTATGATTCATGTGCTAAATCTAGCACAACTATCATGCTGGTCTTACTTATCCAAAGATGATTACAATGTTCTTCTTTAAGTTGTGAACTAACAACTTACATCTCAAGCTATTGTCATTAACCACTATGTAGACACACCACACCTTCAATGTCTAGACTTGTTAATACATTGACTTCATCTTAAATCTAGCTTCGGGCAACTACAAGCCCCTCATGAAAAACCAAGAATCTTCAAGAAGTCCACCACCGATACACAAATATAACTTAGTACGACTAATGTGTCGTTATATTCCGATGTTGCATCGCGTCGATCTAAACATCGTGACGTTTCTTCTTTTTAGTATCTCGTCCATGATCATTCCTTTCAAACATCGACCTATGCTCAAACATAGTGTCGTGATCCCCACGTAGATGCGTCGTGACACTCACGAGCCTATTTATATGTCCATTCTTCTATACCCTAACTTGGGTAATCTACTTTCAATTCTATAAAACTAAAATGGCAACCAACTTACTAGCATCTTGCAATCCTTGTCTTGCTTAAATCTTCTATCTTCCCAACCACGACACTTTAAGCTGCCAAACCATGACACTAAGCTTAAAGCATTTATCATGTCACGTTCCATCATCCCAAACATGAAATCTTCTGTACCCTTACACATAGCTTAAGTCCATACAGACACTGAAGCTATAATAGGGTATAATACTTAAAATTTCGCACCTTTGTTACTCTTTCGTTTTCATTTCTTTCCCTCTTTGGGAAATTTCACTTGTCATCTTACCTGTTAAGTAATCATACTCAGGACTTGATCTTTTTCCCAGCCTTCAGATGCTTTTACTCGGCATACTCCTTCGGGTTTGGAAGGCATAGCTTCCTCTTTCTTAACTATTTTGCTTCTTCTTATATTTATCTTATGCTATCATCTTGGGTTCTTTGCCTAGTATTTGATTAGGCACTTTAATTTCATTTTCTTATAATCGTAACTATTAAGAGTTATTCTTGATCTCCGTGGTAGTCCTTGTGGGACACACCATGATAATACCTTCGGTCTTCCTTCCTTACGTGTGTCATATAGCCATAGGGTTTGTCACCAATTGACAAAACCCAACTCTTTATCTACATTTCTACATGTATCGTTTACCAGGTTCCCATGATTCCTACGAGCCCAAATTATCATAACCACCTATATATACTTGATTTTGGCATCACCACTAGGTCTCCTGGTTCACTGGGTTCTAGTTACTTAATACATTAAAATATATGTACCGGTAACATATATCATGGAATCTTATTGCTTATAAGCAAATATTTGCATAACTGTAAGTAATTATGGAAATTAAACACATAATTCCCTAACATTAACCTTATCTTAGACTCAAGAGTCTAACCGTCCTATAAGTATGCAACCTATCTTAGGTTCTTAGGTTCAACAATCTATCTTACGTTGTATCTTATCATATCATTAACTTTCTTGCTTATGGTCTTATCTCAAGTCCATATTCTCACTTAAGCCTCACACAGTTTAAGCCTAGGTTCGAGTCTCGACACCTAATTCGCTTAAACTATGGCTCTGATACCAACTTGTAACGCCCCAAAATTTGTCCCTTTTTTTCTAAAGCGCAATAACTAGTGTAATATTTTATAAAACTCGTTATTGAAAAATCTCATATTTTGAAAACCATGTTTCTTTATAGAACAGATTGTCAAGCTTTAAAAACTTTTCTCATGACCTCATGTCATGTCTTAAAACTTTGGTCCCAACAAAAATAATTAAGTTGTACACTTGTTTGAACAACCACGGGGGTTACAACTTCATATCAAACTAAACCATAGAAAGAAAGTTAGGATACAAACCGTTACATCAGGCATGATTCGCGCCGTCTAAAATCTCAATCTCATCGGGTCATCTACTCGCTTTTATCCCTCGTGTCTAGAACCTGGGATACATGGCATAAAATAAAATACGTAAGACGAAAACGTCTCGTGAGCTACATGGGTTTTAGACTCAAAACATTTGTAACCTTAACTAATTCATTTTCAAAACATTTATAATCATATCATGTATGACACTTGCTGTAAAAATCTTTATAGTCAAGTTATATAATGACACTCGCTGTCAAAACCTTTATAATCAAGCATATAACGAACTTTTGCTTTTAAAGCCTTTCATAACAAATCAAGTAATGGTGTTGTTATTATAAAACTTTCATTTTCATTTCCTTAGCTTTTGACTGGAATCTTAGCATACTTGATTTTTATACTTAGGTCCTTAATCACTCTTTGTGATACCCCAAGTCTGTACCGAGGTGGTACGAACATATTCAACCACCTCAGCATCTTATCACATGGTATGACTGGTATCTTAACATGCTTAGTGTTTATACTGTAGGCCTGAATCATTCTTCATGATTACCCCAGTCTGTACTAGAATGGAAAGAACACAATCAGTCCATTCTAGCATCTTTCCATATTTAGGACATCTACTTCGCGAAGGGGTGGTGCTGCCCAAGTAGATTCCTCTGTATTCCCCTTGTGGGAACATCATAGCCCGGGCAGAACATTTTTCCATTCATTCATGTTACTTTTCATTACAATTCATTACTTGCATCAATTACCAGTCATTCATAAACATAACATTGCTAGTCATCAAAACATTCTTTTGCAAATACATTAAGGCTAGATGCCAAAACTTTCATTCATAACTTTATGACGTGATGTCAAAACGTTCTTTCAAATCATTATGGCTTGATGCCAAACATACTTTCAAAACGTAGTGGCTTAATGCCAAATCGTACTTTTAAAACATAGTGGCTTAATGCCAAATCCTACTTTCAAAAGATAGTGGCTTAATGTAAAATCATACTTTCAAAACATAGTGGCTTAATGTCAATTTATACTTTCAAAACATAGTGGCTTAATGCCAAATCATACTTTCAAAAGATAGTGGCTTAATGCCAAATCATACTTTCAAAACATAGTGAAAGACTTTCATAATCATGTCATGGGTAGATAAACTTGCATATCATTTCATATTTGAAAGTCACATAAAAACTATATGAACATTTTGCCATGTACCCCATAGTGGGAAAAAGCCACATGTACTCACCTTAGTAGCTAGGTACGTCTAGCTACACTAATCCACATAACTCTAAGCAACGTTACTTCCATGCGTCTTTCAATCTCTATTAATCTAATAGAATATTAGAACATATTAGACAACTAAACATATAGTAATCGTCTAATAAATCTTGAACTACTTCTAGTCATCATCTAGTTCTATTCCAATGTCCAAGTATGACTCTTAAGACATAATAACTATTTTGGACAATTTTACCCTTTTGTCCCGCTTGATAACTTAACACAAAGTTCATGCATACTTGTGTTTTACTCTTTGCCATACACCCTAACCATGTACCAATAGTGTCTAGAACATGTATCAAGATGTATGGAACCTTTTAAACCACTTTTCGTTTTGACACATTTTAACCGTTTCTCATTTAGGCATCCTACTTTGCCTAATTGTGTCTTCTCAGGTTTTAACATGTAATTTTAGTTACTTTATAATTCTAAGATACTTATAAAATACTATCAAATGCTTAGATGTCAAAACATTTCTTGTTTTTCTCTTTTTTGTCGTTTTAATAAATATCGACCATTAAAGTTTCCATAATTAGAAATTTCTGCAAAACATGTTATTTCTTATTTACTTGACTCCACTACCTTACCAATATTTCATAAAAGTCACTTCAATTCAATTCTATAATCTATTCATGTCATTTTTTGTAAAATACCAAAAATTAATACTTGGAACTCATATGCATCTTCATACTCATGATAGGGTGTAAACCGAAAAACAAATTGTAAGACCTATTTTCATTTTGAGGTGCTTACTAAGGTAAGTAGAGTTATTACCTTATAATTAGTATGGTTCTAACTTTGAGTTATTAAGAGTTGTGTGGCAATCTTTTATAATTACCTTTGAGTGATGAGTTGTTTGATTTGGGAGAAGAGGTTAAAACCTTTCTTATGTACTAATCTTGGTGTGATTAAGATTAGTTAAGTTGATGTATGAGTTTGGGTGATTAGAAACCCATTTGGAAGAAGTTTGAGCCTTAAAAATGCCAAAAATGGCTTACACGGGTCGTGTAAATGTTACACGGGTCGTGTAATACACGGTAATTTTGTGTTTGCTGGTTACTGTAGCATTACACGGGTCGTGTAAATGTTACACGGGTCGTGTAATACACGGTAATTTTGTGTTTGCTGGTTACTGTAGCATTACACGGGCGTGTTAAATTTTACACGGGCACTGTAGCATTACACGGGCGTGTTAAATGTTACACGACCGTGTTACGCGTGCAAACCCTTTAAATGTGCAGAAATGCTCATTACGGGAAAAACATTTCCTTTTCGACCTTGAGAGCTCCAAATGGCGATTTTGGGTCAAATTGAAGCTGGAGAATCGTAGGGAAACATGGGGAGATGCGGATCTAATCCCGTACACGCGTTCTTGCTTCCTAATTCGTCGAGGTGAGTGATTTCTTCGGTTTGGGATTTTTGAAACCCTAACTTTGATTTCGTGATTTCGTTATATATTGTTATATATGTTGATAGTAGATTGTTAGTGGATGCCTTTAGAGTTATTGGTGAGAGTATTGTCGAGTTTCTACGGTTGAATGAGTAGAACCGCGGAATTGGGGATTTCGGTAAATATTGAGTTGATATTTACCGTTTATACTCCTTTTCCTCTTTTGATTGATACATCTTTGAGATAGATGATATTGAAATGATTGTGGATGTTGAAGAATTGATTTAGACTATGGTGATATAGCCAAGTCTAGCGAACAGAAGCCCGGTACGCGCAAATTGGGAGTTCCACGTACCAAGCCGATATTAGGTGAGTAGTTATAA
Organism: Cichorium intybus; assembly: GCA_023525715.1. Lineage (NCBI taxonomy): Eukaryota > Viridiplantae > Streptophyta > Magnoliopsida > Asterales > Asteraceae > Cichorium > Cichorium intybus. Next base: position 71,670,876 of record CM042014.1, on the reverse strand, counting down.
TCCATTATATATAGTTTGACTATATCTAAATTGAATTATGGTACATGTTAATTGGTTGAGATACTAAGTGGTATGAGTTAAACAAGGTTTAGAATTCACTGTTATATACGAGTACTTGGTTTGAATGAATATACTGAATGACTGAGATAATCATAGAGATTGAGTTAATACATATGTTGTACATATATGTGTGTTGTATTGATATTGCGGTAGCTTAGAGTTAAAGTGGTTATGTTAATTGTGGATAACAAGAGACGAGTTATAGTCTATACTTGAGCATAAGATCAGAGTATATGCTAGAGTGAGTAACTTAAAGAGTCTTTGAGTTTGATTGCTACAACCATGATAACTGTTGTAATTGAGCATAATTAACAGTGAAATGAGTTTATACGAGTATGTAGGATTGAGTTTATGAGTAGTATCAGTTGAGATACTTATTTATTGAGTTGATATTACTACTAATTAGCTGGTGTTTGTAAAGCTAATATGTTTGCAGGTTTCAGAGTTTAGAGAGAGTGAATATTGCTAATGAGACTAGCAAAAAGAAGAATGAGAAGAGAGTTTACTAAAAGAGATTGTGGAGTATGATTGAGATTTCTCACTAAGCTTTATAAGCTTACACTTGAGTTGTTTGTTGTTTTGCAGGTATCTGTAGCAGTGATAGGAGAAGGCATGTGATAAAGAGAGATAGACAACTCAGAGCATGTCCTTTAGTTGTGTTAGGTTTATTTGTAATGCCTGGTCAAAATTTAAGGACCTTTTGTGTAATTAATGTTTGATAACATCTTGTTTTTCCTGGGTTGAGTGCAAGTATACCCATTTTTGATGTGTAAATTGTTGAAAAATTTTGGGTGTACTTTGTATGAGAAACTGGGCGTTACACAAATCCCCAATTTCATCATGCATGTACAATCTTTGAACTCAAGAACTAGGGTTTGAGAAATTACCCTCAATATTGCCCAAACTCATAAATTTTACCATCTTCAAGAATTTTTTGCTTCAAATCACGTTTGAAACCACAAATCAATACTAATTTTTGTTTTTTTTTTTTGACATGCATTACAGATTCTAAACTTAATAAGTTAGGGCTCCAACAATCAAACCTTACCCTTTCAAAAATCTGCCCAAAAAAAACTGAAATCAGAAATTATAGCTGATTCATGTTAGAAATCGGGACAATACATCACCCTCATCACCACCGGCCGTCACCAACACGGTCCCTCACCACCGCCGGCAGCCCAGACCTCCATCGCGCCGGCAATAGTGCTTCAGACACCATTCTTCATGTCGTAGCTGCTGTCTCCCTCGATTTATTTCTTTCTTCACCTGGTATTCGACTAATCACAAGGACTACCCCGCCTCCGACGCCGGCAACATCCACCACCACCATCGATGGTGGTTCTTGCGTCAAATCAGGAACGATAGCAGCAAAGAGGCTGCCCTCCCAACTTCTATTTCGCTTTTCTGAAGCATTCGCACACACCCACTAGACGGGATTTAAGTCTGATCAATAGCCACCGCCGACTGCCGCCTCTGATCTCTTTTTCTCTCTTGCGATTTCGTGATTACGTGTGTGTGGAGTTTTCTTGCTTCATTTGTTCCTTTCCCTTTTCTGATTATTTTCACGTGACCTAGAAAGAGGAGTCGACGCCCACAGAGTATTGAAACGGGATGCTGATTTCAATTTAAGTTAGATTGTGTAAATGACAAAACTACCCCTCCTTTCTGCCTTAGAAAAATTCCAACATTTTGCCTGATTTATTCCCAAAATTCACAACATCATAACTCCCACATACGATATCGGATTTTCACAAACTTTATAGTATTAGAAAGGTGGGAATGAGATTTACAACTTCCCCCTACTGAATTAAGTTTGAATCTTAATAGATTTTACAATATCAACCCTTGAAAATGACCCTTTGATCATTTTTGTCACTTTTGGGCCATTTTAATTCCATCATATCTCCTTCGTTACAACTCCAAAGGATCCGAATCGTTTTCCTATACTTTTGTTATCTCAAATATTACAAAAGTCATCTTGATGACTTTTGCTCAAATCTTTCTAGATTTTGAGATAATAATTTCCAAACTTTGCATAATAAACTTTTCACTTTTAGTCCTTTATTTCAAACTTTGCCCTTATGTCCTTAGGAATAAATTCTAATTGAACCCTAGGGCTGGGACCTAACGGGGTTTACCCGAATCCGCATCACTGACATAAGCAGTCCGCGCCGCGAACTGTAATAGTCTGAAATCCTTTTTAGCCCTTAATCAGTACAGCCATCGATTAGGGTTCGTCTCCACAACCTTCCTGGGATAAGAAACTACCCTAAGGTCACATTCTTATGGACATGCATGTCCATGGTCCAAAACCCTAAGTATTACAAGTTATCAAGACCACTAATCAAGGGATAACACTACATGACGGGATGAAATGATAAATTAGAAAGGTAGATCCTCTTACCTTGCTTCAGAACATGGAGGGATGCACACAACCCGTTACAAACCTTCCATCACGTCATATCTCCTTCTTCTAATCTCCCAGAACCTTCAAAGCCTTGAAACCAAAAAGCCTCTGCCGAAACTAGTCGCCTCTACTCCAGAAAACCTCCAAAAACACGAACCCTAGGGCTGGGACCTATTATATAGGCATTTAAATCCGAATTAGGGTTTTTCAAATCTGCGGTGCGCCGCGTCGCGGTGGAACGGGTCTTACAATTCTGCCCCACTTGAATGGATTTTGTCCCCGAAATTCGTGCCTGTAAACAACTCGGGGTAATGCCTCGACATTTCTTCCTCGTGTTCCCAAGTCCATTCAGACCCCTTACGATGCTGCCACTGCACCTTAACTACCCCTATCGACTTATTTCGTAAAGTCTTTGCCTTCCTTTCTTTGATAGAATCGGTCACTCCACACAATTCAGACGTTCATCAATTTGGATACCCTCTAAGCGCACAATTGAAGTTTCATCGGTAATACACTTCCTGAGTCGGGAAACGTGGAACGTGTCATGAATCTGGCTAAGCTGCTCGGGCAGCTTCAACCGGTAGGCTACCTTACCTACTCGCGCGATGATTCGATATGGTCCAATGTACCTAGGCCCAAGCTTCCCTCAATTCCTGAAACGAATAACTCCCTTCCAAGGAGACACCTTTAGAAAAACAAAATCCCCAACCTGAAACTCGAGATCGGACCGTCGTCTCGCAATTTTACACGCTACAGAACGCGTCGCATTGTACAGCCCCAACTAAGAAATCTAGAAGTTACTACGAGCCTAACTAAACCATAGATTCTATCTACTACACTAACATCGATCCGGCATACCCAAGGTCCAACTTGCTCCTAAAGCGATACCTTATCGACCAAACTTCGACCTAAAAATCAGTACCTAACGCTGTCTATCTTCATGATTCTTCCTCCGACTCAAAGTAGTCTGCAATCTCTTCCTGAACACACCCAAGTCCTGACACCTTCTCTCGTACGACTTCTCGCACAAGAGACCATTTCTTGCATGCTAGCCATTATCATAAAGAACTCCACTAATGTTGCAAAGGAAACCGCAACTCGCACCAAACTAAGAATGTAATCCCGAAGGAACTCATTCAAGCGTCTACATTGATCTCTCCAATCAGCCATCCTTCTAAGGGTGATGCACAATACTGAAACAAAGTTGAGTGTCGCAACTTTACGAACCTTCTCCTAAACTCCTAAGTGATCTGCACCTCCTTACATGATATCACCATCCAGAGCACCATATCGGGGTACCTTCTCCCGAGCCTTAACATCATCCACCCTTCGTAGACCAGCATACTATAATAGACTCAAAGCAAGCATTCCTGCTCCATCGGTCTACGACATCCTCGATTTTATCAACACACTGAGGGGTTCCTTGGCACTTCCACGATGAATCCATATGGGCATACCTCCAAATTCTACCTTAGAAATCTTCGGAGACCAAATCAGCTACCAATCTTCTGATGATTGGCCTTGACCTTCCCACCAATCAAACCTCTCTCCACTTAACCATTCCCACTTCCTTACCGGCAAGATCACCAATAATCCTCTCAAATATCATACACATCCATGTTGCCCCTAGGGAAAACGAAAAACTTGTCACAAACTCTTCGTTCATTACCGCACAAAAAGCCCCGTCTATATCTGACATCCAAAGCGACCATAATGGGTTAGCCACCCTCCGCTAACCCCACCCCACAACCTTCATTTACCCGAACCATCTCACCTAAAGGCGTTCCCTTCCACGGTTTCACATCTAAATCCTTATCTTGAATCCGATCTGCCTAGTCTTCATGTCGCCCTGATCCGCCCTTGGTTTTCATTCCTACCAGCTTTTTTTTGGAACTGGCAATTTTAACACCTTGAGGGTACTCAACCTTGAAACCTAGGGCGGTTGGCAATTACCTATGGCGCAAAGCCTTTCCCCTCCACCTGTTTTTCGCCGACCAGGGAAAATCCCCCACATGGGGTTAGTTGGAGTCGAACTCCAGACCTTCCACCACGTGGGTATATAACCCGGGCGCATCCTACCAGCTAAGCAGCCATCAACAAAATCAAGGTAGTCTTCACCTCAACTAATCAGGCAAATGCGATCATGGAGGGGTGCATAATCATCTCTTATCCTACCGAACAATCCAAGGGTACTAATCTTCGGCACCCAGATAACCATTATCTCCTACCGTACAGAAATCATCAGCCCCACATACCAATCTGACCAATCAGCCTGCTATAACTGTACCTCGTACTCGAGGGAACATGACGCAGTATTGTTACAATAAAGGATTCGGTACTCCCGATCAGCACGAAGTACTCACCAAAACACAGCACAGAACCACCTCAACATATTACACTCCATCCGATAACACCTTATCTCTCACCGAGGCACGAGGGGGCACAACCTAGAACAAGGCATAGTACCTCGGTACCCACATGAGATACCAATCCTCCAGGATGTAAAATCCTTAATCGATCATTAAACCAATAAGACCCAATGCTCCTGGCCAATGCTTATCCTTGTTCCTAGCATCGCTTATATTCTCCGAATAACATCACCCTCGTCCTGTCTTGATCTCATCGTTGCTTAATATGTTGCTTCCGCGCTGATCCTTCCCGATCGATACACAATCTCACCAGAACCTTTCCTTAAAACCTTGCTGCGACCCTTCCTAACTTCGCCCAGCCTTTCCTGCTTGTAAAGGCTTCACGGCTCGTGATACTTTCCTTCCTTGAAAATATTGACTAGCGCTCCAGAGATGAGCTATCACATATGACATATTCCTTATTTCGAAGACTTTTATCCTACATGCATAACTCTTGTTGAAGCCTGAAGTAGATTCCCAGTCTCTGAATAATTCCTCTGCGTCAATCCTTTTGAGTATCAATCCATGCAAGCAGAACCCTTGTGTCCCAAGTCACCATAGCTTGCACAATCTTGCAGTCGAACCAACAGGTCGCGTTGTCTCCTCAGCCCGACGTCTCACCTTCCATGCTCTGCCCTTTTTATACTAAAACTCGACTCTCTCGCTCCCACTGCTGTCAAGGTCCTGAGTTGAAACGAAATACAATCGTCCAACGTTCTCCACGCCTTAATGGAAATAATCAAAACTCCCATGGAGGTGACCACGCATCCCTAGCATGGCCAAGATCCTTGCCTCTTCGCAATGCATACAATCTCCAACCGTTTCCTTGAATTCGTAGAATTCCCTTTACTCAAAGCTATTCCAAACACCTTTACCCTAAGGTGAAAAGCTACTCGATGCACCAACAACCACTTGCTAGCTCCAGTACGCAATGACACTCCCATCTTCCTCCTCCAAGCTATAACTTTCCCACTTCAAGGCCTTAGTCCTTGCTGGCGAGCTCCTTGCCTTGTCAGATCGTGGGTATCTATCCTCAATAGGCGATTATGTCACACTGGGAACCCTTCTTCCCCTTCCGCTTCAACCCTTCTACTTGTAGTAAACTGTCCAAGAAGCCCTCTTCTGTGGGTCTTCGACTCACACGTCACTACACGCACTCATCACCATACATTGTACGTAGTCTCCAATTACTCTATCTTCAACTGGGTAACATGAACTCCAAGGTCCATCAGCTTCAGCAGCTAGACGGGCCCTTCCTACTCTTCGAGTGACACAAGCCGACATAATGTCAGCACGTAAATCAATCCGGATTCTCGTCCATCTCCCAAAAGGAGTACCTGGTAATCCTCTGGAACCTATCTGCAGATTACCAAGCCACGATTTCTAATTAGCTGCCAAATCCTTCTCCCTCTATCATCATAACCCAAGTCCAACACTTGATAATTCGTAATGCAAGTACTCCCATATTCCAGTAGCTGAGCTATTCCCGCATTAAGCTTCGTTTCTTCTCTTAGAACAACAACTCTCCCCCACTTGGAGTCTGTGTCAATACATAGTGCTGATCGCGATCGATCAGCGCCTCGAACCTTAGCAACAAATCAAATCCTCATACCATGTCGTTAGTCCATTAAACAGGAATAAGGTCTATTAGGATTCACATCCATAGACCTTCAAAACATCGACATGCAAAACCCAGATGCATCGACTAGCAACCCGGATGCATCGCCTAACCCATTGTTGTCAATCATAACCCTCGTTGATATCTCAACGGCGATAAATTTCTGCACCTTATGATCCATCCCGATCCACCTCAATCGGTCACACCCGAAACTACTCCTAATCCACTCCTCATTACCGAACATCGCAACGATGAAGACGTGTACTTTCCTTTCACCACTAATCCATAATGTGAATCATACCTGATTCTCTACTCTACCCAGTTCCTTGATATTTTGGGTAACTCTTCCTGACTCATGTATGAATCCTATGCTTTCGGTAGTACGGGCACTGTACTACCTTCCACACCTATTCGTACTTGTTCAAGAATTTTTCCTCCAATACTCTAATTCACCACTCACTCATCTATTCAACAGTGGTATTCACACGGTCTCGCACCCAAGTGCCTAACACTCATCCTAGGCTACCTAGGATCTCACACCCCACCCGTGCCTAAAAGAACTTCTGCTAACACCATCGGGTCGCCTCATGGACACACAGTCATACGCAATCGAGAATAAGATAGACATTACAATAAATGATCCTACCCCAAAGTCACAACCAAACAAGGAACAGCTAGTAAGTCTAGACCAAGAATTCTTAGGCTATCTTGTCCTAATTGTATATAACCTAATAGCATTCACTAAGCAACCTAACAGTGTTAGCATAGATTGTAAAGCAGCATATAGCAACAGATAACAGGCAGTAAGACATCCAAATCCAAGCATTTCTAGCATGCATTTCCTGACTAGGTTCTATGCCTACTTTCTAGCATAACACATATCATCACATAGCACAAACTTGGCATGGGTAATTGGGAATCACAAAAAATTACTTGAGCTCAGTTGACGGTTTGCATCATATCTTATTCTTTTCGAAACCCATTATCCGTTAAAAATCATAAGTCAGGTGTGCATACCAGGTTTCAAACCCCCAAGCAACAATCAAACAAGAACATGCAAGGGAATCTTCCACATGTTATTCAACCCAACTACTTAAAACTTTTATAAAGAAAACATTATTTCTTTAACGAAAAGCTCTCAATCCTAAGTTTGAGTTTGGATTCCCAATACAGTTCATCAAAATCCCTCAAACCAAGGCTCTGATACCAATTTGTAATGCCCTAATTTCAAATCAAAATTTTTCTTTAAAAATGTAAGTAAAAACATAGATAATCTTATTGACATGCTTAAACGGTGTTCATCAAAACTATTAACTGAGTGTATACGTCCATAATTATAAAAATCTCATTTAATAATATAACTGCAAATCATAAATGTGCAATGCATCGCCGTCACGGCGAGCTCACCCCGTAATCAACTGAAGTAGCTGAAAATGTTTTAAAATCTACGGGTAATCACAAAGCTTAGTGATTTCCACAAATTACCATACATGCCCACACATTAAACAACCCGTCCTCGAGAACGACCTGACCCTACCCGCCATACAACAGCTACGGGCATCCATCATACAACAACTATGGACACGGGGCGGTTCTACCTATCATACAACATTTATGGGTTCCCGGTTATGACCCAGCCCATCATACAACAGCTATGGGACAAGGCAATAGTCCAACTCGTCATACAACAGCTACAAGGGGACACGCATCATTACTCAGCCCAACAACAAATAATCACAGATATAGAACAAATCATATAACTTTAAATAACACAGAAGATGCCTAACATGCAACATCACATAGTAAGTTTAGGATACTCACCTGAATCACAACCGTCTGGATAATCGCTAATATCACAAACTAGGCTCTTTCGATCACCTAAATCCCACATACACAAACATTAATCACTGACCAAACTCCTATAGACTGGCCTAAAGGTCAGACCCAACATTTGCCACTAAACATGGGTCGAAAGTAATTTCCTGTTCAAATAGTCAATCGCCACGACGTGGCTTCTCCTCTCACGCGCCGCAGTCTAACATCGCATACTAACGGGGTTTACTCGAATCCGCATCACTGATATAAGCAGTCCGCGCCGCAGACTCTAACAGTCCGAAATCCCTTTTAGCCCTTAATCAGTACAGCCATCGATTAGGGTTCCTCTCTACACCCTTCCTAGGATCAGAAACTACCCTAAGGTCACATTCTTATGGACATGCAAGTCCATGCATGTCCGTGGTCCAAAACCCTAAGTATTACAAGTCATCAAGACCATTAATCAAGGGATAACACTACATGACGGGATGAAATGGTAAATCAGAAAGGTAGATCCTCTTACCTTGCTTCAGAACACAAAGGGATGTATACAACCTGTTACAAACCTTCCCTCACGTCGTATCTCCTTCTTCTAATCTCCCAAAACCTTCAAAGCCTTGAAACCAAAAAGTCTCTGCCGAAACTAGTCGCCTCTACTCCAAAAAACCTCCAAGAATACGAACCCTAGGGATGGGACCCTTTATATAGGCGTTTAAATCTGAATTAGGGTTTTTCACATATGCGGCGCGCCGCGCCGCTGGTCCTCTCGAGCCACGCCGCACGTACAAATCATTCACGAATCCAGATCCTTCCCGAGCCGCGCCTCGTGGAACGGGTATTACACACAAATTAAATCAAAGACTTTTAAATTGTTTAAAATGCATCTTATATATTATTATAAGATTAATATTTATGAATAATATTAAGTCAGTCAAATCGCTACTATGCCTCATTCACAAAAATGGTCTATAAGGGGGATATAAGGAAAGTGTCTATAAAATGATGGTTGAATGGGTGTCCACTATCACCCACCGCTTCATTGACCAGTGGAATGTCGTTAGCAGAACGTATTTGATAGGACAAACCTAATCTCATTAAAAGTATAATGCTATTAGACAAAGTACTAGAACATTTAATAAAACCCAATCTAGTTAATTTAGGAAAATGTGAATAGTATGCCAACCCATGAAGTCACACATTACACTTTATGAATCATTAGTGGAGCTCATGTGGTTAACGGGCACACTAATAGGGATCCATAAAGAGTGGTAATGGGTATATCATAGATTATCATTGTTGATGGAGCTCGTGTGGTTAACCGACACATCAATCGAGATGATAAACGACAGTGAGGTTACCATGTGATTTGCATGGTTATTCACACATTTGTTTGTGATCCTCAACATCCCAGTCCCAAACGGAAGGGCATGATCCGAGTTTAAACATGCCATTGATTTATTTAACGAATCTCATAAGATCTAGGAATTTCACTTAATATGATTATCTTTTGCGGTGAGATTGGTAAATCGTCATTTACCTACCTTTATGTAATTTACAATTAGATTACGGCATCCCTCTTCTAAGTTGTTAAAATTACATAGTTGGGTCCTAGCCTTGATATTTATCGTTGGGTTAAATATGAAGGAATTCATTTATCTAATGAAAACTACCTTCTTTTATAGATCTCTTCTTCTGATACTCCTGTTGCTCCCACCGCCGCCAATCCAACCATAACACCAACTTTTCGTCGATCCTCTCGCTCTGTTCAAATGTGACATTAGATGGCACCAACTATAACGATTGGATGCGAAAAATCAAGATGGCGCTCAGGTTCGAGGACAAAGAGTATGTTCTTAAAATCGAGATTGATCAAGAAAGCTACTCCTGAGGAATGTGCCTTATTCAAGAAACACTACGACGATGCTACCAAAGTGGCATGCATCATGGTCGCCCCTATGGTCCCCGAATTGCAAAGGTTTATGAGGACTACTGGCCATACGAGATGAACAAGGACCTTATGGAAAAGTTCCATAAGCGAGCTCGTCAGGAAAAGTATGAAGTAGTCAAGGCACTTATGACTTGCAAGATGAAGGAGGGAGAGTCTGTTTGCGGCCACGTGCAGAAAATGCAAAGACACGTGGAGCGCCTTATGAAGCTAAATGTGAAATTTTACAAGGCATTGGCTATTGATATAGTCCTGAACTCGTTGCCCAGTTGTTATGACCAGTTCATTCTGGCCTATCATTTGAACAACAGTGAGACTACTCTCGCATAGTTGCACAATATGCTGCATACTGCTGACAACACCTAGCAATATCAAGTATTTTAGTCGTTGTTAGGCCCTATTCTTGATGATTTTATATCATATATACATTGGTATTTCTCACTTTTTGCGCTAGTGCTTGTGTGCAAGAAAATGTTATAAACAGGGACTAAAAGCGGACAATTGGAAGAAGTTTTGAGGAAAAGGATAAATCAGTCGAATGCATACGCGCGCCGCGGGAAAGGATGCGTGCGCGTCGTGCTGAATCAGAGATAAGGCGGTGAAGAGAAATCCAAACTGCGAAAAAACGGGGATAAGGTGATACGCACGACGCGGATCTATGCCTTGCGGCCCGCGGATTCTAATTTTCCACAAGTATAAATAGAGGACATTAGGTCGAAATCAGTAGGCAAGGAACGACCCCTAAGGTGGACTTAAGGCTTCTTTGACTCAAGGATTCGAGTTTCAGCAATATCTTTTGGTATTTCTTATGTTTTCACTTTAAATTCGTTGTTGATTAGTTTAGTTTAGCTTTTAGCTTAGTGTTTTTGGATTGTTTCAACCAGTAGCAGTAGGTTAAAGTTATTATTTTTGGATTTTAGTACATTGGATCTTCTGTTTTTGGTCTTAATACAAGTAATCATTTGGTTTATGGTTTTATTGCAGTTTTTAGCATTAATTGTGTTTGAATGCTTGTTGAATGCAATTGGATCGTGTGTTTTCTTCTAGATTCTGAACTTTGTTTCTGATTTCAGTAAGTGACATTAGTTTGGATTTTGGTTTAGTTTAGTCTAGCATATGTTTGATTGGGATTTTGGCATTGGGTTTGGAATTGTCTTTTTAGCTTGTTTTTGGAAAAGTAGAACTACTCCCTCTGGCCGTAGCGTGACACTACAGTTGGTAAGTTATCGTCCTATCTTGACCACCAAACTCTTGTGGATCGACCCTTACTACCGCTGTACTAGTGAGTCTGTGAGGTATTTTATTATTTTTAACCGCATAACGACCCCTGCGCCGTCAAATTTTGGCGACGTTGCCGGGGAGTTGTGAGCTTAGGATATGACGATCTATAGGGAGTTGTTTTCTGATTTTTGGATTTAGTCTTAGTAGCGATTTGGTTTTAGTTTTGACGGTCGTTTTGCACTAATGCATGCGTACCCGTCGGGGTGGGCGGTTATCACCCTTGTTATTTGACCCTGAGATTGAGCGAACCACACACAGTAACCGTGTGCGTAGGCGTTTAATTAACATGAGTCCGAGTAGTGTTATAGTGGAAGATGTTACCAATGAGCCTTTGGGCGAGGTATCGGGGGCAGCTCCTTTCATACACCCATTGTCATCTGAATTTCATATAGGAAGCACGAGTACTAGTGGTGTTGCAGCTTCAGCCCCTGCACCAATACCATCAGGTACTTAGCCTTTAGTCCACAACCACGCCAGCAGATACTGGTTTCACAACCACAATTTTCACAACCATTACCACCACAATACCAACAACCCTTTATTTTTAAACAACACCAGTTATTCAACCCATACCACAACCACAACCTCAGCAACCACAGTACCAGTAGCAGGAAGCAGACCCAGTATACGATGAAGAAGATGAGGGATGGATTCCAAACCATCCAATGCAACAACAACAGTAGCAATGGGACCGAGGTCGGGGACCTCCAAGGAGATTTCACCAGCAAGGTCAACAAGGTTATAACAACGATCACTATAACGGTAACTTTGTTCAACCTTTATATTTTGCTCAACCGATGGGGCAGTTGGTTGCATCACACTTCCAGCCTAGGGAGTATGATGATACGTCGCCCATTTATTTTCTTGAGAATACAGATAGCCAAGTAGAAATAAAACCTCAATTGTTAGGAGTGCTCATACAATTTATGGGATATAAGACTGATGATCCATATAATCACTTATATGAATTTTTAGCAGTAGTAAATGCCAACACACCTAAAAACACCAATAGAGATATCTTTAGGTTAAGATTATTTCCATTTACTCTAAAGGACAAGGCCAAAGGCCAAGTATTGGTTTACCTCGCTTCAACCTAACAGTATCACTACTTGGGAGCAACTGAAGGCCAAATTTCTCCAAGAATTCTACCCACCTAGTAAAACCACATAAATTAGATGAGCTATTTAGGAATTTCATCAGAAGTCGGGGGAGTCATTCCATGACGCATTCGAGCGATTGAAGGAGCTTATGAGATCTTGCCCACACCATGACATTCCACGGTGGCAGCTGGTGAAGATATTTTTCGATGGGATTGATGAGACGAACCAAGTGATGATCAACGCTTCATCTAGTGGGACTTTCATGTGGTAAGAACTAGATGATGAATGGAGGTTCTTGGAGCAGCTCAGTTTAGGCTCGAAGGTCAGTGGATCTATGAAAGGCAATACAGCATATACAGCAAGTGTGGAAGCCGAAAACAAATGGAAAAAGGAGATTCAAAGTGCACTAAGTGCTGTCACCAAGAAGTTCAATCAGCTTCTCACAAGGTTTCAGAAGGATAAAGGAGCTTATGTATTGCATGGTCAGACTTTGTGTGATGTATGTGGTGAAGTAGGTCACAGTGGCAGTACATGCACAATGACGCATGAGGAGGTCAGTAGAGTTCATGGGTATGGTCAATTTCACAATGCGCCACGACCATTCTGAAACAATCAACAAAGGGAGAATAGGCAGCCACAAGGAAGGCAGCAGAATACGCAGCCAACACCAACAGAAGGAGGTGCGAATATTGGCACAAAGGAAATCTATGATATTTTGGTCAAGCTGAAGGAAGCAGAGGATAAAAATACTCAAGGCATATTGAAATTAGGAAATCAGCTGATGAAGATGGAGAAGGAAAGAGAACAAGAGAAGGAGCAGCTTCAGAAGGCACAGGTGAATGAGGTTATTACGCTCAAAAGTGGAAAGAAGGTAGATAATAAGGTCACTGTTCCGTCTGTAGAAGAAGATAGTGATGTGGAGATAGTGTTTGAAGAAAAGGAATAACTTGAGAATAAGGAGAAAGAGAAGGATAAGAAAGAGAGGAAGGAGGAATCTGCAAGTAAATGGGAAAAAGGAGAGACTAGTGGAACAACTTCTTTTCCTGCAGCTTTGGAAAAGCCAGAAAAGAAACCATATGGAAAGAAAGGATCGCAAGCAGAGGAGAAGTGGGAGCTGTTCAGTAAAACTAAAGTCAACATTCCTTTAGTCAAATTAATCAAGGAGGTTCCTGCTTACACGAAGTTTTTAAGGACATGTGCATTCACAAGAAACATATCCTCTCACACCTACCGAAGAAAATTGAATTAACTGAGTACGTTAGTTCAATAATTATGGATGCTTTGCCTCCCAAGATGAAGGATCCAGGAGCTCCACTCATTTCAATTGACTTAGGAGATGTGCACATTAAAAAGGCTTTGTTAGATTTAGGAGTGAGTGTGAACATTTTTCCAGGACAGCTTTTTGACAAACACGAATTTGGCACGTTAAGAGCAACAGAAGTTATCTTGCAGCTTGCCGATAAATCTACAAAGATCCCGAGGGGAATGCTTTTAGATGTCATTATCAAAGTTGGAAACTATGTTTTGTACTGAAATTATGATACCACCTCGCTACATGTTTTAAACCACTTTTTAGTTGTTTTGGGACCAATTTTCCGCAATGATGAGACTATTTCTGAATTAAAGATATTTTATGATAAATGATGTTTTAAATTATAAATTCCTAGCGAGGGGTGTCACAATTTGGTATCAAAGAATCGGTTTAAGTGAACTAGGTATTAGGATTAGTACTTAGACTTAAACTTAAGGTGCTCACGAGTGAGGGTTATGTATTAGCTAATTAATAGTATATTATAAGATTAATGTTCATCTTTCTCAGAATGATGAACACTCGTAGCATGGTAGATGGTCAAGGGGTGGGGCCGGTGATGAGGCTCAATCTCAACCCATTTCCCTTGCAAGCATTGAGAAAATGATGCTTGAATTATTGGCAAAACAAGAAGAAAAGATGGTTGGTAAGATGAAAGAGCTAATTGAAGATCAAGAAGTACGTTTGAGAGAAGAAGTGATGAATTTGTTTGGGGATAACACCGCTTCGGGCGGGCATGAGACAAGTAGCTCGTATGATAGTATGCAACATGGGCCTCCTAGCATCAATGTGTCTCAAGACATGGTTGCACCAAAGAAGAAGTGTAGCTTCAAGGACTTTAACTCTTGCAAGTCACAAACTTACAATGGGACGTTGGATCCAGTTGTACTTCATAATTGGGTGATTGAGATTGGAATGGCTTTTTATGCATGCCAATGTGGTGACGATCAACGTGTGAACTTTGCGATCACTACTCTCAAGGAAACGGCTCTTAAGTGGTGGTTGGAGACTAAGGAGATGATGGAGATGCATGTGCTGGAGAGCCTAACTTGGGATGTATTCTTGGAGAAGATGAAGGAGAGGTTTTGTACTAAAGAAGAGATCCGTGATTTTGAAAATAAATTCCTTGACTTGAAGAAAGATAAAATGACCATCATGGAGTACAATGCCAAATTCCGAAAACTTTTGAGCTTTCCTAGAAGATTAGCTCCGGACGAGACCACTAAAGTGGATCAATACGTGGGAGGTTTACCTTGGAACTACCGACTCAACTTTGAGGCTACTACTCTTGAAGTTGCTATGAGGAAGGCGAGGAAGATTGAGAAAACATTGGAAGAACGAGACAAAGAAAGACATCAATTCGCGAACAAGAGGAAGGAAGGCCACGATTCGCATGGAAACGATGCTACCGATCAAAAGAAACCGAAATATGATGGAAAGGGAAAGAGTGGTAAAGCCATATCCAAAGCTAAGGAAGATGGTACGTGTTTCAAGTGTGGTGAGAAAGGACATTTCTCAAACGCGTGTCCTAAGGGTTTCAAGTGCTACCAGTGTGGGGATTTCGGGCACAAGGCGAACGAGTGAACCACAAAGAGGAAGGAGACTAGTGGAGGTGGGAGGAGTGAAGCACCCCGGACTAGAGGGAGGACTTTCCTAATGATGGAAGAGGAAGCTAGATAAAATGTGGGTGTTGCGTCAGGTATATATTTCTTGTGAACACTTTACCCGCTTTCATGATTTGACTCGAGAGCTACTTATTCTCATGCGTCACTTGAATTGCAAGCGTATTTAGTTTACATTTACGCAAGATAGTGTAAGAAGTGGTAATCGATGTCTTGATTAGTTCAAGTAAGGTTGTCAGTATGAAATGCCACGAGTA